>CM067363.1:63312351-63519851 GCA_034401795.1 Chaetoderma sp. LZ-2023a | reverse complement strand
TTGACTGGCTCGATAATCGAGCCAGCCATTTCAGTGGTGAACTTTAAAAAATGGTCTTCTCTTGTCCTGTAAGTGGACATTCATTAGGCAAAAGGCAAATTGTTCTTGACCGTCTTGACCATTAAAAGGTTAATTATTCTGTTTTTGTCTGTTCTTCTTCAGTGCTTTCCTTGTAGTGATAATAATGTCATGGCACTCTCATCCAGAATATGGTTGACAAAATTCTTAACCATATTCTGGAAAAACTCCACAAAATCCATTTGTCTTATTTTTTAAAACGGACAACATTGGAATATCTAACATTTGACAAAGTAGCAAACCTCGTGCTGAATACAAATTTTGTAAATGCAGATATGAGAATGCCGACGCTCATCAGAATAAACTTGATCACGAGTAGCATTCCAGATACTATATCTAATTACGTACTTAGAGAAACAGCGCGTATGCACCAATATTGACAACATTCTTTCAACAGTCACTTGGTGTAGAGCAACTTCCCTCTTCCTGCAGAATAATGTACATCACATCAGTTTCCATAAACATGAAGAAAGGCTGCCGATACTAACATGTGTCTAACATGGTTTCTGCTGAGAACATGTGTTTGAAACACAGCTCCTGACCATGCACAGCCTCACACAGCTCCTGACCTTGCACAGCCTCACACAGCTCCTGACCTTGCACAGCCTCACACAGCTCCTGACCTTGCACAGCCTCATTCAACCTCATGATAAATATATGCAGATTAATGTAGCTACATGTATACTATGCTGCAGCAAGGCATCTGATTCTGTGTCCTTGGAAGATTACTAATGATGGTAATAACGACATGGTCTAGATACTGATTCAGCAGAGTGAATGGAGGATTCCAGTTTATCCATCAATCATAATGACGTCATAATGAACTACGTAACATGTAGGCTGACGTCATAATGAACTATGTAACATGTAGGCTGACGTCATAATGAACTATGTAACATGTAGGCTGACGTCATAAGGAACTGCGTCATGAATGATGTAGATAAGTTTGACACGAATGCTTAATTGATGACAGCCTAGGTGTTGTTGTACGAATTGTATGTCTACTATTTAATAAACATTCTGTTGAATATTTTGAAACTAATTTGACTGGGCGCTGATGCTGACTACACCCAGTCAAATTAGTTTCAAATTAGTCAACAGCTTACCTGTATAGTTTACTGGAAATTGAGATTCAGAGGGTTCAGGGATCAATTGATCCCAACGCGATCAAAGTGTGGGTGGAGCCTAGCTAGAGATAGATGAGGTGGCATAGCTAAAATTAGATTCCACCGTTATTTCCGGGTGCTTGGTCTGTTACTGTTGATTGCTCAAGAAACCAAGTCACTTGGATACCGAGTTCCTCTGTCACCTGGTGAAAGGGACCTCTGATTAATGGTGTATTGTCTGATATCTTTGGCCATTTACAGTACAGCGCGGATAAAATGTAAAAGGTTTCCAAGATATTATAATTTTGAAAGCGATGTATGAGATGTGCTGTTTAATATTTTTGAACGTAATTGGATTGAAAAACATTGCTGGTTGGAGGATTCCAGGTTATCCATCAGTCATATCACGTCATAATCAACTATGTGACGTGTAGGATGATGTCATAATCAACTACGTTACATGTAAGATGATGTCATAATTTGTTGCTGCCATCACCTAGTCAAATTTTTATTACAATATATTTAAAAGCTGACCTGTATAGTTTTCTGAAAAACAACAGTCAGGGAGTTCAGGGATCTATCGATCTCAACGTGGGCGAAGTGTGGGTGGAACTTAGATAGAGGTGGGCGGGGCATAGTTAAAACTGGATTCAGCACCCAGTCAAATTAGTATCAAAATATTCAACTAAATATTTATAAATAGTAAAGCCATACAATTTGTACAACAATGCTTAGTCCATCATCAATTACGCGTTTCTGACAAATTCAGATACGTCATCCTACACCTCACGTAGTTGATTGTGACATCATATGATTGATGGATAAACTGGAATCCTCCATCAATCATCATGTTACCGGTGATGTACCAGTTCATCATCGTGATCACGTGTGTGTGTGTGTGAGCCACGTCTGTGACATCATCATTCCAGGTCTAATCACGCCTGGTCAGGTGCTACTCGGATCATCAAGTGCACCAAACCTCTTCAGCGTAGTTAGCGGATATTGCTCCGATGGTAAGAACACAAACCATTGCTATTTCGCTGTTTATTTGCAGTACCTGAGGTGATATGACCCACTTTTTAAAACCTTGTTTCAAATTGTTATGTAATTTTGTTTGATTACCTTTCTTTTTTTTTTAAATTTTTTAATTTTCCGAATCATTTTCACCCAGTTTCTGAATTTGTTACTCTTTTCATCGTATTTTGTTCTGTTTGTGTTTATTTATGTTTTACTGAAGGTAATATTACTAGTAAATATTGGCGCTAGATATACAAATTTAAATCATTTTAAACTTGAATTTCAAATTTGTTCATTGAAATTCTAATTTTTTTTTTTATAGTGAATGTCCATTTGCAGACCAAGAGATGAGTATTTTTGAAAATATTTCGCTGGAGTAACTAGTATGGCTTATTCTAGTTGTAACTTTTCAAATATACTCTTCTCCTGGGATGTAAATTAGTGTTGGGAATTGGTACTATTTTTGTGATCAATGATTAGTTTTATATACTAACCGATGATCAATTAATGATTGATCATAACAGGTTCTCATTTTTTACCCATTTTGAATTCAGTAATTATAGCATGTTCAAGGATAACTACCCCTTTCAAACCAAGTCGCGAACAGATTCTTAATAATTTTAGAAATAATCTGTTGAATATTTTGAAACTAATTTAACTGGAAGCTGTTGCTGCCAGTCAAATAAGTTTCAAAATATTCAGCATGTCATTGTTATGGTTGCTTTGAAATTAACATACTATTTCAGTGCTGAAAGAATTAATGTCTTAGACTAAGGAGTAATACTATATAGCTGTAGCAATTAAATTTAAAATTCTTTTCCAAAAAAAAAGTATTTGTTTTCTAGCTTGACCGGTTAAAATATATTAATAAGGTCAATTTATAAACAACCAAAATCAATTTCTGAAATCATGATCGATCGGTTGGTTGAACATGCGAACCAATCAATCATCAATCAAATCGATTAATCAGAACAACACTACTGTAAAAGGATATGGGCTAACACTCTAGGTCAAGTTCGACTCCTAACCATAGTTAGCTATAGTTAACTAGAGTACAAGTTGAACTTCAAATAGTTAACTATCCAGTCAACTATAATCAACCGAGCACCCGACCTCGGTTCAGATGGTTAGTCCGATATTTGTGTAAATTTCAAAATGGCTGACACTGATCGCTTGCCACGAATAAATGCATATAAAAGTGTAAATATTTCACTAAATAACATAGGTTTGATGAAATTATGCTTTCCCATTGTATGTCGATGTTCCCAAACCCATATTCCTTCCCACTTTATGCCATATGGGCGCTTTTTGACATTTTTGTAGCTCATTGAAACAGACGACAGAAAGGGTTAATGGAGACTGGTACCCGGCTACAAATTTTCTGCAATAGTACCATAATTTCTCGACTAAAGGCCACCCACGAATATAGGACGCTGTCCCAAATTTGACCAAAATCCGCCCAAAAAACTTATAATCAAGTATAAGACGCTGTTAAATTTAGAAAAACCATACCTTTAAAAAATCGAAAATTGGTATAAAAAATAACCATCACTCAGCGCTTTGTTTAATGCATGATTAAAATTATCATGGTGGAAGAGAAATTATTAAATAGGACCGCCTAAATATTGTGTATCTTCAATAATGATTGTTTATTACATCAAAATCAATCTAATTTTGGCATAAAATGTCTCCTTGAAAACATACAAATCGTGTGATAGAAACAGATTGTAATGGCTCTTTTGCGTTTGGAGGCGCTGTGTGATCTTATGCGCTAACAGGAGTTGGTTATCTGGCTCTTTTGTGATTGGAGGCACTGTGTAATCTTATGCGTTAACGGGAGTTGGTTCTAAAACGGGTATGGGAATATTCAGATGGTCACTAGTTGTAGTGACTCTTTTGCGTTTGGAGGCGCTGTGTGATCTTATGCGCTAACGGGAGTTGGTTATCTGGCTCTTTTGTGATTGGAGGCGCTGTGTAATCTTATGCGCTAACGGGAGTTGGTTATCAAACAGGTACGGGAACATTCAGTTCCTATTGCGCAATGATATATAGCAATTTCCGAGTCCAGAATATTTAGATCCGAGTACTCGCTCTAATTAGAATAAAGATCTTTTGCGATTGGAGGTGAATCACGTGATTTATACACGTATCTTTTCTCGACGCCATTTTATGTCAAATTCTGGATTAATTTTGATGTAATAAGTGATATGTATTAAAGAATAAGCAATATTTAGGTGCCCCAATTTAATATTTTTCACTTCCGCTTGGTGTTTTTTTTAGTATACATTAAACATAGTCGTCAGGCGGCGCGAATTGTCTAGGGTAACATTTAGTTCAATTTCCGTGGTATAATCTGAATTTTTAAGAAAAATTTCGACCCAAAAATGTGCGGAAGGAATGTTCTTGATTATAGGACGCACCCCCCTTTCTAATAGATGTATTTTGACAAAAAAACTGCGTCCTTTAGTCAAATTTTTACGGTAATTGTATAGCGAACCGGGTACCAACGAACTATAGTCTACTAAAATCAAGTTCGACTGGGCATAGCAACTGCGCATGATCAGTAAACCATGAAACTGACTATGGTTAGCGAGTCGAACTTGACCCTAGCTGACCAGCATTGGTTTTGTGCTGGTCCTGAGAACACAATTTCCGAAAATTAACCTATAAGTAGCACCAGGCGTGCTCAATCCACAAATATCACGGAGCTGGTCAATCTGTATGTGTGTATTGTGAAAATCTTCATGCTTGTGTATGTTCATACATCTGTCAAGTTATATGCTGCTATTCCTCATATATTCAGCTCATAAATAAGTTTCGTTTGAAAACCAAAACAGAAAATAACTAATTTTTCCTTATTAAGAAAATATTCTGTTTGAATATTTTTAACACGATTGGATTGGAAGCCATTGCTGCCTTAGGTAATTAAGTTCAACAGTACATGTTTTTTGGAAACATTTTACATTATTTCTGAGCTGTAGTGTGCTTATTTATATGGGTGTATGTTCATACTTATATGTGAGCGTTAGTTTATACTCGTGTGTGCGTGTGTTTGTACTTGTTTGTGCATATTTTCATACATGCATGTGCATATGTATGTGAGGTATATTGGTTTCTGTTCAAATGCTTATCGTAGATTGAAAATATTTGGATGAAATTCTAAATAGAGCTTCGTACTCTGTTAGAATCCCGGTTTTGAGTCAATCATATGACATAATCAACTACGTGACGTGTAGGCTGACGTCATAATCAATTACGTCATGAATGACGTAGCTAGGTTCATCACGAATGCTAAATTGAGGACAGACTAAGCGTTGTACAAATGGTATGACAACTATTTAATAAACATGCTGTTGAATATTTTGAAACAAATTTGACTGGGCGCTGTCAAATTAGTTTCAAAATATTCGACAGCTTACCTGTATTGTATTCTAGAAAATTGAGATTGACAGAGTGCAGGCATTGATCGACCCCAACACGGACACAGCGTGGGTGGAGCTTAGCTAGACATGGGCGGTGGGTTATAGCTAAAACTGGATTCCTCCATTAATTTCATCTTTAAGTTCGTTGGTGCTATTTTAATAGCTAAGCAAACTTGACGGATAGTGTTAACCATTTAAAGGTCAAGTCATACAAAACTGGCCTTAATGAATGTTCATTTACAGGTAAAGATAAGACTATTTTTTAAAAGTTCCCGCTGGAAAGACTGCCTCGATAATCATCTTGTTATCATCTTTGGGCACACAAGAATTTGGCACTGTCCATGCATCCATATTTAACTTTCAAATGTCAAATGCTTCAAATTAAGAATATCAAAACATCCTTTAAGAAGTCTGTTGATATTTACTGGAAGTATTATTTGCCCTTGATAAGGTGTATAGAAATTGAGAATTTAATTGATATCTTGTTATGAATTTTGGTGCATTATTTTATGTCTTAATTAATTAAATGGCAAAAAATCAAAGGAAAATTTCATCACGTTTCTCTTTAGAAATTGTACCAAAAAAATTGCATATGCAATGTGTACCATGGACCTAACCCAATGCTAGTTGCCTTTATTAGGTCACTTGGCAAGAATAGCTTATGCCATGGCAACTGTTCGTCCTGCATTGGTCCATCCATCAACTTTTTCTTTAAACGACTTTCCAAGAACCACTGGGAAGGTTTCAATTGGATCACCGAGTTTTCGCGAAAACTACTTCTCCAAAAGTGCTGAATGGACTGGGCTGAAATTTGGAAGATGTGATTAGGCACCACGGCCCAGTCAAGTTTGTTAAAGGGAAATTGATACGTTAAAAAGAATGGTTGCCATGAACCAATCTAAATGTAGCATGTTTGGTGGCCATATTAGATTTTTTTATTTGATGGATTTTGAAGATGAAATTGGTTTTATATAGATTTTTGGTAATGCTGATTTCAAATTGCCACATTCGATACTGTGAGATAAACATTTTGGTGGACATCTTGGATCGTTTTCACACCAAAAACTCCTATACTAAAGCAATAGGAAATTTAAATTGTCTTTGCGAGAACCATCAGGCCAATTTCAATTATATTTGGCAGGAAGCGTTCTTAGGGCATGGAAATCCAAGCTTGTTCAAATGGAGCTGATCAGCCAGTTTGGCTAGCGGACATCTTGGATTTTGGTAGATTTGTAGAAATGTCTTTAGAAATCTTCTTGGAAACCACTTGGGCCATCGATTCAAAACTGATGAAACATTATCTAGAGCAACAGCTTAACCAAATTTGTTCACAGGAACTTGATTGCCAAATGCTTCAGTGGGCATTTTGGATGACCTAATTTTTGTGAAAATTACTTGTCCATAAACGGCTGTGCGGATCGGGCCCAATTTTCGAAGATGTAATTAGGGACTAAGGGCCATTAAAAACTGCTCACGGGAAATTGATGCGTCTGCATAATTTTTTTCTCACCTGCCAAGCAAAAAGCGAGACATAGCTAATTAGGTATCATTTTCCGATGCCCACGATGGCTGCGGCATCAAAGTTAAGTCTGTGTTTACCAAAATCGTCTTTGCCTATATTTTAGAATTGATTAATCCTACTGGACGCAAGCTTGGAAGCATGGTTCCCTGTACCATAAGGAGCCAACATGCTAGTGAAGTCACTAGATCAAAGGGCAAGGTCATTCTCACCTTGGTATTTAACCTCTGTTTTTCCAACGTTAAGTTTTTGCGTTTAGCAAACCATATATGTTTATATTTCAGGATTGTTAATCCTATTGGAGCTAAACTTGGTTACATAGTGAACTACAGTATAATGTTAGGAAGCAGCATGATAACATTGAGGTCACAAGGTCAATGGTCAACGACACTGTCACAAAGAGGAGACAGGCGAAACATTTAATTCTGTGGCATAGACTAAAAAATCTCTGTCTGCAAATGGACATTTCTCAATATCGCTGCAGAAGTTATTTTTGCCCAGTTTGAGTGTTAAAAGATTAACCCTTTCACCTACAAATCCATGAAAAAGTATTTTCTTTACGATATAAAACTTATTCTATTGAAAATTTTGAAATTAATTTGACTGAAAGTTATTGGCAATAATGGCTTCCAGTCAAATTAGTTTCAAAATATTCAACAGTTTTGCTGTATGGTTGCGTTGAAAGTGAGATATTGGGAATTCAATGGTTAAAGGGTTAATGACAGAATGAATGATTAATTAATTACTGTAATAATTAGCTTGTTTTCACTAGATGCTAAGTGATTGATTAATTGATTGAGTGATTGATTGCATTTTGATAGATTTTATTTATTCTTATAGTGAATAATTTTCATAGATTTAACCCTTTAATGGTCAAATTTGGTCAAGAAAATCAAAATATCTGCTTATTAAATGTCAATTTGCGGGCGAAGAGAGAGGTTATCGAGCCAGGTATTCCAGGGGGTAAATTTTCAAAAATAGTCTTCTCTTGGCCTGCAAATGAACATTCCTCGAGGTCACTACAAGGGCCAGTTTTGGGCCGGCTTGACCACTAAAGGGTTAAGCCAATGAAAAATAGCGTACTTTCATGTATATATTACCCCCTAATAGATAACACACAGGGCAAAATTGTACAAAATATGTGCCAAAACAGCCTTATATGGCTAAAATAATACGCAGTAGTAGATCAGAAAGATGGCAAACATGATGAGTGAAAATTGGTAACTTTACAGCTAGATGCAATAAAACAATATTTACGAAATATTTGGTTATTATTATCCCCACGTTTTAAAAAAATGTCGGGGATATTGTCATCGCCTCCGTCTGTCCGTCACTCTATCTCCTCCCAAACCTTTTGGTGGAATTAAATAAAATTTGGTATGTGGGTTACACATGTGATTCCGCTATGCAAGATAATATTTAGATTTGGCTCCGCCTCCAGGTGGATGGCAGGGGTCAAAAGTCAAATCAGTTGTAACGCATCTCCTCCAAAACTGTTTGACAGAATTCAACCAAATTTGGTCTATGGATTACCCATATCAATGTGGTATATATGAGCACATTTATATTTGGCCTCACCCCAGGTGTGGGGGATGGGGTAAAAAGGTCATGAAATTGATTGTAATGCAACTCCTCTGAAATCGTTAGACGGAACTCAACCAATTTGATATCTGAGTAACTCCTATGATTGCGGAGTGCAAGAGGCTATTTATATTTAGCTCTGCCCCCAGGGGGGTGGGAGAGGGATCAAAAGGTCAAATTTTAACCTGCAGAAATTGATTGTAATGCATCTCCTCTGAAACCATTGGACGGAATTCAATCAAATTTGTATGTGAGCTACCCATATCAATGTGGAGTGGATGAGCACATTTACATTTGGCCCCACCCCATGTGGTGGGGGATGGAGTCAAAAGGTCATGAAATTGATTGTAATGCAACTCCTCTGACACTGTTGGACGGAATTCAACCAAATTTGGTATGTGAGTTACCCATATGATCGCGGAGTGCAAAATGACATTTCCATTTGGCTCCGCCCCTGGGGGTGGGTTGTGGGGTGTGTCAACAGTTCAAAGTGGTGAACATGGGAATTTGCGATGATGCATCATCGACCGATCAACCTAGTTTTTTATTAATATTAACCAGTTCATTCCATACTTTAACCCTCAGTACGCATAAAACCATCATTGAGCGATAAATACATTCTATATAATCATAAACAGCTGATAAATGTTATGACCCCGTAAAATTTGGCTGTGTTTGCACCATTTCCGCTAATACAACTCATTGTATATTTTCATTGCCTCGCACGAGGGAAATTAACCGATGGCAATTCAGAAACTGATCTTCTTTTCGTAGTGATTTAATAAAGGAACACCATTATAGATCGACATATCATAGATTGCACAGCGAAATCCAGCACACGTGTGCTCTGTTCATCATAGTCTGTCCTTTCCAATCTAATGTTTGTTGTCTCTACATGTGCTGGTATATGTAAAACACGGGGTGACACACAACAAGACAATGAGTTGTCAGTTTGAGTTTTATTTCATCATTTTGGATTGATACCAGTAATATTTACAAATATATTCCATAGAATACAATTATTACAGACAATATGGCCTTGTTAAGTATGACGTCACTGCGGATGATGATTTGCAACCCAGAAATGTGTATTTTGCTTTATTACATCATAAGGGCGTGTTTATGACGTCATCATTTGTTGTTAAATAAAAACATTGTTTTGTGTATTTAACAATCCAGCTGAACCCAGAAATATGTCATCACTTAACAAGCCTATAGACCACAATATTGGTTATTATAATACGGCAAGAGGAAATAGCGCTTACCCGTTGCTGATATCACATTTTTATGTTGACGATTACATCTGGGAGGACCAACAATTCAGAGCCGAGAAAATGCGATAAATGTTATATTAATACATAGTACGCAAACCCCCCCCCCCCCACCCATCACCCTTTCTTACCGTGAGTAAAATGAGCAAAAACCTGCATAATCTATACACAAAGGTACGCTAGTTAATATCAAATATGGTCAAACTTGTTTATAAATGATAGGCAGGGTTCATACTGAGTGTGCCCTGGATAAAGAAATGCATAGTGTGCCAAACTGAATCTCTTCCTGGATTTGTCTCCCAAGGAAACCTGTTCTTTAACCCTTTAACACTCATGTCAGCAAAAAACAGCTTCTGCACTGGTCTTGAAAAATGTCCATTTGCAGACCAAGAGAAGGCTATTTTTGAAAATTTACCACTGGAATGTCTGGCTCGATAACCGAGTGATAAATTTTCAAAAATAGCCCCTTGATCTGCAATTGGACACGTTCTATGATAATAATAATAATAATAATAATAATAATAATAATTTGCAATAATTAGAAAATTAGAGGCTAGGATAACTTATAAGATTAATGTTTGAAGTTCATAAAAATTGTTTTAACTCTTTATGGGTCAAGATTTGTCTAGAAAATTAAGGTTTGTGCCCACGGAATGTCCTTTTTTAGGCCAGGATAATGGTATTCCAGTGGATAATTTTTTTAAATTAGCTTATCTTGGCCCGCAAACAGACATTCCTCACGACCGCTGCCGACAGCAGATTTGGTGCACTTGGCCATTAAAGGGTTAAGTAAATATCAACAGTACATAGAATGATCTGACGTGTAATAATTAAACTTCATGGATTAAATGTAATTCCTTAATTAATCTTATAATCTTGAAATTTGTTTTTAAAATTTCAATTTTTGTCATAGAAAATGTCTATTTGTCGACCAACAGAAGAGAATTTTTGGATATTTCCCACTAGAATGACTGGCTCACTAATTGAGCCAGTATGTCCAGCGATAAATTAAAAAAAATATTGTTTTGTAAATGGACGTTTCGCAATGCGACTGCACAGGTAATTTTTGGCTGTCTCGAGGACTAAAGCATTAATTAACTACATATATATGCAGTCAGAATGGATACACAAACACTGTATGGGCATGAAGACAGTCGGGCAATTAACCCTTTAAATGATCAAGCCGGTCAAAAATGGCCCCTGCAGTGGTCTTGAGAAATGTCCATTTGCAGACCAAGAGACGACTATTTTTGAAATTTTACCACTGGAATGACTGGCTCGCCAGTCATTCCAGTGGTAAATTTACAAAAATAGTCATCTCTTGGTCTCTAAATTGATATTTTGTGTGAGAAAAATTTTCTTAACCAAACCTAACCATTAACCCTTTGAATCCTGAATTTCCAGAATTACAATTTCAAGTACCATAACTATGCTGGTAGGGTGTTGAATATTTTGAATCTAATTGGACAGGAAGCTGTTGCTCCCAACATCTCCCAGTTAAATTAGTTTCAACAGAATTGTAAAGTATTTTTGGTGTTTAACCTTTCGGGTTCAAGGCATTAAAGGGTTAATATTGTTGATGGAGGAATCCAGTTTTAGCTACGACCCACCCATCTCTAGCTAACCTCCACCCACGCTTTGCCTGTATTCGTATCGATTGATCCTTGCACTCTGAATCTCAGTTCCGAGAAGACTGCTGGTAAGCTGTTGAAGATTTTGATACTAATTTGACTGGGTGCTGTTGCTGCCTATTGCAGCAACAACAGCACCCAGTCAAATTAGATTCAAAATTTTCAACAGCATATTTATTAAATAGTAACGACGTACAATTCGTACAATGCCGCTTTGTCTGTCATCAATTAAGCGTTCGTGACGAACTTATCTACATCATTCATGATGTAATTGATTATGACATCATCCTGCATGTCACAATTGATTATGATGTCATATGATCGATGGATAAACTGGAATTCTCCATTGCTGTACAATAATGTAATTCATTAATGACCATTAATTTTTTAATTAGGTCAAGAAAATGGTGATTTTCAAGCCATGATAAATACTACAGTATTTTGAAAATTTACTGCTTGAATGACTGGCTCTTTACTTTAAGCCTTTAATGGCCAAATTTGATCAAAATATTCATTTCAAAGTGAAGTAAATATTTGAAAATTGACCACTGGAATGACTGGCTCGGTTATCGAGGCAGTCATTTCAGTGGTAAAGTTTCACAAATATACTTCTCTTGACCTATAAATGCACATTCCTCAAGACCACTGCCGGTTTGACCATTAGATGGTTAAGAGAAGTCGAGAAACCGGTTTTGGCCAGTTTGAGTTTTAAAGTAGTAAGGAAACAGCTGGCCATCAGCCACCATACATGTAAACAGCTGGCCATCAGCCACCATACATGTAAACAGCTGGCCATCAGCCACCATACATGTAAACAGCTGGCCGTCAGCCACCATACATGTAAACAGCTGGCCATCAGCCACCATACATGTAAACAGCTGGCCGTCAGCCACCATACATGTAAACAGCTGGCCATCAGCCACCATACATGTAAACAGCTGGCCGTCAGCCACCATACATGTATACAGCTGGCCGTCAGCCACCATAAATAATAATAATAATAATAATAATAAGTACATTTATAAAGCGCTGAATCCATGACAATGCGTGCTCTAAGCGCTAGTGCGTATAGCTATATCTACTGAGAATATGCTCGTTTGAAAAGGGTGGTTTTCAGTTGTGATTTGAAAATATCTAATGATGCTGAGTTTTTTAGACTAAGTGGTAGATTGTTCCACTCGGTGGGAGCTGCGTAAGCGAAAGTTTTGTGGCCATATGTAGTAGAATTTACTTTTGGGACGTTTAGCAGCATCTGGTTGACAGATCTGAGTGATCGACCTGGCGAATATGGTTGTACTAGTTCAGTTAAGTATGCAGGGGCAGTACCGGAAACACATTGGTAAGTCAAGCATAACATTTTGAAAGTGATTCTCTGCTCGATCGGGAGCCAATGCAAATTCTGTAAGACAGGGGTTATGTGATCATACTTTCGGTGGAGTGATATGATTCTAGCAGCGGTATTTTGTACAATCTGTAGCTTATGAATAAGTTGTTTTGGTGCACCAATAAGCAAGCTGTTACAATAATCAAGTCTTGACGATATTAACGCCAGTATAAGCATGATTGTAGCCTCCTTCGTAATATACCGTCTGATGCAACCAATATTACGTAGTACATACATGTAAACAGCTGGCCGTCAGCCACCATACATGTATACAGCTAGCCGTCAGCCACCATACATGTAAACAGCTGGCCATCAGCCACCATACATGTAAACAGCTGGCCATCAGCCACCATACATGTAAACAGCTGGCCGTCAGCCACCATACATGTAAACAGCTGGCCGTCAGCCACCATACATGTAAACAGCTGGCCATCAGCCACCATACATGTAAACAGCTGGCCATCAGCCACCATACATGTAAACAGCTGGCCGTCAGCCACCATACATGTAAACAGCTGGCCGTCAGCCACCATACATGTAAACAGCTGGCCATCAGCCACCATACATGTAAACAGCTAGCAATCAGCCACCATGTAAACAGCTGACCATCAGCCACCATACATGTAAACAGCTGGCCATCAGCCACCATACATGTAAACAGCTGGCCATCAGCCTCCATACATGTAAACAGCTGGCCGTCAGCCACCATACATGTATACAGCTGACCATCAGCCACCATACATGTAAACAGCTGGCCATCAGCTACCATACATGTAAACAGCTGGCCATCAGCCACCATACATGTAAACAGCTGGCCGTCAGCCACCATACATGTAAACAGCTGGCCATCAGCCACCATACATGTAAACAGCTGGCCGTCAGCCACCATACATGTATACAGCTGGCCATCAGCCACCATACATGTAAACAGCTGGCCGTCAGCCACCATACATGTATACAGCTGGCCGTCAGCCACCATACATGTAAACAGCTGGCCATCAGCCACCATACATGTATACAGCTGGCCGTCAGCCACCATACATGTAAACAGCTGGCCATCAGCCACCATACATGTATACAGCTGGCCATCAGCCACCATACATGGAAACAGCTGGCCATCAGCCACCATACATGTAAACAGCTGGCCATCAGCCACCATACATGTATACAGCTGGCCATCAGCCACCATGCATGTAAACAGCTGGCCATCAGCCACCATACATGTATACAGCTGGCCATCAGCCACCATACATGTAAACAGCTGGCCATCAGCCACCATACATGTAAACAGCTGGCCATCAGCCACCATACATGTAAACAGCTGGCCGTCAGCCACCATACATGTAAACAGCTGGCCGTCAGCCACCATACATGTAAACAGCTGGCCGTCAGCCACCATACATGTAAACAGCTGGCCATCAGCCACCATACATGTAAACAGCTGGCCGTCAGCCACCATACATGTAAACAGCTGGCCGTCAGCCACCATACATGTAAACAGCTAGCAATCAGCCACCATACATGTAAACAGCTGGCCATCAGCCACCATACATGTAAACAGCTGGCCGTCAGCCACCATACATGTAAACAGCTGGCCATCAGCCACCATACATGTATACAGCTGGCCATCAGCCACCATACATGTAAACAGCTGGCCATCAGCCACCATACATGTAAACAGCTGGCCATCAGCCACCATACATGTAAACAGCTGGCCATCAGCCACCATACATGTAAACAGCTGGCCATCAGCCACCATACATGTAAACAGCTGACCGTCAGCCACCATACATGTAAACAGCTGGCCATCAGCCACCATACATGTAAACAGCTGGCCATCAGCCACCATACATGTAAACAGCTGGCCATCACTAGACCGGTTTCAGCGTAATTATAACATTATTTGAATGTGATTGTCATAGAAACTGATATATTAGCATTTTGCGCAGTACAAGCCAGATATTGTAGTGTAGTGTCTTTATAATGTTTGAAATATATGGCGATGAATATTATTAGCTCACCAGAATGGCTAAGGGAGCTTATGTCATGGGGACTGTCCATTGTCTGTCTGTCTGCCCATCCTTCAATCTTTTCTTTAAACGACTTTTAAAGAAGCACTGAGGAATTTCAACAAAATTTGTTAAGAAACATCATTGGGCCATAGGGACGCAAGTTGTTCAAACTAAGCTAATTGGCCTATTTTGTAGTCGACTATCTTGGATTTTGGACAATATTTAGAACAGTCTTTAAATATCTTCTCTGAAACCACTAAAAGGATCAGACCAAAATTTGGGAAATGTGCTTAGGGACCATTCAAGTTTGTTCAAGGATATTTAGTAAGTTACCGGCCGCCATTGAGCAATCGGAAGTCGGTGTCTTGTTGGCCACATTGGAATTTTTATTTGATTGATTTTAAAGGCAAAATTGGTTTTATATCTGTTTTTGGCAATGCTGGTTTCAAATTTTACGTTTTCGAAACTTTCCGTCGGATAAACATTTTGGTGTCCATCTTGGATTTTTTTCCTACCAAGAACTTCAATAATAAATCAAGTGGAAGTTTAAAATGTTTTCGACAAACACTGGACAGATTTTTAGCAAAATTTTGTAGCATGGGATCAGTTTTTGCAGGCCAAGAGAAAACTATTTTTGACTATTTACCACTGGAATGACTGGCTCGGTAACCACACACACACACGCACGCACGCACGCACACACACACACTATTCATTCTATCATGCGGCCATATCAACTTTCACTATTTGTAGCAGAGTCCTCAGTAACCGAGCCAGTCATTCCAGTGGTAAATTTTCAAAAATACTCTTCTCTTGTCCTTCAAATGGACACCGGCTTACCAAAAACTTAAATTTTCTTTAACGTTACCCTTATGATGGTCAACCGGCCAAAATACGGGTGGTAAATATTTAAAAAATAGTCTTCTAAAATTAAAATTACTTGAAAAATGTTGACCATTAAAACAATTAATTGATATAAGTAGTATTTTGAGAGATTTGAGGCGCTGTTGACACGAGCGGGGTTAATGATTATAAGCGGCAAGGCATCAAGCTAACCTCATGCATCTTCATTATTTCTGTTTTGCAGAATCCTTAACAATGGTGCCATCAATTCAGCCACTGGAGACGCTTCATAACTCTATGACCATGCGTCAATGGGATGGATTCCTGGAACAGATCACCACTGTACGCTTTCAAACACCGATGTCCACGCCCCCGATACAACTAGCATCACCCATCGGCAATTTCCCGTGCTATATTCCAACTATGTCGCTGGCAAAAGGTATTGTTTTCTGTTCGGGTTTGTTGTTATTGTTGTCGTTGCTTGTGTGGTCTTTTTGGCATTTGTGGGGCTGTGTAAGTTTTATCAGAGAAAAACAGTAAGAGGAATATTTAATTCAATTTATTGCTTTCAATAATATTATTCAACCGTCTTATGTCAACTTAACACTTTAGTGGTCAATTGGACAAAACATCTCATGAAGTGATCTTGAGGAGTGTCCATTTGCAGGTCAACAGAAGACTAATTTTGAAAATTTATCACTGGAATGATTCGCTCATTAAACCGAGCCAGTTATTCCAGTGGTAAATTTTCTAAAATAGTCTTCTCTTGGCCTGCAAATGGACACAGACTAGGAACAAATGTGGATTTACTTAGACATTAATTGTTTAATGTTCAAGCCAGCCAAAACAGCATCTACAGTGATGTGCCATTCACACAAGAGGAGTTAGGTTATGAGTTATATCAGACCAGCTAATGTCCATTTTTCAGGTCAAGAGAAGAGTAATTTTTTAGAGTATACTACTGGAATGACTGCGAGCCAGTCTTCTTTTGGCCTACAAATGGACATTCCTCAAGACCACTGCAGAGGCCGGTTTTGGCTGGCTTCGCGATGAAACGGTTAATATAAGATTTAACCCTTTAGTGCTCAAAACTGGCCACGGCAGTGTTTTTGACAAGGGTCCAGTTACAGAGGCCGTGAGTATTTTTGAAATTTTACCACTGGCATGACAGGCTCAATAACCAAGCCAGTCATTTCAGCGGCAGATTTTCAAAATAGTCTTCTTGGCCTGTATATCAACATTTAATAAGCTAAAATTTTTGTCGATCAATCTTGGCCATTAAATAATAGTTAATGGGTTAAAGTTTAACCATATTTATTGGAAGTAAAATAAGCTCTACATTCAAGATTAATTACATGTGAATATTTATTTTTCAGTCCAAAACAATATGTCATCATCATCAACAAATTCCAGTTCTGATCCGTCATCGCCGTTATCTACGGGTAACTCTGCCCCTGATGACATCCTGAATAAACTACGTCTCTACGCCCTGGAGTCGGATCAGATCCAGATCGGAACACGGCTGCAAGTTGTCGAGGAGACGGGATTGGAATTCAGACAAGAGTCATCGAATACGACAGTCGTTGCTGAGGACTCTGCTACAAATAGTGAAAGTTGATATGGCCGCATGATAGAATGAATAATGTGGTGATGGTGTGTGTGTGTGTGTGTGCATGCGTGCATGTTTGTGTGTGTGTGTGTGTGTGTGTGTGTGTGTGTGTGTGTGTGTGTGTGTGTGTGTGTGTGTGTGTGTGTGTGTGTGTGTGTGTGTGTGTGTGTGTGTGTGTGTGTGTGTGCGTGCGTGCATGATTGTGTGTGAGAAATGGAGTCAGAAGAGTTTTCCTGTTGGCTTTTAATTCACATCCATGATATAGTGCTGTGACAAAAATCTTCATGTGTTAACCCTTCAAGGGCCAAGACGATGAAGAATGCCTTCAGCAGTCGTCTTGACGAATGTCCAGTTTCAGGCGGAGCGAGAAGACTAATTTTGAAATTTTAAGACTAGTATGACTGGCTTGATAACCGAACCAGTCAGTTCCAGCGGTAAATTTTCAAACGTAGTCTTCTGTTCACTTACATATGGACATTCTCTGTGCAAAATTGTTGTCTATTTTCCTGACAAATCTTGACCAGTATAGGGTTAATTGTTATACACACGTGAGTATATCACTCTACAGTACAGCTTAGAAATAACTTAAAAAAACAAATGAAACATAATGTTGAATATTTTGAACATAATTGGATTGGAAGACATTGCTGCAAGACATTCCACTCCAATGGAGTAATCCAGTTTTAGCTATTCCCCACCCATCTCTGGCTATGCTACACCCACACTCCGGCCATGATCGGATCAATCGATCGACCGCTGGACTCCCTGATTATCAATTTCCAGAAAACTATATGGGTAAGCTGTTGAGCGTTTTGAAACTAATTGACTAGTTGGGGTGGTGTTGCTGCCATATGTTGCTGCCTACATGCCAACAGTGCCCAGTCAAATTAGTTTCAAAATATTCAACAGAATGTTTATTAAATAGTAAAGACATACATTTCGTACAACAAACTTAGAGCGTCATCAATTAAGCGTTCATGACAAACTTATTATGACATCATCCTACACATCACATTGTTGATTATGATGTGATCTGATTGATGGATAAACTGGAAAGGTTCATTATGTTCAGAATATTCAACAGAACGTTTCTTACTAACTTTTTTCTGTTTGTTTTTTGGAAACAACCTAGCTTATTTAGGAGTTGTACTGTTTGCGTGTTTGCGCATGTGCGTGTGAGGATATTAACCCTTTAATGATCAAGATTTGTCAAGAAAATTAAAAATTTCGCAAAAATCTTTTGCAGCCGAAGAGAACTCTTTCTGAAAATTTACCACTGGAATGACTGGTTCGGTTATCGAGCCAGTCATTCCAGTGGTACATTTTCAAAAATAGTCTCTTGGTCTGCAAATGGACAATTATCAACGACATTGCAGAAGCCAATTTTGGCTGAAATAAGTGTTAAATGGTTAACCCTTTCATGGTCAAGAAAAGTTAAAGCTTTTGATAAATGTATGTCCAGTTGCCGGCCAACTGAAGACTATTTTTTAAATTTTACCTCTAGAATAACTGGCTCAAGTTATTCTAGTGGTAATTTAAAAAAATAACCTCATGAAGTGCAATGGTACATTCTTCAAGAGGCTGGTTTTGGCCGTCTGGGTCAGTAAAGGATTAACAAAGTCGCCTGTCTTAGTCCTATATAATGTTAACTAGTCTGGAAACTATGTCACAATTTCTAGTGAATATGACTGTGCAATAGAAACCTATGCCTATCTCTCAGACATTTCTGTTCTACAGAAATTTGTCTTGTAGATGGGTGGGGTTAGTGGAAGTGTTGGGGGTGGGGGTGGGGGTGGGGTGGGGTGAAGCCTGTAACAGGATATAGGTTTGAAATCTTCACTGCCATCAAATCTGTCCAATATGTATCTTTAACACTTTCAGCAACGAATTTCTCATATCAACCATATAGGAAAACCGTTGAATATTTTGAAATTAATGTGACTGGAAGCCGTTGTTGCTTTAGCAGCAGCTGCCAGTCACATTCATTTCCAAATATTCAACAGATTAAGTTAGGATTTGGTGTTGAAAGAGTTAATGCATTGCTATTAGAAATGACTTGTATTTTATAGATGTAATCAGTTCTTGGAATGCTGACATATATTTTGAAAATGTCTTCCTTTCAAATTATTTTAAGAATTGTCAAAACGCTTTACCGTATGGTTGCATAGAAATAGAAATACTGTGCTCTTGGAGGGGGTTTAGGTGGCATTTGTAATTTGTAGACAAAGATATAAAACAATTTATCATATAAAGAAGCCTTCTAGCTCGTTCCATATTTTTCGATATGAGCACGCGTGCCATATTGAACAGAGTATTTTCATTGGCTGTGTTGGGTGCGCAACCCATTTAAATCGACCAATTGAAACATTGATTGATGAGAGCGTGACATGTAGGAATTACTACATGGTACTGTTTTACTACGATTTGCTTATTACGATTTATCGCAAAATGTCATCGTTTGACAGTTTATCAGTCGGCAGCGAAGTAACGATTGATGGCCGTGGCTCTGCGATAGTCTTAGAAGAAAAGTGTAGTTTACGGCTGACATCGCCAGATTTTGTGTTTGTCACTATATTTTGCTGCGCATTCAGTATCTGTTATCAAGTAGTGGTGTGTCACAGCAACGGTATCGATTTCACGAAAATCAACAATGAGAAATCAGATAAGTCTCATCAGGAACTATTGGCAAATATTTCCAAATTACAGTTTATATGATAAATAAAATCTGAAACGCGGTCACTTCATATCACTATTATGAACCTCGTTGAAAATTATCAATTTTGCACTCGCTAAAGCTCGTGCAAATTGATCATTTTCAACTCGCTCCATAATAGTGATATGAAAAGTGACCTCGTTCCAGATTCTCTGTATTACTGCGTTTATGTACTCTACTTAAGGATCTGATGTAGCATAAAAATAGCCCATTACTGCCATCTTACATTGTAACACTAATTGTTAACCCTCTCATTGATGAATTCCCCATATCTCATTTTCAAGGCAACCATACAGGAAAACTGTTGAATATTTTGAAATTAACTTAACTGGAAGCCATTGCTGCCTTAGGCAGCAATTGGTTCCAGTCAAATTCATTTCAAAATATTCAATAGAAAACGTTTAATATCGCCAAGAATTTACCGTTTCAGGGATTTGTCAGTGAACGGGTTAAGTGGTCTTGAGGAATGGCCATTTACCGGCCAAGAGAAAACTGTCTCTTAAATTTTACCACTGGAAGTACTAGCTTGATGAGCGACCCAGTCATTCCATTGGTAAATGTTCAAGAATAGTCTTCATAGCAAATGAACATTAATTAATCAAAAATTTTAATTTTATGGAAAACTATTGAGCATTAATGCTTTCGTTAAAAACATCGTATTTCTGAGTTATGCATAAGATTTTGTTGAAATAATCGGCCTCCAGCCTGCCAGCTTCCCACAATGCATTGCGCTTACTACTGTTTAACGTTATTATTATTGCTTTGAGTCATTACAATGGATTATTAGCTCACCTGGCCCAAACGGCCAAGTGAGTTTATGCCATGGCGATCGTCCATCCGTCAACTTTTGCTTTAAAACACTACTCATTAACCGCTTGGCCGATTTCAACCAAGTTTGGCTGGAAGGACTATAGGTGTAGGATCCAGAATTTTGATTCCTCAATTCTTTGTGTCAAAATCTGAAATTTTATTAAAATTCTACCGGAAATTTTAAAAATGCTTCTTTTCATTTTGACCGATTTCAACTAAATTTGGCTGAAAGGACCCAATGGTCGTAGGCTCTAGAACTTCCATTCGGAATTTTGATTCATGGATTTTTTGGGTGAAGATCTGAGTTTTTATGAAAAATGTACCGGAAGTTGTCAAATTGCTTCTTCTACTTACCATCTTGACCGGTTTTAACCATTTTAGGCTGAAAGGATCCTATGGCCATAGGCTCTAGAACGTCCATTCAGAATTTTGATTCGTCAATTTTTTGCTTGAAAATCGGAGATTTTATGAAAACTGTACCGGAAATTGTCAAATTGCTACTCCTTTGCTGCTTGACATATATCAACCAAATTTCAGTAATGGATTTTATGGTGGTAGGCTCTAAAAATTCTATTCAGAATTTTGATTGATAAATTTTTTAGGTGAAAATCTTAGATTTTATGAGAAATTTACCAGAAATTGTCAAAACATTGCTTCTCCTTAGTTGCTTGACATATTTCAAACAAATTTGGCTAGAGTGACCTTATCAAGATAGACTAGAATTTCTGTTCAGAATTTTGATTGGTAAATTTTTTTGGGTGGCCATCTTGGATTTTCCGAAAATTATCCATCATATCTTTTTAAATGCAAATGATTCAAATGCTAATGGTCCAGGTGAGCACCACAGGCCCATGAGCCTCTTGTTTAAAAGTAATCGTGATTAATCGCTTAATCAGTCTCGGTACAAATTACATTACACCCACACATAACTACAACACCTTATCAATGACAAATTCTGCAGGTGTTTAGAAGTATCTATTTGCAGGCCAGAGAGAAAATTATTTTTGAAAATGTATCACTCAATGCACGAGCCAGCCATTCCAATGATACATTGTCAGAAAGAGTTTTCACTTGGCCTGCAAATGGACATTTCTAAACACCTGCAGCTTTTAATTTGTATGCCAGCTGGCACTAATTGAGTAATCACAATTATTCTTAAATAATCGATCGTGATCGCTCAAATCAATAGTCGCGCAAGCATACAATAGCCTCCTCCCCTTACAGGGCAGGGTCAGGCTAATTATAATTCAGGATCTAATTTCATCTCTACCACTCAGGTTTATTATTATGTGCTGAAACTGGGCTTTCCTGCAATGTCCTTTTGATTATTTGAGGTCAACAGTTCAAACTGTTGATAAAGGAATTAAAGAAATTTTTAGCTGCTCAATAAATCACCTTGTCCCTTAGTCAAGTCAGGCAGGCAGGCAGTCAATTCAGTCGGTCAGTAGAGTCAGTCTCAGTCAATTCAGTCGGTCAGTCAATTCAGTCAGTTCAGTCAGTTCTGTCAGTCAGTCAGTCTAACGCTTATGATTCATTTGAGATTTGGTATACCTGTACCAAGCCACACATCCTCGCTTGGGATTGCTGTTCAGACATTATTGATTCACCATCTCCAGAGTCAAGTTATAAAGAATTCACTTGTTTAATGATTTTTTTAGTTATTTTAAGTCCGCTGGTGCTAACAATGATAGCATTGTCCTATGTACAAAATAGAATATCCACATTGGGAAAGACATGTATGTTTAATGTCATATCATTGAAGTGTTCAACCATTTTGTGGATGGTATAAATTATTTCTCCGACAGAGGAACACTAAAGGGTTAATGGCCCCTTCCATTTTTAGCTATGCCCCGCCCATCACTAGCTAAGCTCCACCCACACCTCGCCATGTCGGGATTGATCGATCCCCAAATTCCCTAGCTATCAATTTCCTGAAAACTATACAGGGAAGCTGTTGAATATTTTGTAACTAATTTGACTGGGTGCTGTTGCTGCCTATGGCAGCAACAGCGCCCAGTCAAATTAGTTTCAAAATATTCAACAGAATATTTTTTAAATAGTAAAAGCAACCAATTTGTACAACAACGCATAGACCGTCTTCAAATTTGCGTTCGTGACGTACTTGTCGAGGTCATTCATTATGATCTCATTGTACACATCACGCAGTTCATTATGACGTCATATGATGGCTAGGTACTCTGGAAAGGTGAATTGGTTGATCCCTTCACCCTTTCACTGACAAATCCCTGAAAAAGTGAATTCTTTACGATATAAAGTTTATTTTGTTGAATATTTTGAAATTAATTTGACTGGAAGCCATTGCTGCCTGGCTTCCAGTCAAATTAATTTCAAAGTATTCAAGTTTTCCTGTATGGGTGTCTTGAAAATGAGATGTGGAGAATTCATCGGTGAACAGGTTAACGAGCAAGCTGACCAAAGCTTGCGACTGTAGATGGCATTTTTGGTAAGCTTGTGCAATTAATTGATTAACAAAAGAAATATATCTTCACCCTCTAATGGTCAAATTTGGTCAAGAAAATTTAAGTATCTGCCTATTGAATTTAAATCTTGGCTTAGTGTATGTTTATCTGCAGACCAAGTGTGGATTATCTTTGAAAATTGTTAACCCTTTATAATGTTATACCGGGCAAAACCATCCTCTGCTACGGCCCATTTACAGGCCAAGAGAATAAGATTTTTGAAAATTTATCACTGGAATTACTGGCTCGATAAATTTTTTAAATCTGTATTCTCTTGGCCTGTAAATGGGCTGTAGCAGAGGATGGTTTTGCCCGGTATAACATTAAGGGGTTAACAATTTTCAAAGATAGTCCACACTTGGTCTGCAGATAAACATACACTAGGCCAAGATTTAAATTTTCTTGATTGTTACAGTATTAACTTTGTTGTTGTTATTGTTTGTTTTCGAATAATTTTCGCTGATTGTAATATAGTTGTGATAAAATATGTAAACAGAAAATGTTTTAATTAATTGACTGAAATATAATTTAAATGAAATAAAGAAATCCTATTTTTGAACTAAAAATTTTATTATTTTTTTGTGGTGTTGGGGGTGTGTGTGTGTGTGTGTTGGTACCCAGGTGGGGGGGTGGGGGGGGGGGTGGTGAGGTACCCAGCTAACTTGTTGGACAAGCGAGCTATGTTGATCCTTCTCTTCCATGTGATATCTGTCTGTCTGTCTGTCCATCATCAACAACAATAATGGAATGCTTTATTATTTCTTAACAAATTAGCACCAATCTAGGTCAAAGATACCGTACTAAGTATTTTGAAACATATCTGAGAAGAGTGTGATTAAATTAGTTTCAAAACAGGACTTTTCCAGAGACCAGCCACTCCAAAACCCGCAGAAGGACCCAAAGGCCGCCTGGGAGGGTTCGGAGCCTGTTGGACAGAGCTTGCCATGGAGGCTTGCCCAGGCCATCATCACTCCACTGGCGCCACCTGCCCGGGTCCAAGGAGGGAAATCCCGAGGGATGGGGTGGCTGGTGTGACAGCCGACTGCCCAGCGATCATTGAGAGAAAGAAAGCACATGCATGGGATGGCGGTCACCTGGCCACAACTGGCGCCCGATGTGGGGCCGCAACAGCAACCTCCGGAGAGTCTGCACTGAATGCCACCAACTATGACATGAACGTCGGAACTGCGTCGCTGCACTTAGCGCCAAGACTCAGAACACTCCAAAATCATGCTACAGGAATCATCCTCAGCAAACTCCCGAATTATCTCCGGATATGGATTCGTTCGTTAGAAATAATAGTACCCGTCAAAATTTGACACCCACTACTACAACCGCCCTTCTGCCGCCAAAGCATTAGAACTTGCAACTACCATCGAGTCTATACTTGAGGCTACTATCCCAATAGATTCACCATTATCTGTCATAGTCACCATTCAACTTGCTAAAAATAGCCCCCTTCGTTGGCATTGTACCGTTCAAGGTACTCATGTCCTCGCCACTGTCGACACTGGAGCTACTGTTACTATCCTCAGCTCTCACATATACGTCTCGTTACCTCAACATATATGACCCCCCCCCCCCTGGACATCCTACATGTCCGCTTCCGCAGCACTGCTGGAGCGCCCCAAGGGTAGCAGGCATTGCTAATTTTAACATTCACATTGAAGACTTGCACTTTATCCAGCAGATCATTGTAGCAGTCATCGCCACCAACGTGTTGCTCGGAATCGACTTTCTCAGGAATTCTGCTGTGATCGTAAATTGCAACGAGAACAAACTGGAAATCGTGTGTTAGGTGAATGCCCTCTCCTGCACCATACTTGTGCACTTGTCTTTGCTACTACCGCTATACTGGAACCTGAACAGGAAGGAATTTTATGGGCTTCTACCCCGAATCCTTGTCTTCGTACCTCCTATGCCATTCTGGAGCCCAACAAAGAGTTCTTACAAATTGCCGAAATCCACGAGCCTTAGTTCCCCTTAATTATGAGAACATACCTTTCCGCATTTTCACTTCTTCCACCCAAACTCTTACATTAGAAGCTGGGCATCTCTGCAGATGACTTTTTGAAGCCAATGCCATCGAGAACTAATATCTCCTGCTCGATGTTTTTTACCATCTGGGAAATATAGCTTCGCTCCATTCTTTATCTACCCATCTGACTGATTTATATTCCCGAGCCACAGAAGGCCTGAATGATGAACAAGCCTGTCAGGTTCATGATATGCTTCTCAATCATGGCCGAACCTTCTCCAGCAGAGATCTGGATCTCAGTGAAACTCATCTGGTGCACCACACTATCAACACCGAAGATCACCTTCCCGTGAAAGATCCCATCCACCGCCTTCCTATATATAAAGAACAGGAGGCTCATAACCAAGTAACAGAAATGCTGCGCTTCAGAATGATCGAACCCTCTACCTCTCCCTGTGTTAGTCCCAGCGTCGCCAGTAAGAAAGACAGTACTTTCAGCTTCTGTATCGACTATAGTCGTTTGAAGACTGCAGTATTAAGGATGCCTATCCTATTCCACGTATGGACCACGCTCTAGACTCCCTCACTGGTGCCGCCTGGTTCAGCACACATGATCTGGCTAGTGGATATCGGCAGGGAGAAAGAGATGAGCGCGATAAAGAAAAGGCTTGCTTCGTTTTCTGTGATGGCCTTTTTCAATTTTGGAAAATGCCTTATGGCCTCTTCAAGGAGGTGGAATTCCTTGGCCACGTTGTTCCTGCCCCAGGGTGTTTCCACTCAGCCCGCTAATATAGCTGCTGTGGCTGCATGTGAACACGCATGTACGCACGCACACGCACACACACACACACACACACACACACACACACTTATGTACCTGAATTTAGCAAAATTGCTGCACCGCTTTTCCAACTCATGGAAAAATACCATTCCTTCCTATGGACATCAAAATATGAGGTTGCCTTCCCGCTGCTAAAGGAAAAGCTTGTCACGGTTTTGATACTAGCTCACCTGGACCCCTCGTCCTTTTATCCTTGATACTGACAATTCAGATACAGGTATTGGTAGCGTTCTGTCACGGATCAGCCGTGACGGGCATGAACAAGTTCTATGCTATGGCTCGCGATGCCGTTTGCTCACTGAACGACATTCTATCACCAAGCGCAAATTTCTTGCCTCCGTCCATTTCATTAAGAATTTCAAACACTTTCTTTATGGAGTCATTTACATTGCAGACCGACCACACATATGAAGAAACCACACAAGAAATTTTCAAACATTTCAGTTTAATGTAGTCCACCGCCCTGGAAAGTTGCACGGAAATGATGCCGCCCTGTCACGAAAATACACCAAGACCCGCACATGCCTTATTCCCCTATGGATCACCTCCCGATTGAAATCGTGGAAAGTGATGAATTGATATTTCCTCTCCATTCCATGGAGAAACGGGAACCTGCTTGTGTGCGTACCGTCCAAGAAAGCGATCTGCATCTTGGACCCGTTATGACTTGGCTGCGTAACAGTGAGAGTGTGCCTTGCAAGCTAATCTCTTCCACTTCTAGCACTACTAAGTATTACCACCAACGTGTAGAAGAATGTCGCCAGCATGATGGGATACTGTACTACCACAACCGCCTTGTAGTACCACAAAACTACTGCGAGGCCATTCTGGAACAACTACATGACTGCGCGGGACATTTCGCGCATGACCGCACGCTTGAAATAATTTGGCCGCATTTTCCCTAGATCAGCATAGATGCTGCTGTGAAAACTTTGATCGTGAAGTGTGTTCCATACCAACGCCGCACTATGAAACGCTGCACCGCCGCCCTACAAAAGTATATAGTGGGTGCGCCCTTCGAAGGTGTTACTATTGATGTCATGGGACCCCTGACCACCTCAGATAACGGAAATGATTTATTCTTGTGTTACAAGACTACTTTACCAAATGGACTGAAGCTTTGGCGTTTCAGAATTAGGAAGCCGCCACTGTCGCGGAAACCTGGTAAATCAGGGTTTCTCCTGCTTCGGAATTCCCTAAGAGTTACACTCAGACCAAGGTACTAACTTCGAGAGGCGACTATTTCAAGAACTATGCCGTCTTGTGCATTGTGAAAACGCGAACTGCGCATTTTCACCCGCGCAGTGAGGGAATGATTGAACGATTTAACCAGACTCACGCCACCATGTTGATGAAAGAAACCCAATTGCATTGTCACGATTTGTGCCTGCATCTTCCTTTCGTAATGATGGCCTATTGTACTGCCGTCCATTCTAGCACTGGATTCTCGCCCACACACTTAATTTAAGGTAGCGAATTGTCACTTCCACTGGATGTAGTAATACCACACACACCAGGGGAGCTTAATTCTCCATCACTATATGTAAAACTGGGTATACAAATAACAGAAAACAGTCCATGACTGGCGCACTTATGGCGAACCAGACGCCATAAACGACCGTGTCTGGGTCTGCGACTCGACCCCGCCTCTCGGGGCTGTTACCAAATTAAGTTACAAGTGGAAGGGACCCTATACGGTCCTCCAGCACAGGTCGAATGTGACATACCTCCTAGGTGCGCCGGACAGCCAAGAGGGCCTCAACCATTTTGACTGCCTGAAACCTTGTATGGAGACATTGCCACTGGAGCATGATGCCATCCAGTACTGACCTGTAGATCTGCCATCCCTCTCACCATATCCTGATGCACTACCAGTCTTCCCAATGGAGCGGACAGTGCGATTGGCTCTGCCGGTCATGAGCGAATAACTGGGACTGCACGCTTGGGAAAACCATACCTGCGTGAACCCAGGACAGCTTCCCTTGGCATGAATGGATAAGTAGGAATGATGGTTTGCTTTAGCGCTAACCACTCCAGTCCACAACAATCATCAGGATGTCAATGGCGATGTACCCCAAAGGAATGTCTTCGGTTGAACTATCATGCTCGAAGATGGTATAAACTCCACCCCAAACCCCTGATCTCTACCATGGACCCCCAAATCCACCGTCTAATGGGTGATGTCATGCTCGGTAGATCCCCCTCTGACACCTCCCCCCCCCCCCCCACTCCTAACTGCTGACCTCTGTGCCGAAGACTACCCTAGTCCAACGTCGACGGGTGATCTCATGGACTGTGGTGGACACCTGTAAATATGTAAATAATGGTAAACGGTTGTGTAAATATGTACAGTGCTGTATGGTATCGGTAGGGCATCGTAAATATGTATAAAGTATATATTCCAGTATTATAAATGTAAAAAAGTTGTATTATAAATTGTATGAAAATATGCACCAGATGACCCTGTGGCCGAATATCCCTTCGGCGGGCAAACTCTGGATGCGAAAACCTGCTGCTACGTGCCAATTACCAAAACTGCCACTGGCCAGCGGGAGATATTCAGCATGGTGGAACTGGAGGAGAGACGAACAAGGCCTGCTCTCCATTCGAGTGAGTGCCCTAACTGAAATATAGAACCTTTTCCCCCGCTCTTGCCGTAGTCACTTTGTGGAATTAGGGATCCCTCCACCATAGGTAATGTGAAACGTCAGAAGCGAGACATTAGTGCGGAAAAATATCTCGCTAGTGCCAATCGTTGCCGCTATTAATGAGACTATTCTGATGTGAGAGGGTCTATGAAACAATACAGGTTTGTGGATACACAAGGGGACCTGTGATCCGATACTCTCCCCACATTCAACAAGCACACGTAGCGTTTAACCTCGCACTATTAATTAATTGAGATCACGTGAGACAGGGGATTCATAATGTTTTAGACAACAATCCGAACCCGCATCTTTGATTGCCATAAACATATAGGTTGTGAGGGTCAGAATGCACGTGCTGGCTTGTTGTCATGTCATTTGTCGAGTACAGGAATACCCGACTCGGCGATGCTGGTATATTTCGTGCAAACACTGTATGCCATTATAATATTTCTTATGATAATGTACTGGCAACCTTCTTTGCCCTTGAACAAAGCGAACCTTTCTTTCTTGTGTAGATCCTGTCTCTTGAATATGAAAATTAATGTCCTTTAGACGAACCGCCATTAGGAATAGGTACCGAATACTATTACAATACTTATTATTTAATAAGCGTGAATGTCTCTAACCGAAGAACACGATATGTAGATTGTCATGACTTGCTTGCTATCAAAAGCCTGTTATCTTGATGTGTACATAATCTGTAAGTAATCTGGATCAGACTGTCAAGAGGGTGCCTGTAGATTCAACATACCAGCTTTCCCTGCAGGCAGTCAGGGGGTCTTCATGATCGCTGTCCATTTCAGGTGCAGCATGTAACCGAGGTCTCTGGACTCCTTCAGGAGTTTGGTCATGGTCTGCAAGTTTTCCTGAGGAAATATGCAGCTCGCCTAGCAGTGTTAATTCTGCATTCTATGGTCTACTTGTTTGAGCATGATGGATTTCTGATGACGCCTAAGTGCATTTCCTCTTGTGTAGCATTAAGTGGGTTGCCATTAAGAAAGAGTTCGGCCACCTGGGTGCCTCTGATTGCCATGGTGGTGTTTTTTGTACTGCTGAATAGATATCGTACACTTAATACATCGAGCTGAGCCTCATATCATGTGGTGTTCTTGCAGCTAGTGCCCAATCATCAGCGCACATGATGGCTCCAGTTGGAACTGAACAGACTCGGAATGTTGCTGGGTGAGATTCGAGTTTATCAAGCAGTCCATTACTCCTACTGTTGAATAAGTCAGTAGATGAACCTTATTTAAGAATAAATACAGTACCTAAAACAAATGATGCCACATGCTGAAACAACATTTTCCTTATCGTGTGTATATATATATATATAACAATGGGAAATGTATCCGGACTTGACACCTCAGCTCTATGCGAGAAGGATGGTCATATAAACAAAAAGTCACTAAAAGGACTATCAAGCCAGACAGTCGCCAATTGTGATAAGCATGATTTAATGATCACCTTGTCAACAGAGTGGAAGCGTTCCCCACTCTGTGGATAATATCGCTTCTGAAGATACACGCTTCTGAACGGGACCAGCATACTCCAGATGAGGGCGTATTAAACTTTGGTACAACATTTTTAAAATGTTTGTAGTAATGGAATGAAACGTTCTCCATATAAGCACCGTCATTCTGTTGGCTTTTGATATGATGTTATTTATATGGGTTTCAAATGTTACGTTTGAATCGATTATTATACCTAGGTCATTGATCCCGCCCTCTTCCTTTAGGGCTACGGTTATATCATTATCAAAGAGTTTGTACTTAAAATTTGTGGCAGTTGCATTGGGGTCAATGTGCATAGCCTTGAATGGCCTCTAAATCATTTTACAGGATTTCACAATCACTTGCATCAGTTATTGAATTAAACAGTTTAGTATCGTCTGCGAAAAGATAAAGTCTGGATATTATGTTTCTTGGCATGTCATTTACGTATATTACAAACTGTATAGTGGCCCAAGTACACTGCCCTGTGAGACACGGCTTATGACCCTGAGGCTGCCACATTAGCCACTACTCTCTGCTTTCTTCCTATTAGAAATGACGTAATCCATTCCAGGAGTTCAGATTTCAATGCGGCAGCATGGTAGCAGGTGAAAAGCACCAGAGATAGACCATCTTCCTGTGGGGAGCTGACTGATGTCTCAAACTCTACAGACTTCACTGACCTGACTCGTACTCTCAGCTTGGCGTCTGCAAGCAGTAGTCTCACTAGTCGTAGCTCATCTTTATTGCAACTGGCCTGGCGTAGTACATCTAGGATCATTGAGTGTTTAATCGTGTCGAAGGTTCGTGACATGTCAATGCCCATTTTGTGGAAGTCCCAGTGTTTGGACATGACTACCGACACAAGCATGCGTTGAGCCCATACAATGTATGCGCAGCTACATCCACTTTTGATGCCACTTTTACATGATCCGGTGAAGTAATCGATCTTGTCTCGGATGTGGCATAGAGTAACATTGGATAGGATTTTCCGTATGCTGTTGAAGAGCACAATGGACCGCAGATTCGCTGGGAGCCCAAGTGGCTTCTTGGGCTTGGGTAGTGCCATAAGGGTGCCTTGGCCTACAGCATTGATGGGAAGGTGGTGCATAAAAGCTGAATTGATTAGGTGCGTGATTGGTTTTGAGATAATGTCACTTGCATATTTGAATAGTTCATTGCTCATGCCATCAGGTCCAGATGCACGTCCATTTTTTCAGGGCTTTATGTGCCTTCTCAACTTCCGCTGTTTTAATTGGTGTTAGTAATGGCCTGGCATCTCCTGAGAATGGGTACAAGGGCTCATCATCATTGTCAGTGAACTGTTCCTTGAACCATTATTGGCTCGCCTCAGCTTTTCCTTGGTCAGTCCCGATAAAGTATCCTTCAGAGTTGTGAACAATGAGTGGTGGTGTGTAGTCAGTAACTCTCATGGCTCGGGATGCCTGAAACATTTTGTGACAATCATCCGTGGCAGTGATTTCATCTGCTAGGGAGTCTGCCTGTTGAATAGCAAGATCTTTTAAGCATTCATTAATGTGGCGCGGAATAATAATACGCTCCCGACGTAGTTTGGTGCGGTCTTCACTTTGGCCACTTTGATAGATGCGCAGCCATAACGCTTTCTGCTCTGCTGACAGTTTAACTACTAGAGGGTCGTCAGTATACCTAGTTTGGTTGTTTTTAAGAACACCTATGGTGCTGGTAGCGGATGATTCCATAGATTTCAGTATTTTGGTTAGGGCTTCGTTTGGATCTGAGCTGACATCGATGTTAGCTATCTGCTCCCTGAGTGCTTTTTTGTATGACATTTGAGTGTCAGTGTCACTGATGTGCTTGGGTAGGTTGTAGGTGACTCTACCCTCTTGCCTGGTATGGTGTTTATATATTAGGTAGAGATCGTTCATCTGAAGGTTTGTAATGACTAGCTCATGGTCAGAATTGAGGTCTGTGCCTCCATACGAATGAGCATTCCGGAGTAAGGGTTTTGCTTCTGTCTTGCATAGTATGAAGTCTATTTGGTTGAAGACAGCTGTTGTAGCCTTAGAACCTTTTAGGGCTTTGCAATCAGCAATGTGTCCAGTCCATGTTGTCCGGTGACGGCATGGGTGTTTGAAAGCCGTATTTGTGACAAATAGGCCATTGGAACTAAGGAATGCCACCAATGCATCTCCATTGCTGTTGCGTGCACCCTCTCAATAGGATCCCATGGATAAGCCAAGTCCTGAACTTTTGTCCGTAATTCCGAGTTTACCCAGCTTGGAGTTGAAATCTCCACACACGAACAGTTGCCATCTAGCTGGGATTGTAATGGCAGAGATCAGTTCTGCATAGAAGGAATCTAATATTGCTGGATTATCTTTGGCTTTTTCGGTAGTTGGGCCGTATGCGTTGACAATTCAACACTTTGTGGTGGTGTGTTTTCGCATAGGTGTAGCCAGGTCGATGAATGCAATGCGATCACTGACGTATCCAAAATTAATGACATGATCCAAGACCCTTGGTCCGATTACGAAACCTAAGCCCGGTATGTGGCCTGTTTTTGCTCCATGAACACTAGCTTATGGCCTGTCTGCAGCTGCTGCTCTGAGTGTTTAGCTGCTTTAGTCTCTTGAATGCATGCAATATCGATGTTATAGTGTTCACAGTCTGCACCTAAGGTTTGTCTCTTTAATGTTGCACTCAGACCATGTACATTCCACGTAGCTATGGTAAGCTCCTGGGAAGATTGAGTCGTCCGGGGATGTCGAGCACAGTTTCTTGTTTGAAGAAGGATAGACATAATCAGAGTTGCCTCTGTATGCGGATGTCAGCCCGCAATCCTTGATGACCTAGTTTCTCAACAAAGTTGGTACTTTCTCCCCCTATTACCTATATGTATATCAAAAGAGAGGTTTCTATCAATATGCACACCCAGGTCTTTTTCGACCTCTGATGGTGATACAGGGTGCATATTGGGTGTATCTGTAATATAGTACACAGTTTGTGGGTTATTCCTGCCAAAATGTAGAACATGTGTTTTGTCTGTGTTGAAGGATAGCTGCCATGTCTGCGACCACTTACATACTTTGTTTATGTTGTCTTGAATCTTACTGGTAGCTGGGTTGCCATGTATTTTTTTGTCATCTGCACATATTTTGCAGCGGCAAGTTAGTAGGTCTGGTAGATCGTTTATGTATATCAAAAAGCGAATAGGTCCCAGAACACTTCCTTGTGGCACACCGTTTATCACTTCTTTCCAGTCTGATGTTGCATCGTTGATCCTTACTCTCTGTCTTCTATTACATAGGTACTTTCCTATCCATTTTGTTAGATTGTCCCCTATACCATAGCTTCTGAGTTTTGTTTGGGGTCGTTGGTGGGGTACAGTATCGAATGCTTTTGAGAAGTCTAGGTATACTGCATTGACAGGTTCGTTTGAATCAAGTTTGGTTGTTATATCTTCGAGGTACTCTAGTAGTTGAGTTTTACATGATCTATTGTGTCGGAATCCATGCTGGCATTTTGTAAATAGATTGGCTGCTTCCAGAAAGTGTACTATGCAGTCCCTTAGGAATATATATATGTATAGTAGTATAGGGATATGGTAGTAGTAGTGCGTTATTAGTCATTCCAGCCAAACTTATGACCCCCCCCCCCCCCCTGTGTTGCTGGGTAGGTACTAGGTTGGTCCTCGATTTAATGACTTATGGTAGCTGGAGTGCGAGCAAGACTGAAATAGGGGGGGGGGGGCTCAGTGTGGGCAAATTGAGCGCAGGCAGCATGCATTATTTTCCATGTTAAGCGACCTTGGATAACTGAAAAGTATTCTCAATGTCTATCGTACGCACCACCATACGCCACCCCTACATACACATATGGTGGTGGCTGTAATGAACACGGGGTGGGGTGGTGGTGCTGTAATAAACACAACTCTAACATTACATTGTATGCTTGATATTTAACGATTCTTAAATGTAGCTGAATGAATTATTTACACTTGATACAATGCATATAATCAAATACATTCCCCAATATTAGTGCAGGAGTCAGACTTAACGCTATTCACACCTGGAATCCACCTACTTATTTCCATTTTTGTTTAATCTTTTGGTTGTATGTTAAAGCTGCAACATCAGCCAATCAAAATCATTTTAAAATTAAAACATTTCGAAACATTATAGTATTTGATCTGCATTTTGAAAGGGTTAATTAAAATCATATTCTACATTAGGGTTACCCCTTTCATCCTTATAGACCATACAATGCAAATTAATTTTTGCTTTATGGAATACTTTGTTGAATATCTTGAAACTAATTTGATTGGGAGTTACAACAGCCCACAGTCAAATTATTTTCAAAATATTCAACAGCTTAGATCTATAGTTGTCTTGTAATTGAGACATTGGAAATGCAGGATGACCAAAATGGTTAGCATAATCTTTATAATCATTTTGAGTTTTCACCTGAGAACGGTACTCAACAAACGGCCTCTGAATCGTGTACCTACAATGTATGATGAAGAAGTTTTGACTGTTTAAGAGGACGAAGAAATTTAGTTAAAAGGCATTTTAGTTGTGCCTCGCAAGTCAGTTTGTTAGTCTGTCTGTCAAATCTTTTACATTTAGGAAAGTTGCCTATGTTGCAATTAAAGTGTGGCGCACTTGTTTATATTGTCAACTGAAATCCTGGTCTGTGCTAAAGCTGCACACGCTCCTTGCCAGCTGGGCTATAGTAACAAGTATATTCTGCCACTCTGACATTTATGATCTAGCCATTAGTTTGCAGATTCAATGGGTGCTTTTAGCAATTACATCAGAGAGATGTTACCATTCAATTTCCTTTCGAATGATAATTTGTGTAATTATCTTATTATTAATGTACTGCACACTGTTAATGACTAAAACAAAGCCAACTCTCAGAGGCAACACGACTGTATGAACAAGAGGCCCAAGAAGAGTATGTGGCGCTCACGTGAACCATTGGCTTTTGAACCATTTGCATGACATGGTGCATAATTTTACTACAGTAGGATTCTTTCTGGTCAAATTTGGATAAAATCCATCAATTGGTTTCTTAAGGAAGAGATGCATTTTGACAATATCTGGTAAATTTTTCATAAAAGCTAGAAATTTCACCCAAACAATTTACCAATCACAATTCTGAATAGAAGTCCTGGTGCCCAGCATGCTAGAATCCAATAGCTTCCATATGGTAATTCTAAATAAATGTGGCTGAAATCCGTCAAGCGGATAAGGAGATGTGTGTTGACAATTTCTGGTATATCTTTCATAAAATCTAAGATTTTCACCCCAAAAATGCTGAAGCAAAATTCTTAATAGAAATCCTGAAGCCTGTCACAATGTGGTGATTCTAACCAAACTTAGTTGAAATCGGTCAAGCGGCTAGGGAGGAGATGCATTTTGACAATTTCCCATAAATCTTTCATAAAATCTAAGATTTTCATCCAAACAATTGACCAATCAAAACTATGAATAAAGATTCTAGAGCCTACAACAATCCGAAGCTTTCAGTCAATTTTGGCTAAAATCTGCTAAGTGATTTAGGAGGTTTTAAAGCAAAGGTTGACGGATGGACGATGGATAACAGATGGATGGTCGCCATGGCATAACCTCACTTGGCCATTCCGGTCAGGTGAGCTGAAAATTGCACACATTGTCCATGGCATGTCAATAATATTTGAGTTCCCCCAATTGCCAAACAAACAATAATTTAAGGGTTGTCTCAGTGAGATGTCAAGATTGCATGCCTCAGTGAGATGTCTGATTGCACCAGTCTTCCACATGCCAGGCTATAACTTACTGAGTATGGACAGACCAGGGGAAATGATACAGGAATGACAAGAACTTTGCTCTTTGTCTGAAAAGCATTTCTAATTAAGAATAAGACATCCACTATTACTGTGTTCAGAAATCTGCTTAAATCAGAAAAAATGGTTTGTCTGGAAGTTGTTAGAAAGACTTTAATAGTAAAATTAAAAATTAATCAGATTCAGTAGTTAGATCCAAGGCTAACCATGGCGCCTTAAAGATTACAGATCACTGCCCGCATAGCTAAGTAATGCTTTGACCTGTGCAAATTAGTATGTTGTATAGTGAAGGTTCTTGAATGAGATCCACAACTGATCAGAGACCTGTGTTCAAACATTAGAGCATAATCTATAACAGGGATGGTACACCTCTCTGTGCTTGAAATTCCATGACTTTTCCATTACTTTTCAAGATCAAAATTATCAAATTCCATGACCTGACAATTAATATCTAGATTTGTATAAAATTTATGATATAAATCCAAAAATAAGATCAGAGTTATTCTGCAAAATATCTGAATATCAAGAAATTCTAAAAATTTTGCTCACTTAATGTTCATTTGTTCAGGTCAACAGGACTATTTTTAGAAATCGCCACAGGATTAATTGATTGACTTTCTTATCAACGTAGCCAGCTAGTCTAGTGGTAAATGTTTAAAAAATAGTCTTCTCTTGGCCAGCAAATGGACATTCTTCAATACCAGAGGCTGTGTTACGATGCTACATAGTTAACAGGACTCATAGACCTGCAGAATGAAATTACATACAGAGTCCATAACTAATTTATCAAATTCCAGACCAATTTTATGAAGCCTCCGATCAATTTCCATTTCAAAACAAAATTTTGCAGAAAGCTCACAATTAGTAGCAGAGCTCGCAAAATAATAAAGATAATAGTGATATTCAGTTTACGAGGATTTTTAATGTATTTATTTCTATTGAATAAATAGCTGTAGTTTGTCATGAGATAACATGTTCAGATTCATAGTACTTAACCATTTAACCCTTGAGTTTGATCAAGAAAATTTCAATTTTCTCATAGAAGATGTTCATTTGTAGATTAAGAGGACTATTTTTAAAATTTACAACAGGAATGACTGGATCAGTTATCGAGCCAGTCATTCCAGTGGTAGATTTTTAAATATAGTATTCGCTTTGTCTGTAAATGGACATTTCTCAAGACCATTTTTGACTGATATGAGTGTTAAATGGTTAAAACATGACAGGATACCAATACTGAATGATAGAAACACTGATATACCTCTATAGCAGGTTGTGTTAACAGTGCTGGTGTGGTAGATTGAGACAAATTCAATTCATCCATATGTTAAGTTCAGGTGTTACATCTATATAAGTAAGTAACATATATTCTAATGTGCTAGGCGTTTAGGTTCAAAATCATCCAGGCGAATGAACATTTACACTGGAGCCCTCTGTCAGAAGACATCTGCTGATGATGTTACATATTTTGAGTGTCATTATAGTCTCGTCATCAGTTCTAAATATATTTTACAATTGTTCAAGATTTGTTGCAAATCCAGTATGTCCAGCAGAGACCAGCCGCAACCTTGGCGATTCCTGATGATTAATCTTACGACTGGATTTTTTTCAGATCAGTTTGAAACTTCATAAGTAAATCGAAGTAGGTTTGTGAAAGAACACTGTCTAAATGGACGATGGGTCAGAAATCCAGTATTAGTGCCAACTACAAGTAGTGATATGAGCTGTGGCATTGAGTTATAAATGTTATGAACCAAATTTAACTCGTTCTCAAGATTATTGATTACACTCTCCTTAACATATCACCATACTATGCACCGTTTACAAAGGTCTGGCTAGCAACCAGAATGCACAATGTACAGCAGGCTCTATGCTGAAATATACAATTATTTGGTATTGTCAACAGGATTGTATTTGCATATGTAAATGATTTGCTGGACACAGCAGCTGATCAAATGCCTGGTGATGAAACCATCTATGGTTGACATGTTGCCTGAAATATAAACAAAATATGTTCCAAATAAAAAGAATCACAACATTAGCAATCGCACGAAAATTCAAATTGTTGCTTTATGAATGTTAATTTTTAGGCAGACCAAGATGCTATTTTTAGAAAATTTACTACTGTAAAGACTCGCTTTGTCATTGAGCCAGTCATTCCAGTGGTACAATCTCTAAAATAGTCTTCTTGGCCAACAAATGCACATTTCTCAAGTTTTAAAGCAACTCTATATGCTGGTTTTTCATCAGTATGACCATTAACCCTTTAACAAATAGAACATCTACTGGATATAATAAAAATAAATATGACTGGAAGACATTGCTGCCATAGGAAGTAACTGCTTCCAGTCATATTAATTTCAAAAGATTGAACAAAATATGTTAAACTTCGCAGAATATACTTGGAATTGTCATTGAAATGGTGTGGTGAAGCCGGCAAATTATTGATATTCAATAAGCAAATATTTTTTGGACCAAACTTAGATATTAAAGGGTTAACTAAAAAGTATATTAAACTTCACTGGCCAGATTGGAGCAACTGACAGCCTTTAACAATCACGAGAAAATTCTAATTGATTCTTTATGAATGTTCAGTTTTAATCGGACCAAGAGAACCCTATTTTTTTTAAAAGTTTACAACGCAAATGACTTGCGCCGTCATCGAGCCAGTCATTCCAGTGGTAAATTTCAAAAATAGTCTTCTTGGCCAACAAATGCACAATTCCCAAACTCACAGTAAATGCTGGTTTTTTGGTGAGTTTGGCCATTAAACCTTTCACCGATAAATTCAATGTATCTCAATCTCAGGGCAAACAAATAGGAAATCTTTTGAAAATTTAAAAAGTAATTGACTGAAAGCCACTGCTGCCTTATGTAGCAACTGCTTTCAGTCATATTAATTTCAAAATATTGAACAAAATATGTTACACATTGCAAAGAATGTAATTGGACTTGTCGTTCAAAGGGTAAACCCTTTCATTGTGAAGCCAGCCAAAACAAGCCTGTGGTCTTGAGGAAGGTAACCGAGCCAGTAATTCGAGTGGCAACATTAAAAAAAATAGTCTTTTTGGCCAGCAAATGCACGTTTTCCAAACTTACAGTAAATGCTGTTCTTTAGTCAGTTGACCATTAACCCTTTCACCGACAAATTCAATGTATCTCGATCGTAGGGCAAACAAACTTGAAATCTTTTGAATATTTTAAAATTAATATGACTGGGAGCCATTGTTGCTTTACGCAGCAACTGCTTTCAGTCATATTAATTTCAAAATATTGAACAAAGGTCACAAAATATGATAAATATTGCAAAGAATATACTTGGACTTCTCGTTGAAAGGGTTAACGCTTTCATGGCGACTGACCGACCGACCAAACGTTTAAGAGAGATATTTTCAAGATTCAAGATTCAAGATTCAAGATTATTTATTCAATAATTCCAAGATAAACGAATTCACGAATCATACCAGGTTGTCCACCTAAGGCAGTGCCTATTGTTATGGTGGACACCTTACACACATATATACAGGTATATATAAATTAGACAAAACAGAACTTACACAAACAATTATAAATTCAGACATTACATTTACTACTTCCTTATTAACCCTTTGACCCTTGATCCACATAAACAGTTTAAATTTCAAAAAGGAAATATGTCAATTCGTGGGTCAAGAGGAGACCACCCCTCCCAGCCATCCCCCACCCCCCCCCCCCCCCCCCCCCACATCTTCCCCCCCCCCCCCCCCCCCAGGAGAGTTCACCACTGCAATGACAGTTTCAATTATCTCTTCAGTCATTGCAGTGGAAAGAGAAAATCCAGGAGTGGGCCTCTCTCAGTCCGCGAACCAACATATAATACTCTAACAGCAGCGTGTGAAAGAGTTAATCACTTGGGTTATTATTATTATTATTATTATTATTATTATTATTATTATTATTATTATTATTATTATTATTATTATTATTATTATTATTATCGTCATCATTACAATTTTTTAGTTTAATAAATACGTGTTTTATGGTTTGCGATACATATGGGTAGTAAATAAGGACAAGACAGTTACATAACAGACAAGCACAGAACATAGTCAAGTTCAATAATATACATGGATGTCTATGATTATAGATACGACTATAAACATATATGTTTTTGGGGAGGGTACTTTTACTTATAATGATGATATACTGTTTACAGGATGCTGGCTAATGGGGAGCATCCTTGGACAAGGGAAGTGGGTGGAGGGGAGGGGTGCTCATTCTCGTGCTCGTCCTGTAGTTTGTTACTAGGGTAATTAAAATTATTATTGGATATAATAGCAAGTGGAATCATCTAGTCATAATTCGAGTAGTAGTAGTAGTAGTAGTAGTAGTAGTAGTAGTAGTAGTAGTAGTAGTAGTAGTAGTAGTAGTAGTAGTAGTAGTAGTAGTAGTAGTAGTAGTAGTACATGTAGTACTTGTAGTACATGTAGTAGTAGTACTAGTAGCAGTAGTAGCAGCAGAAGTAGTATCAGCAGTAGTAGAAGCAGGTCAATAGTTTTTTCAAAACAAGAAAAGAAGCATGTTATATAGATAGAACAAATTTTCTGTCAAATACTATAAACTTATTTGGACCAATAGACATCGCTGTCCTATAAGACAGCAATGTCTTAAGATCCAATTATGCACGAGTATAAAACAGCATTTTCTACCTTGTTTTGTAGACAAGTCAAGCCATTTTTGAGCTGTACTGCATGAATTAGATAGTACTAGTATGTGTTAATCAAGTAGTTTTTTATTATTGTTTTCTTGCACAATTTTGTTGATAGAATTTTCTCACGTGTTTCCTGTTTTGTGTTGTTCCATAACTTAGTGGCTGCACATGATATTCAGTGTTTTCCTATGTCTGTCCGTGTGTCTTGTTCATGTACTTTGTGTCTGCTTCTAGTGTTATGTTGGTGAATGTTAATATTGTTTATAAAGAAGGGGGCTATATATTTGGGTAAAGTGTTGTGGTGGAAGTCTTTGACAATAGTTAGTATTTGAGATTTTCCTATATCGGTGAGTTTAAGTAATTTTTCTGCTTTGAACATGTTTTGGCCCACTGCTGGCCTAGAAAATAGTTTGATGCTCTTTTTTGGAGACTTTGAATTTTGGATATTCTGTTTTTGTAGGTAGTCCAAACAGCATTGCAGTAAGTGAGGTGCGGGAGGATCAAGGTGCTGTACAGTATTTTAACAGTGTCCTGTGTCATATATGGTTTCAGTGTTGGGATGACACCTATTCCTCTTGCTACTTTTGCAGTAACTGTTTCAATTTGTTTGGCCCAGGTCAAGTTTCTATCTAAATATACTCCTAGGAACTTTGCATGAGGGGCCGCTTCAATTTCCTTGTTGCTAATGTACAATTTTGGAACCTCTTCATTTATTAGTTCTCTAGATTTTGAAAATAACATATAGTTTGTTTTATCCACATTTAGTGATAATTTGTTTAGTGAAAACCAGTTGTAGTTCGGATCAACTGGTTGGGTACCGGCTATACCAGTTAAGCTGGGTACGCACCGGCCATCCTGGATTCGTTTCCTGAATACACCCCCCCCCCCCCCCCCCCCCCCCGGGCTAGAGCCATAAGCATATATGAGCCTATGAGAGAGCTCGCGTTGCGAAAACGACTAAATTCGTTAAAACGCATGATGCGCATGCGCGCGTCTAGATGCTATTTTTGAGAGCGCACATAGTTTACGACCAAGATAGGATGGTGCTTTTAGTGTACCGAGATGGTACCCTGTAATCCTTATTGATTGCCTGTTCCCGTTAAATCTGGGATTGATCAAGACCAGAATTCAACGGGCTTTTTAAATCTAAACCATTTCAAAGCCGGTTAAGAAATGGCTGAGTTATTTACGGAAAACCCTTCTTGATTATCTTCAAAATATTGCCGTAACGTCATAACCACGTGGATGCAGACCTTATAGAATGTTCTAGACCTTTCGACTGCGCTATTATTAGCTATGCGCTGATTGGCTGTTGCTTGAACAATGATTGGCTGGCGCCTGCGCCTGTGACGTCACGGGGAGTATAAAAGGAGATGCGATCCAGAGATCGAGAGCATCCTCGGCCAGGGGCCGAACAGGTTGGATCTGTACCAGCTACTATCAGTGCGACAGACAATACGCGTATTACTTCGCTATGTGTCAGGTTTTTCTCCAGTAGCTGGCAGTTGCCCAACCCACCACACTAAAACAATTTTGTAGCTCCCTACTTACGGGAGTAATTTGGAACTTTCTGATTATTGTTCACGAATATCAATATCTACTTCGGAACATAAAATTGCGGTGAGGCCTTTACGGCCTAAATATGTGAGTCTACAGATGTAGAGGCAGGATATTCTTTGCTGGATGACTCGCCGGATCTACCAGCCACGCCTAAAAGTAGCATTTCAACCGTCCCCACACTAATATCATGTAGGTTCTTCTGACTTTCGACCACAGCAGGTAAACTCTGCCCGGTGCGTCTTCAGAGCTGGCTGACGTACCCCGGCACCGTGAAGCTTTGTTTTGTATCTTTGTTTGCCTCTGACAGACCCCACTTGTGATTGGGCTGTTTACACCTTCCATCCATGCCATCGGTGTACGGGAACTTTCTTCACCACAGTAGTGCTATCGTATCTTTTTCTGACTGCTCATTAGACATCCTATTAGGTTTACAGTGCTGAGCGATGTAGTCCCGCCATGAGTGTTCTTGCGGGAATCTTGTCTGCGGAAAACAGCTTGCGGGAACCAACCTGTTGGAACTTTCCAGCTTCCTGAAAATCCATCATCGCACGTCGACTACATAATTTCAGTAACACGGTAGCCTAACTTAAGAATGACTACTGAGTATTCAAGTAACTATACTCCACAGTTTAATTATTTCTCTATTTGTGTTTCGTTAATTATATTGTATCCGTAAGAACGGTCCCGATGACTAAAAGGAACCATAACGGTCTTAGGACCGCTAGTTATAATTTCTGTATTTGTTTATAGTTATTCCCATTTTCCTCAATGTGTTGCTAACCGCACTATAGTTAACCTGTACTAATATATATATACCTTTGATCATTTGATACCGTATTGATTGTTCTGGTTAGATTATGTATATATATGGCCAGTGGCCATCCGTTCATATGTTTTGCTTATTTTTAGAAAATATATGACTGCACTGCACGTAGGAAACACTATATAGCAACACTTATATATGCAGCACTTTCTCCTGCCACCAACAATTTTTCCCTGAGGTCGCTGTCCATGCTATAACTCTGTTTATCCCGGCATGCTACCGACTAAACCTTTTCTATTTAGCTCGATAGGATAAGTTCAAGATGGTTAGAGAAACTTTATTCATTACCTACTCGGTAATGCACTCTTCTCTTCCGGCAGTGCGATAATCTAGCCCCGCATTCCGGTAAGACTCATAACTCCAAGATTTTGTCTCTCGTCATGTTCCACTCAGCCGTGTGGCTTCTTAATTGTTTGGATATCCTCATCCACACCATGGGCTGGTCCGACTCTGGGAAACTGTTGGGGTTTCCGAGCGGTGATGGCGAGGGTGCGGTATTACACACATTTCCCATGTATCTTTGGATACGTAGTAGTTAGCACTTTAGCCAATGTAGGAAAACACTGCGAAAACATATCAATTATTATTTCATTCACTGAACAAACCTCCCGCACCGCAGTACAAAACAGGGCAACTTGTATATAAACCTAACGACAGGTTAAATGGTTAGTTCCATAGAACCCGGTGACGGGTGAGATGCGTATTCCCACCGAATTCCATTAGAATGTATAGGCATGCTATTTAGATCTGCCACGCCCTTACGGGAAGGACATTTACGGTGGGTATTCGTCTCTCTCACCCCAACCATAATGATAGAACAATGGTCTAATAATGCTTTCGTGAAAAGTAACCTAAGTCTCGTAACGTTTTATGTGGTTATGGGGTGGGATGTCCGGATTCTTATCCAGTTCAAAGATCTTACTAAGTAACATGCATGAGCGCTGTCTTCAGTATCGATGTCTTAGGGCGTCTGTTCTTAGTGACAGCCGTGTCTAATAGCTAGGTAGATACCAGCCAGTTGCGGCCAAAATAGTTTCTGTTTTGAAAACAACTAAAAGCTAATTAAGCAAAGCAGAAGGCCCGCATAAATAAAAGTGGCAACTAAGAATCACATAAGACGGTGATGAGATAATCCATTGGGAATTGCTCGTCCCATCTTCATGTAAAACAGCACGGAACCCTATAGTCATAATCTCACTAGGTATGGTCTTTTCTTTCTCAGGCGTTTTTGGTTGAAATATTACAGTGGGCCCATTTTTGCCTACTGCTCTTCTCCCACTTTGAGCAGTGGCGACACCTTCCTGAGATGGAGGCCCGTGCGAGGCACTTGCCTCTCACAAGGATTCAGTGATGACGGTCCACGTGAGGATAATACTCCTCACCCAAACTAGCACTAGGAGTAGTGCCCGCGTGAGGCGCATAACTTTTCATCCGAGATAATCTTCTTCCTTTCAGCTTAGAGGTATAATGACTTATATTAAGTTAATTAGTTAAGTCTCATGTACGGGAGCCTCCCTTACGGGAATACTTCTGCGGACCTACGAGTCTGTGTGGTACCTCCGGGAGCTCCATGTTTAAAAGTTCATCTACCTGTCTCTACATCTCGTATTTTCGTATGCTCTTATTTTAGTTTTATCTAGCACATTTATAATTGTTTAGGTAAAATCATTGTATAGACGTATATTTTTAGGTCACCAAATCAAATCTTGTAAGTCCATAGATCATGAAATTGCTATGGCCAGGCATACTGGTGACATAAATTCTTGGGATGAGACAGTTGTGTTTAATGTTCACGACGATGGTCGCACGGCCCCACCGGAACGATAGAGTTATACCGGCCTTAGGAGCCAGTTTTTGTTTCCGCAGGGCAGTCTCGTACAAGGTCCGTCACCCCGAGACGGGATGCTAACCAGCGTCATCACTCGTCGTACACTTGCGGCAAGGCTAGTTGACATGATACACCGGAACGGCCCGACACTACCCAGCGAGCTACAAGTGGCGCCCGATATGGGGCTTGAGGAACATCATTAACCACCCGCAGCGAACTCACGCCCGCACCATACAGTGAGCTTAGCTCAATACCTTCTCCATTTATCGACGACTCCTTCGATCAAGAGGTGGCGTCATATGATGGATTTTCAGCTCACATGCTCACCGATTATGCCAGAAATTCAGTGGAATCAACAACACCGTGCTATAACCTGTTTTTGCCTGTTAGCGACGGCACCTTTCGAGATGCCTCACAAGCGGGAACAGAGTTCAGAACAATATCGGATGTCCACGACAGGCCACCACCATTAGTGCCGAATCGTGGACGCCGCCAACAAAGACCCAATTACAGGCATCTCAATAGCCCTTCAGACTAATATTGTTCACCCGTGTCATCTATGGAGACTATATGACCGGGTGATAATCCACAATATAGACAACCTCCTGCACCGCCCCCCCCCCCCCTTCTAGCGCAATGCTATACTCAAGGGGCACACTGCAGCTTTATCGGGAGGAATCAGCACCACCATTTCGCAGGTATATCAGTCACACAACACATCACGACCATCAGCCGACTGCACCACCACCATATGAGGAATATCAGTCCTCACCTTGGGAGGAATGACCGCGCAATCTTCACAACAATCCGCCTCCTGTCCATAGACCCATGCCAGTCTATGACTCTACAAACGAGGCAGACTCATTGAATTGGAGTACGCGTGTCCTAGCTCCTCAGCATCGGCATCGACGGGAAACACCAACACCACTGCCACCTGCACCACGACCAGCCTCAGCATACTCATCAGATTCTCAGATACCTGCACCACCCGGATTTCAACCATTTCATTCTTCCCGCGGTCTTGGCCGAGTCATCCTCCCTCCCGAATTTAGTGGGGAGAATGACTGGACCAATTATAAAATACAGTTCGAGATCATAAGTCGGACTAACCGCTGGAACAATCAGCAAATGGGTGAATATCTCGCCGCAAAGCTTTCCGGAAAAGCCCTACAAGTTCTTGCAGATCTTTGAACTGACTACACCCCCACCTACACACAATTGGAACAAGCATTGACGGAGCGATTTGGCGACACAGCCCTCAGGGAAACCAGTCATCTTCAACTTAAGAACCTCCGACTACGCGCAGGAGAAACTCTTCCCGAGTTAGCTAGCCGAATCAGGAGGCTAGTCACCCGCGCATATCCGAGCACCAATACGGAGGGCGTGATCCATTTGCATCTTGATACTTTTATCAATGCATTGAGCGGTGAACCCGCCCTGAAAGAAAAGCTATTTCTAGGCGACCACAGGAGTTTGGCCCAATTAACGACAACTGCGGTTCATATAGAGACATTTTTGGAGCGGGAGAAGAGTAACTGATGCCAGCTCCATCCTATCAACGAGATAGAGGGTGCAGCTATCGCCCCGCCCGCTAATGCTCCCCCAGTCCATCAACACCGGCCACACAGACATCACCGCCACCAGCAGTACAGAATTCCAGTCAGAATCCAGCGCCTGGAGGAAGGGGGCGTGCCTGTAGAGGAAGCTACAACGCCCCCCCCCATGGCACGGGAACCAGCGAAACAACAACAACAACAATGGCAACATGAGAGAATGGATAGACGAGATTAATAAACAAATCTCAGCACTCACAAATTTAGTTACGACACTTAGCACCAACCTCCCCACCACACAGTTTAGAACAACAAGTACCACCAACACCGCACTGCCACCGAACACCTGTTTCGGATGCGGTCAGCCAGGCCATTGGAGGGAGCTGTGTCTTAGCTGACATCCTTCCACTACGCCTGCTCCCGACTGCAGCACACCGCAACCAGAGAAGCAGTCAAACTCCTAAGGGCACCGAATTACACTGAGCCACTTCGGTGCCCGTATCCGCCTCCTGGCTCAACTGCGGCCTTCATACAACAACGTTCAGTGACCAATCATCATCAACCAAAATCAGCTTTTACACCAACACCCAAATGCACGGCTTCACATATGTCAGTGCCTAGTTGCCTCCCCCATCCGCAGCAATGACATCCCCCTCTTTCTCCGCACACAACACGCCTTCTTTCCTAAGTAAAGCGGCAGTGGTAGGTTGTAGCACCTCCGCTGAAACAACGTTTTTGCAAGCAGCACGTCCTGCCACCAAGACACTAGATTCTCGGTGTCCTCTGGTAGTATGCAGAACACCATTCCATCCAGCACCATCTCCCGCATCCACAAACAATAGCGACTCAGGAGAAACGATTCACTCCACCTCGTGGATTCGCAAGCGCTGACATAAACGGAGAATCACACAGCCTTGGCGACATCACTGTTTCTTCTGTGCTTCACCAAAACATCCCATGAAGCATTGCAAGAAATGGCTTGCGCATGTGGAGCTTATCCGTCATCCTGTACGCACTACCATCTACAACACTTCAGCCAACTCAGAAACGGCAACAACTTCACAACCATTGCCACCCCCAGCTCCGCCTTCACCGCAGCCTTCACCCCCGCAGCGATGGTGAACTGGCCCTTTCCTCACTCAGCCATCCACAACATTGCAAGACGCTATACGGAAACAGTCAGAATACATACAGAGTGATGCCGCTCCGATGCCATTATCGCAGATGGCATCATTGGAAACTCTTCCACAGGTACATCGCAAAGTAATATACAAATGTGCCTGTCTGTTTAGTGGCGTTTCCACCAGTGCCACCGTCGACACCGGTGCTTCTAACACAGTATTTAACAAGCGCTTATATGAGAGCATCCCTCCTCATAAGAAGCCTGCCCTTAAGCCTACAAACATTTACCTACAGAGGGCTATGGGAGCGGACGTGACCGTAGCCAGTGTAGTTAACTTAGTTATCCAGATAGAGGAGATGCTAATCATCCAGCGAGTTGTCATCGCCTCTATTGATAACAATTCCCTACTTGGCTCTGATTTCCTCAGTGCCATCGAAGCCATCATACACTGCAGACCACAAGAACTCGACATACACGGCCGATGAATACCTCTTGGACCAGAATCGTCATTATACGATACGTGCACAGTTATACTATCAAGTACTGCCACAGTTGAGCCGGGACAAGAACAAATCTTATGGGCCACCACACCACAGTTAGGAAGCAACACACACATCACCATGCTGGAACCCGATCCTGATTATATGATCGCCTCACAATGCACAAGTCCCTGCATAATAGTAGACACTACTAATAAGGAAAATATGCCTTTTAGGGTGTTCAATGGAACCGCAGATCCCATCACTCTGGAACCCGGAGTACGCTGCGGCCATTTAGTGAACATAATCTCATTGGAATCACCTGCACTGACACACCACCGCAAATGACTGATGATTTACCCGAACATTTACATGATTTGTATCTACGTGCCACCGTTGGATTACTGCAATCACAGAAATGAGAAATTCGGAAACTACTACATAAATATCGCGATAATTTTTTCCTCTGGAGACATGGATCTCGGAGAAACTCATCTCGTATGACACTCTATCGATACAGGCAATAATCGCCCTGTACGACAACTGGTATGACGTCTTCCCATTCATAAGGAAGCAGAAGCACACCAACAAGTGAACGACATGTTGCGGACTGTTATTTTTGAACCCTCAGCATCTCCATGGGCTAGCCCAATAGTACTAGCAGGAAAAAAGGACGGAACCTTGCGGTTTTGTATAGACTACCGCCGCCTTAATGATCTTAGCATTAAGGATGCTTATCCATTACCCCAGAATAGATGAGGCCTTGGATTCTTTGTCCGGAGCCAAGTGGTTTTGTACCCTTGACTTAGCTAGCGGTTACTGGCAAGTAGCCATGGATGAAGCTGACATGGAAAAGACTGCATTCGTTTGTAGGGATGGCCTTTTCCAATTCCGCAAGATGCCCTATGGTTTGTGCAATGCTCCCGGAACTTTTGAATGACTCATTGAGCAGGTATTAACCACCCTGCAATTGGAAATCTGTCTCTGTTACATCGACGACGTAATAGTTTGCGGATCCATGTTTGAGCAAACCTTAATAAATTTGGGAACCGTGCTCTCGAGGTTCCGCATGGCCAATTTAAAACTCAAACCGAAGAAATGTCAGAGCGTTGAGTTCCTGGGACACGTCATATCCGGTGATTGAGTGGCTACTCAGCCATAAAAAACTAAGGCAGTAGCAGAGTGGCCTCAGCCCTCTTCAGTTACGGAGACACAGAGTTTTCTTGGCCTATGCCAGTACTAGTGACGTTACATCTGACATTTCAGCGAGATTGCTTCACCCCTCTACAAGATCACCAAGAAAGATCGACCAATTGAGTGGACGAGTGAGTGTGAAGGCTCCTTCAGGGCGCTGAAGGAACTCTTGACGCCTGCCCAGATTCTTGCTCACCATAATCCAGACCTCGATTTCATCTTAGACAATGACGCGTCAGCTTTCGCTATCGGCGCGGTTCTATCTCAGGTCATGGAAGACGGAACAGAGCAGGTATTGGGTTATGGTTCGCGTACTCTGAATAAAAAGGAGAGAAGATATGCAACCACCAAGCGAGAACTATTGGCGGCGGTCCATTTCGTCAAGTACTATAAACACTTTCTGTATGGGCGCCCTTTTACACTACGTACCTACCATGCCTCACTACGGTGGCTCAGGAACTTAACAAATCTGGAGGGCCAGGTAGCGAGATGGCAGGAATCCCTGCAGGCCTATAACTTTAACGTTGTTCACCATCCTGGCAAATTGCATGGGAATGCCGATGCCCTCAGCAGAATCAGCGCGGAAGCTGAACATGAAGAGGCTGCCACCGTGACACAGTCAACACGGCCATCTCCGGAGTTCCCTGAATTGAGGTGTGCAGAGTGGAATCCGGAGATAATCGCACACCACCAAACAACAGATGTGCAGACACGAAATATATACGCGTGGATTCAGGAGGGGGTACGTCCTCCTAAGGAATCGGTGACACCTCTATCCATCATGGCAAAATATTATTACCAACGATTCGAAGAATGTCAATTAATAAATAACGTTCTATATATTAATGACCGTTTGGTAGTCCCGGAAAGTTATCATGAAATTATATTGAAACAACTACATGATAGCGTCGGGCATCTGGCCATGGAAAGGACTGTTGCCCATATCAAATTAAGATTCCACTGGATAGAGATTCGCGATAGTGTCAAGGCATGGGTTGCCAAATGTATCCCATGCCAAAGACGCGCTGTTGGCCAACACCATATGGCACCATCTCAAATTAAGATTGTTGGTGCACCGTGGGAGCGAGTGGCTATCGACGTGCTCGGACCCTTGAATATGACGGATGATATAAATAAATACATCCTCGTGTTACAAGATTATTTTACAAAGTGGGTAGAAGCATTTGCTCTACCGGACCAAGAGGCATCCACCGTAGCGGAGGTCTTGGCCAGCAAATTGTTCTGCCGCTTTGGTATGCCTTATGAGTTGCACTCCAATCAAGGAAGTAATTTTGAGAGCCGGCTCATATCAGAGCTCTGCAAATTGTTCCATATCCTCAAGACAAGGACAACTCCATACCACACCCGGAGTGACAGGATGGTAGAGAGGTTCAACAGAACTCTCGCGGAGATGCTTACCAAGCAAACACACCTTGATTGTAGAGATTGGGACCTACGGCTCCCGTATGTACTCATGGCTTACCGCACTTCAGTACATTCCAGCATGGGCTACACCCCTGCTCGGTTAATGTTAGGCTGTGAATTAACCCTACCCCTGGATCTGGCCATGCCACAAATACCAGAAGAGAAAAATTCACCATCTCTCTATGTCAAACTCTTGCGGCAAAGGATAGTAACAAGCCCATGAGTTAATGAGAGAAACCTTATCCACTGCACGACCGGATGGTGCGTGGAGATCCGTATGAAGCAGGACGAATGGTTTGGGTACAGGATTCACGACGATCTGCAAACGTGCCAAGTAAACTGAGTTACCAGTGGAAAGGCCCCTATGTGGTAGTAGGTAAGACGTCGGACATGACCTACCATATCCATGCTTTGGATGGCCTGACCTCAGTCATCCACTTCGATCGACTTAAACCTTATGTCAGTGACGACCCAGCACCAGAGCTCTGACTGGGCATTTTTCATGACACCGTTACCCAGACAGATATTTCTACGGAAATTAGTATTCCCACAGTTAGCGCAGAGCACCGCAGTGCCAGTTCAGGTGCAGTTCTACCAAGCCAGAACATGGGTGAACAAGCGGCTAACGCTGACGACGATGACAAGATACGTACTCGCCCTCTCCCTCCTCAGCGTGGGTCTACTCGATCTGGGATGTCGTATCTGAAGACTTTGTTTTGTCCAAGGGACCAGATGGAAAAGTTGTTCCTCCGATCTCTTCCCATTCCCATCCACTTCATGCTATGCCCCCCTCCCCATCATAGAGTTACCACAAGCGGTAGCTGAGGCTGATCCTAGCCATGCTTCCTGTGGGGTGGAACATATGGTGAATAGGATGGAAGTGAAGAGGCTGGATGAAGCCTTAGTGTGTCTAGAACTGCAGAACCGTAGAACAAGGGGTACCTGACCAACTTCAGCAATCGCGAGACCATGCCCCCCCCACCCCAAGGGACACCCTCTCCACGAGTCCCACCCCCGTCATCACTCCAATTCGCGTCCCTCATCTATGCAGAAAGTTCGGACATCACCGGCCCAGTCCATTTCACACTCCACTCATCGTCTGTTGTCCATCAATCTTCAGATATGAGAGAGACTGCTGCAACAGAGGAGGTTGCATCCTGCACCGCACCGACCACCATTACCCCCTGCGGTGGGCAGGGAAGCAGCCTGTTTAGCAGACTCTCGGCTCGAATTTTGCCAGTGTCTAAAAATTACGACAGGACACCAACCATCATGTAACGGGAGATGACCACATCCCCCTGTCCAAAGGCCACCCCATCCACTTGGCCTACAATACGCCCCCGTGAGCAGTCAGAACATCACACAACAGACAGAATGTCAACACCCACAGAACACACCTGCCTTCAAGACTGGATACGTCAATTCGTCATTGCGCATACAGCACATACTTGCTCGGTTACTCAGCATAACAGAGACATTCAACATCAGCAACAACATCATTTAGCAGTGCCTACCGGTATTAATTAATTCCCGATAGAGACATAAAAATCCCCGCAACAAATTCCTCCTGCACAAATTACGGGAGAAATAATATCTGCCGCAGACCACACCTCCCGCAAATAACAACAGACTTGCCGTTCACCAGCGTGGAAAACTCTCTTATCCAGTTATGGGAGAACTGATCATATGGATATAAGGAATGCACTACAGCCATCTACAGTACGCGTCATGGGAGGAACATTTGTCCAACACTCCTCCCCTTTCCCTTTTCCCGACGTCGTATGGAAACAGCTAAATCTACATACTTTATCTACACGTAATAACAGTCGATATTATTAAGAGAGCAAGATGCCCGCATTGTCATCAGTCACAAGTAGGACTTTACTACCGAAAAGTTGAATTCGACAAGGGATTGATCAAAGTTACGACAGCATCCGACAGGTCATCTACACTCTAAAGTAACTCCGTCCCGCCCACGGGCTCGGCCATTACAGAGTGAAATACCCTCAGGGTTCGATAAAGTTGACATTCACGCCACCACTCCCTCCCCACTCCCACACCTGGCGGCCGTAAACACGTCACCTTCACCACAGCGCAAGTATCATCCACAGATAACCAGTCACGCGTATCAGATTAAAATCACCAACATGTCAGAAACACAGACACTCAGGTTGACTGTATTCACAATCTCCGAACGACGGCAATGTAAATTGTAACAACTTTCGATTTGTACTGTAATTTATCCATTATTAAATGGTATTAATGTGTCTGGTCTAGGCTGCGACGGAGCTAGTTCTACCCATTGAGGAGAATGCTTGGCCAGCCCTCCCGCTCAGAAAATACAGCTATCTTGACGGGATCAGTAACGTTGATCTGCCGCCTGAATAGATCTGTTTAAACCACACATCAAATTACTTACAACTTTACTGTTAAATTTTTGATTAAGAACACAACTGCTCTACTGTGCTACAAATCATTAGCGCACGGGCCGGTAAATCGGCATCAAAAATCTGACAGTATAATTACAGAGAGAATTTCAAAAATTCTCTTCCTTGCGTTCCAGTTTATAATCAACATGGGCGGCGAACTATCTATTACAGACATATACCAAGACGCATGTTAAAGAACTCGCGCAAATACGGGACATTATAAAGATCTTGATGTAACATATATATTTATATCTCTCACATCTGCAACAGACTACACCTCAGTAACAGCATTTTGGCCATCGCCATAAACAACATATATGTTTCCGATCAACCATGTGCTTTTTAGAGCCACGTGATATTTACTGCTATTTCCAGTAAGTTGGATCAAACACTTTAAACAAAAGAGCCGCCCAAAGACGTGACTACCACAGCGTGATGGAGGAGTGGCGAGGGCGAGTCCGGGAAATTGCCGCTGATGTCACCTGGCTCCCCCCCCCCATCGAGCGCTCCAGCCTAAAATTAAAACAGGCAAGTTTATAAGCATCCAAGCTAGAGAACTGCCCCACGCTAATTAAAAATTGAGATACCGCCAAGAAAAAGTAGTACCACATTCTATGTTGATCGAAGACTGTTAAATGTGCAAAATTAAGACAAATTTAACGAGCCATTCTTCCTATAATTAAAAGTACTCCCTTTATACAGGAAGAATTAATCCCTAGACGGCTAGGTCGGAAAAAGAGGAAACTTTCAAATAAGAGTGACCGAATCACCTGTTAGAACTTTTAGGTGTGGTCATTCGCCGCCTGTGACGTCACCAAACAGTATAAAAGGAGGAAGCACACTCTGAAACTTTGTCTTCCCGTCAAAACTCGACACCAGGGAAGAACAGATAGCATTAGGCTTCTTTCGTGTCGCAAAACAAATTCTGCTGTTTTATTATTATTTCATTATTATACTTGGCCTGGAAAGTTAAAAACAATGAAGAGATAGGGCATTGGGTTTTGAATAAGGTTCTCGCAGCAAACTACCATGCGGGAATGAGATGTCACTCCTTGAAGATTTAGCGTTATCGGATTCATCTGAAGAAGAATCGGTGCCAGTTCCAAAACGGTTCCTGTGCAGCTCGTTATTAGCTAGCGGAGAGCCCTGTACCAGAACTTTTACTAGAAGATCCGACCACACACTTCACGTTAATAAGGGTCATCTGTTCCAGTCAGCCTTCTGTGTGACATGCCAGTATCTCTACACTGCTACTTGCTACTGGGTGACCCACGCACTCCGATATCATCACCGTGTGCTAGAAGTAACATTAGTTCCTGGAGAAGAGAACGAGGATCGTGCCATTTTAGCCACCCGTTTCGAATCTCGGTTCCTGGTCAAAGTTCTTCCGACCGAGAAAATGGCCCGCACGAAGAACACTACTCGTAGATATCCCGTTAAGCATCGTCTTCCCGCGCCTACCATAAGCAACGTACTGACAGCCAGACGTGAAATCCTGCCCACAGCCACAGCAGGAAGCGTTACGCCGGTACCAGTTACTTCATCTAACCCAGTCCTGAAGCAGAGTAAGAAGAAAAAGTCTCCCGCAAAATTTAGTCCGGCAGCACCCGCATCAGTTATTAGCCATCCGGCTATGGTCACTACACCCGCAACCATAGTGTCTAAGACAGTGTTACCCAGTCATCCGATTTCGGTAGTGATTACGACACCTGCCGAAATAGACATTACAAGTTACCCGCAGTCACCATCTCCACCAGAACTTACCATAGACGAGGGACCAGGACCGTCGCAGGCTGCGGCGATTAGTATAACTCTGATCCATGTTATTCAGCATCCGCCTCCTCGCCTTTCTGACCCAGCAATCAGAAATGGAACCACACCGGAACGTCCATACGTGGGAAAGAGATGGATCACCCACACACAGGACATTCAGCCCGTGCCTAACGTCACCGCAAGTCATTTGTTAAAGTGTGCTAAGTTTCGGAAGATGTCGTCTCCTGCCGTGTCCACTCCCGCATCACGACCTCAGCCTATGGTACAGCTCACCGCCATCACCACGACAGCTACAACAGCCACCACGGCGACTACCACCACTACAGCATCACGGACATTAGCAACCACTAGTACCGCCGCTGCCTTACGAACGGATATATTAGAACCGGCAGTAACTGTGAGAGACATTATGGAGGCGCATATTTCTGCCACCATCACTTCAGATATTTCCGACAGTACCAGTAATAGTGAAAGCATCTCAGCAATGACAGTGCATCCACCGTGACCCACCACCATCAGTCGCGGGACCCAGACTCAATGGGGAAATTTTGCTGCAGAGGGGTTATCATTTGTGATACAGCAGAAACATCAATAGTGCGATTCGCGGAAATGTATTAATTATTACTTTATTTTTGAAATACATTTCTTCTTATTATATATGTTGGATCAATTGAATCCCATCCCTAGGATGACTACGGTTATCTGACACAGCCGCGCACTTCAGTTGTTGTAAGAACGTCGTGTGCGATGTAAAGAAACCAACATCCTGCAGTGCAATAATGTCATAATCCTGTCATGCAGTCTCAGCTAACTTTTAAATTATTATTATTATTATATATCCTATTTTTCTTATTATTTTTTCTTCCTGTTTCAGACGTCAGGACGGATATGGGGCCAGCGAGAGCTGCCCGTTGCGGACCCGCAATAACGGGCCGCAAATATATATTTTTATAAATAATAAGAGATACGTGTTGCATACCCCTTTATTTACCCGGGGTGCGCAAGTAATTCGGTGTGATTCAAATAAATACCTCATGAGGGTATGTTACATGGTTTATATATGTATACCTTGTCCTTTTTTTATTATTATATTATATATTTAAACTTAAATTGTGGTACGTTGGAGCTTGGGTGTTCTCTGCGGAGATAATGATTATCCACACTCAGAGAGAACACCCATGCGAGCTATTGTTTAGAATCATTTACTAAATAAAGTTACAGCACGTACCGTAATATTAATAAAACAAAACAAAAAATAAAGAAAGGCCTGGAAAATAATTCCAGGTCAAATATTGAAGACTAAAAGTATGCCCCCCCCCCACCCCCCATTCTCTTGGCACCTCTATGTGCTCTGTCTCTTGAATACGTGTCTATTGCATCACTACTTCTCTTCAGCCACGCACCTACCAGGGAAGTCTATGGTTCCCGCCTAGCGTACGTCTGTGCGTCGACCCGCCATGCACGATCATTTGCCACGGATGTCAAACTAGGAGGTGATGGTGTAGTTCGGATCGATTGGTCGGGTACCGGCCGTACAAGTTAAGCTGGGTATGCGCCGTCCGTCCTGGATTCGTTTCCTGAACACGCCCCCCCTGGGTAGAGCCATAAGTGTATATCAGCTTATGAGAGAGATCGCATTGCGAAAACGACTAAGTTCATTAAAACACATGATGCGCATGTGCACGTCTAGATGCTATTTTTGATAGAGCACATAGTTTACGACCAAGATAGGGTGGCCCTTTTAGTGTACAGATATGGCACCCTGTACTCCGTATTGATTACCTGTTCCCGTTAAATCTGGGATCGATCAAGACAAGAATTCAACGGGCTTTTTAAATCTGTAAACCATTTCAAAATCGGTTAAGAAATGGCTGAGTTATTTACGGAAAACCCTTCTTGATTATCTTCAAAATATTGACGTAATGTCATAACCACGTGGACGCAGACCTTATATAATGTTCTAGAACTTTCGACTGCGCTATTATTAGCTATGCGCTGATTGGCTGTTGCTCGAACTATGGTTGGTTGGAGCCTGCGCCTGTGATGTCACGGGGAGTATAAAGGGAGACGCGGTCCAGAGATCGAGAGCATCCTCGGCCAGGGGCCGAACAGGTTGGATCTGTAGCAGCTACTATCAGCGCGACAGACAATACGCGTATTACTTCACTATGTGTCGGGGTTTCTCCCGTAGCTGGCAGTTACCCAACCCACCACACTAAAACAATTTTGTAACTCCCTACTTACGGGAGTAATTTGCCACTTTCTGATTATTGTTCACGAATATCAATATCTACTTTGGAACACAAAATTGCAGTGAGGCCTTTACGGCCTAAATATGTGAGTCTACAGATGTAGAGGCAGGATGTTCTTTGATGGAAGACTCGCCAGACCTGCGGGCCACACCTAAAAGTGGTATTTCAACCGTCCCCACACTAATATCGTGTAGGTTCTTCTGACTTTCGACCACAGCAAGTAAACTCTGCCCGGTGCATCTTCAGAGCTGGCTGACATACCCGGCACCGTGAAGCTTTGTTTTGTATCTTCATTTGCCTCTGACAGCCCCCGCTTGTGATTGGGTTATTTACACCTTCCATCCGTGCCATCGGTGTATGGGAACTTTCTTCACCACAGTAGTGCTATCGTATCTTTTGCTGACTGCTCGTTAGACATCCTATTGGGTTTACAGTGCTGCTCGATGTAGTCCCGCCATGAGTGTTCTTGCGGGAATCTTGTCTGCGGAAAACAGCTTGCGGGAACCAACCTGCGGGAACTTTCCAGCTTCCTGAAAATGCATCATCGCACGTCGACTGCGGAATGACGTATCAGTTTCAGTAACATGGTAGTCTAACTTAAGAATGACTACCGAGTATTCAAGTAACTATATTCCACAGTTTAATTATTTCTCTATATGTGTTTCGTTAATTATATTGTATCCGTAAGAATGGTCCCGATGACTAAAAGAAACCGTAACGGTCTTAGGACTGCTTGTTATAATTTCTGTATTTGTTTATAGTTATTCTCATTTTCCTCAATGTGTTGCTAACCGCACTATTAGGTTCGTTAACCTGTACTAATATATATATACCCTTGATCATTTGATACCGTATTGATTGTTCTGGTTAGATTATGTATATATATGGCCAGTGGCCATCCGTTCATATGTTTTGCTTATTTTTAGAAAATATATGACTGCAGTGTACGTGGGAAACACTATATAGCAACACTTATATATGCAGCACTTTCTCCCGCCACCAACGATTTTTCACTGAGGTCACTGTCCGTGCTATAACTCTGTTTAGCCCGGCATGCTACCAACTAAACCGTTTCTATTTAGCTCGATAGGATAGGTTCAAGATGGTTAGAGAAACTTTCTTCATTACCTACTCGGTAATGTACTCTTCTCTTCCGGCAGTGCGATAATCTAGCCCGCACTCCGGTAAGACTCATAACTCCAATATTTTGTCTCTCTTCATGTTCCACTCAGCCTTGTGGCTTCTTAATTGTTTGGATATCCCCATCCGCAACATGGGCTGATCCGACTCTCGGAAACTGTTGGGGTTTCCGAGCGGTGATGGCCAGGGTGCGGTATTACACACATTTCCCGTGTATCTTTGGATACTTAGTAGTTAGCATTTAGCCAATGTAGGAAAGCACTGCGAAAACATATTAATTATTATTTCATTCACTGAACAAACCTCCCGCACTGCAGTGCAAAACAGGGCAACTTGTATATAAACCTAACGACAGGTTAAATGGTTAGTTCCATAGAACCTGGTGACGGGCGAGATGTTTATTCCCACCGAATTCCGGTAGAATGTCTGGGCATGATATTGAGATCTGCCACGCCCTTACGGGAAGGACATTTATGGTGGGTATTCGTCTCTCTCACCCCCACCATAACAATAGAACAATGGTCTAATAATGCTTTCGTGAAAAGTAACTTATGTCTTGTATCGTTTTATGTGGTTACGGAGCGGGATGTCCGGATTCTTATCCAGTTCGGAGATCTTACTAAGTAACATGTATGAGCGCTGTCTTCAGTCTCGATGTCTTAGGTCATCTGTTCTCAGTGACAGCCATGTCTAATAGCTAGGTAGATACCCACCAGTTGCGGCCAAAATACTTCCTGTTTTGAAAACAACTAAAAGCTAATTAAGCAAAGCAGAAGGCCCGCATAAATAAAAGCGGCAACTACTAATTCAGCAAACTAAGAATCACATAAGATGGTGACGAGAGAATCCATCGGGAATCACTCGTCCTGCCTTCACATAAAACAGCACGCAACCCTATAGTCATAATCTCACTAGGTATGGTCTTTTCTTTCTCAGGCATTTTTGGTTGAAATATTAGAGTGGGCCCATTTTTGCATACTACTCTTCTCCCGCGTTGAGCGGTGGCGACACCTTCCTGAGACGGAAGCCCGTGCGAGGCACTTGCCTCTAGCAAGGATTCAGCGACGACGGTCCATGCGAGGATAATACTCCTCACCAAAATTAGCACTAGGAGTAGTCCCCGCGTGAGGCGCATAATTTTTCATCCGAGATAATCTTCTTCCTTTCAGCTTAGAGGTATAATGACTTATATTAAGTTAATTAGTTAAGTATGGGAGCCTCCCTTCTGGGGATACCTCTGTGGACCTATTAGTCTGTGTGGTACCTCTGGGAGCCCCATGTTTAAAAGTTCATCTACCTGTCTCTACGTCTCGTATTTTCATATGCTCTTATTTTAATTTTATCTAGCACATTTATAATTGTTTAGGTAAAATCCATAGATCACGAAATTGATATGGACAGGCATACTGGTGACATAAATTCTTGGGATGAGACAGTTGTGTTTAATGTTCATAACGATGGTCGCACAGTCTCACCGGAACGATTGGGTTCCACCGGCCTTAGGAGCCGGTTTTTGTTTCCCGCAGGGCAGTCTCATTCAAGGTCAGTCACCCCGAGACTGGATGCTAACCAGCGTCATCACTCATCATGCACTTGCGGCACGGCTAGTCGACATGATACACTGGAACGGCCCGACACTACCCAGCGAGCTACACAGTTAGTAATTTCTTCCATTCCTTATTTACGTCTTTATATAATGTAACTATGTTTTCAGCAGAGCAAAAGGCATTGGTGTCAACAGCAAATGGTATTAGTGACATGTGTTTGCATATGTTAGGCATATGCTACACACTTACCGCTTCATCAGATATCTTGGCCTGGCATAACTGAATATGAGATGACTAGTGTTTTCAATCACTGTATTTTCCTCGACTACTATCATCAGTGTCCGGCTTTAGACCTATCTCATGGACAAAGCAGCAACACGATACCCATGGACGGACATAGCAGTAAATGCCTCAGCCCCTTTTTTTTAGTAAATCCACAGCAACACGAATATATTCATGCACAAAGCTCAGAGTCGTGAAAATATTTGCTTATCATTTTGGATATAAGCAGAAAATATGGGGGACTATTTTCTCTATAATAACTGTCTATATCGAAGGCTGCTCAGTTAACATTGATGCCGTTAGGTTAAATATTATACTTTGTTATATACAGAGTTGATTTCTTTGCGTTTTAACTGTGCTGGTTTATAAGAAAGCAAATCCCAAAATTCTTGGGAAAATTGCTACGCTAATGGCCCGTCAATATCCACGAGAGCTATCTCGCTCCCGTTTAGCGTAGGAGATCTCACGAGAACATGAATGCATATGTACGTGGCAGTTACCAGCGACGGGCTCTCCTACAACAGGAGGAATTTACAGAACAAGAGGAAGATGGACGCAGCTAATGAATTCTACCTCTTCAGCAGTACTAAAACAAAACACATGGCAATGAGAAGTACAAAAGCAGCATCCCTATTACTCAATGGTGAACAGCTCGTAATACAAAGGAAGAGACACATCTCAGAGTAGTTAAAACATCAGATGCCAGTGACAAGCGCACAATAGAGGCTAAAATTGGATCCTCAAGAAAGGCAACATATTCACTCATGGGAGCAGGCCTACATGGATTAAATGGTTTGAACCCATTAACCTCAAAACAGTTCTATGACATCTATGTGACCCCCGTTCTTCTATATGGTCTTGAGGGACTTATACTCACTCAGACTGAACTTTGAAAGCTGGAGAATTTCTATCGGCCACAACTGTAAGTCCCCTGTTTAAGACTATATGCTCGGCCTCAACGTGGCGCAGGGGTGTAACCCACTGGATGTCAATCCAGACATTTGGAGGGGCTAACCAGAGCATTATGCACACCGCAAATGAATGACACTTGGTGATCGAATCAAACGAAATGGTGCTCGCCCTGTGAGGATCCGCCAGGCAGGTGCAGCGCCGGGCTCCATGCCTCGAAGGAGCCCACACTCAGCTACTGGAGGTCCCATCAACTCGTCTTGTGGAGCCAGGAGACGAGGATGGAGAGCTACTGGCCAACCGAAAAAGAAGACCAAACCCAAAGAGAACCCCAGTATCAACATCATGCACTGGAACGCAGAAGGGGTTACCAACAAGAAATCAGAGCTCAAACAGTTCCTGTACGAACACAACATTGATATCTGCTGCATTTAAGAGACACACCTGCAAGAAGGAAAACCATTTAGGATCAGAGGTTACCAGATTTTCCGGTGTGATCGAAGAGGAAGAAAGAAAGGCGGGGTGATCACCTTGGTCTGAAACAGCGTGAACGCCAGCCAGATCAAAACCTTTATGGGAGAGGCAGAATATATCAAGATCAAGGTAACAACCAGCGACTCTGTGATTGACATTGTCAATTATTACTGCCTTAATGACAAGAATCTCTCACTTGACACAATCCAGGTCCCGGACTGCCACTTCCTCATTGCGGGAGACTTTAATAGCCAGTCTCAGAGCTGGGGATACAGAACACTTGATAAACGAGGAGAAGACATTGAAGTATGGCAAGATGAAAAGCACCTTTTACTTGTCAACGATCCCACAGATCAGCCTACCTTCTACTCGCGTTGGTGGCACTCGACAACAATGCCGGACTTGCATTTTGTACAGAAGACATTCACAGAAACCTCAGTAGAGTGGTCGGATCGCAGTTAGGAGGAAGCGACCACCGCCCAGTCCTCCACTCTCTTTCTGGAAGTATTTCAACAAGTTCACCTCAACATCCAAGGTGGAACTACAAAAAGGCAAATTGGAGTCTGTTCGGCATTCATTCCAATGAGCTTACCCAAAATATAGCAGTAGAAGGGAGAAACATCAACAATGCGGTCAAGGAATTTAATTCAAGTATCCTCAAGGCTGCCAACGAAGCAATTCCTCGAGGGTTCAGGAAAAACTACCGCCCCTACTGGACAACAGAACTGCAAGCAGCACATGATAAACTAGACAAGGCCAGAGAAGATGCAGAGGGTAATCCCTGTCATGAAAACCACTTCACACTACAACAAACTAAAGCCAGGTATCTAAAGACCAAGCTGGAGGCCAAAAGAAGAAGCTGGAGGGAAAAGACGGCAGGGTTTAATTTAGAGAGAGACACAACAAAGCTATGGAGACTGCCTAAAGCACTGAATGATGAGGGTGTCGGGGGAGAGAAGATTACTCTGGAAGAAGATGGACAAACACTGTCAGGAAAGATGGCTGCAGATGCCTTTGCAAAGGCATATGCAAAAGAAAGCAACATTTCTATACCACGAATGCGTCAAAAAGAGGTTAGAAAAGAGCAAAAGGAAAGAACAGACACCAACACTCACGATGCAATGAAAGTTGACATTAGTTTAACAGAACTGAAGAAGTCTATTCGCCAATTGAAGAAGAAGAAATCTCCCGGGCCAGATGGCATCACGAATGAAATGATCCAACACCTTGGTAATGCATCTCTCCACAAGTTGCTAGGTATCTTTAATCTCAGTTGGACCAATGGAGAGGTTCCTCAGTGCTGGAAGGAAGCCAGAATGACTCCTATTCTGAAAAAAGAAAAGAACAAGACGAAAGTGCTGAGCTACCGTCCTATCAGTCTTACAAGCTGCATATGCAAGACCATGGAGCGCATCGTCAACCAGTGGTTGCAGTGGTACCTGGAGTCGGAGAATACTATAGTTTCAGAGCAGGCTGGCTTCAGAAGATACAGGAGCAGAGAAGATCAAACAACACATCTTGCACAGGTCATAGAGGACACTTTTCAAGCCAAGAAGGTGATGCTAGCTGCCTTTATTGATCTGCAGAAGGCATTTGACAAGGTGTGGAAGGATGGCCTCCTTGTGAAGCTCCGGCGCACAGGCATCGGTGGCAACATGTTCCGATGGACCAAGTCATACCTACACAATCGCATAGCTAGGGTGCTGGTGGATAGACAATCTGGACAGAATGTATTGCTGAGACAAGGGGTACCACAAGGAGGAGTATTATCACCAACTCTGTTCATACTCTTCATTAATGATATTGTAGCAGAGCTGCCCAATGGGATCCAAGCAGCCCTCTATGCAGATGACCTCGTACTCTGGTGCACCGAGGAGTACACAACGACTGCCACGTATAGAATGCAGCTCGCCTTGGACAGAATTACAGCTTGGGCCAATCGCTGGTGTATTACCATCAACAAAGAAAAATCATCAGCCATGCTATTCTCACTGTCCACCAAAACCAAGGTTGGCAATCTGACACTGGGCGGTACTCCACTCGAGTACGAGGACAAGCAGACATACATGGGAGTCACCTATGACAGAAGATTAACATGGAAGGAGCACATCCAGAACACAGAGGCAAAGGCCAGAAGAAAGCTAAACATCATGAGGAAGCTGGCAGGAACAAAGTGGGGTGCCAATGAAAGGATCCTCAAGACCATCTACCTAGGTGCCGTACGACCACACCTTGAGTATGGATCCAGCTCATGGATGACAGCAGCTAAATCTCATCAACAGAACCTCGACAGAGTACAAAACCAGGCACTGCGCATCATCACTGGTGGAATGAGATCAACACCAATAGAAAAAATGGAGCAGACAGCAGGCATCCCCCCACTTAGTAAAGGAAGGGAATGCAAAGCACTGATCCAAGCTGCAAAGTTCAAATCGTTCAACAACCACCCGATGAAGATCAGGCAAGCACAGCTGTCATCAGGAAGACTTAAAAGATCAAGTTTTGTGAAAGAGACAAAAGCACTTCAAAGGAAACACCAAGAAATGTTGCCAGCACAAATAGAAGACCCAAACCACACCCTTGATCCTCCACCCTGGGAAAACAAACTAGAGAGCATAGCTATTCGCACCACAGTACCTCATCTCACAACCAAAGATGAACACAGTGATGTGAGCAAGAAGGCCCTGACCCTAGCCATGCTGGAAGAAATGTACCCTCTGGAGATATGGATAAGGATCTACACAGATGGATCAGCCAAAGATGCAATTAGGAGCGGAGGTGCCGGACTGCACATACAGTATCCAAACGGACAACATGAGTCAGCTGCAATACCGACAGGCAAACACTGCACAAACTACAGAGCTGAAGTCGAAGCACTGGTCCATGCAGCTAATACCATCAGCAGAACAGCAGACCCTATTGCACAGATTGTCTTTTTATCTGATGCCTGTTCCGTCCTTGAGGCTATCACCAAAGGTAAGCTGCCACAACTGGAAGAAGCACTACAAACCATCAAATGCTTTCGGATAGCATTGCAGTGGATCCCCTCACACTGTGGAGTCCAAGGAAATTGGGAAGCAGACAAGATGGCAAAGGTGGGTGCAGAAGAGAATCAGACAGAAAACATGGTTACGCATACAGAGATGAAGACTATCAACAAGTCACTCTATAGAACACCTCAATCAGAAGATGCCTACCATCATCTCTCGAGGCCAGAGCAAATGACCATTTTTCGTCTCAGAACTGGACATAACAGACTAAACCAACACATGTACAGGTGGTTCCACCTTACGACATCGCTCGCTTGTCCTTGTGGAGAAGCAGAACAGACCACAGAGCACATACTTCAATGTTGCAGTACGTATCAGCTGCTGAGAGAAGAGATCTGGCCTTTGTCAACCTCCTTTCTTGAAAAGCTGGCCTGTGGAAGAACTGCAGAAAACCACAGATTTCATCTTGAGAACGGCTCTCCAAGTGTGATACCAGCGATCGAAAAGAAGAAGAAGACAACCGTAAGCAATTCAGCATCTGCCAGTTTCAACTGCAAATACATGCCTGTCTACATACTCTTAGGAACCCTGCCAGTTGAGGGAGAGCTGCACAAAAGAATACTAAACTTCTTCATACAAATGCTACTTCGTCAAAGTCCTGTTGAAAGAGAGGTTCTAGAAAGGCAACTGGCTGTGAAACTACCATCATCCCATAGCTGGACTGTAAAGCTAAAGAAAATCATTCAGCAGTATGAACTACCTTCCGCATACTCCCTTCTAGCAAACACCCCTACTAAGGCAACGTGGAGGAAGACAAGGAAACAACGTGTCATAATAAATGGACAGAAATCTAACTGGACAAGCGTAAAGAGTGGAGTGCCACAGGGATCGGTCCTTGGGCCAATTTTATTTCTGATCTATATAAACGACATAGACGAAAACATTACAAGCCAAATTGGTAAATTTGCTGATGATACTAAATTAGGTAAAGAAATTCTGAACAAAGAAAGTACACTTAAACTCCAAGCAGATCTCCAAAGAATTTTTAGCTAGTCTCAAGAATGGCAGATGCTCTTTAACTTAGATAAATGTAGTGTTTTACATTTAGGACACAATAACGTGTGCTATAGCTATAAAATGGGAAGCAACACACTAGCAAAAATCATTGAAGAAAAAGATTTGGGAATAACGATTCAGAAATCAATGAAAGTGTCAAGACAATGTGAAGTAGGATCAAGAAAAGCAAACCAAGCCCTAGGCCTGATATATCGTACAATAAAATATAAATACCGACCTGTTATTCTCCAGCTTTACAAATCCCTTGCAAGACCTCACTTAGACTACTGTATCCCCTTTTGATGCCCACACCTACAAAAAGACATAGACTTACTGGAGCGGGTACAACACAGGATGACATGCATGATCCCAGGTTTAGCAAGTATACCGTATGAAACACGTCTCCAGAAACTAAATCTTACAACATTGAAAACCAAGAGAATCCGGGCTGACATGATAGAATTCTATAAAAAAAATTCTAACCAGGACCACATTAAGCCAAATGAATTCATCACAATGGCATCTACACACACTAGGGAACATGCACCTAAACTTTACAAACAACCCTGTCGACTTGATCTACGCAAGTATTTCCTCACAAATAGGGTTGTTAATGTATGGAATTCTCTACCAACAGAAGCAATTAATGCTCCAACATTAAACACATTCAAAACCAACCTAGACTCATTCTTCAAGTCAATGGGTTTTATATAGACCTAAGGTCGTCTAACTCCCACAAATTGCAGTCACTTCTTCTACACTGAAATATTTGACTGCAATCACTGGTAATCACTGGTAAGACAGTCATGTTAAATGTAAAAAACTACTGGGAAAACAAACTAAGGGACGAAGCTGCAAATAAAAGTACTCTACAGTACTTGAACGTGGATACCTATAAGATCGGTGTACCACACATAGCATAGAGAATCTGCGAGACAGATAAAACCTCAGTCTACAAAGCTACAGTGAAAGTAAGACTACTCGTGCAAAGATACCATCTCTTCGGAGGCCCAACCAGGAACAGAGGCGATGCGGTAAAATGTCGGCTATGCAGCCATCACAGAGAAGATCTGCAGCACTTCCTTATCGACTGCCAAGAGCTAGAGCATGTCAGACAGCCATATCTCATAAAAATACGAAAACTACTAAAGCGACTCAACATCAGCATGAACAGTGAGCACTATATGCAGGCTATTCTAGATGCTAACAAGCTATCAGACACCAATCTAGAAACATTCGAAAAATTATCAAGAAAACTCTGCTACAGTCTACACTTAAAACGTTCATCACTTATGAACACATCATCTGTTGGAACTCTGTTAACCCATTAAAATCAGTCTAAAACTCTACTAAACTACACATTTAAAGTCACAACACATGATAAATCCTGCAGTTTGAACATTGACATTCGACGAAAATTCAATGGTCAATTTCTTGTGTATAGATCTATATACCTAGCGCGATGTGTACATCTAGTCTGATATGTAAGTTATAATATATTATGAACTACTCCGTCACGGAGGTTCGCCTAAAGGATTCTGGAACCCTGGATCATATTCGAGAGGCGGTACCTACACAACAACAAGAAGAAGAAGTTTTTCGCATCTGTACTCACCAAATGTGAGGGATCTACATTGGGAATACATCGTCAAGACAAGAAGAAGGAGAAAAAGAGTTCATTTCCGTGTTGCTTGTTATCAAATTTAACGCACAATTTATCTGATCAATTCAAGTACTAATTTACAAACGCGCCTAAATTAATTTTGCTTTGATTTTTTGCTTAATATCCAATACGGTCATAGCGACCTGGATAACATTTACCTCAATGTTACCAGTTTTCGTCACCATTATGAGTAAGGTCACCACCGATCTTGGCCGCCATACGATCTTGGCCGCTAGTATACCGATCTTGGATTACGTTAAGCCGTCAGCTAGCCGTCAGTTAACCATTCAAGATTCAAATACCTGAAACATAGGAAACACATGATAGAAAAGATAGAAATAGGAACAACAGGTATATCGATATATCTGAAAGGTATATCGTCACCCAAACATAGGTATAAACAAAACATAGATATATAGAATACTAGATAGACCAGGCGGCCAAGATCGGTATACTAGCGGCGAAGATCGGTATACTAGCGGCCAAGATCCTACGGCGGCCAAGATCGGTGTACACCATGAGTAATGCATATCCTGTTACGCAATTGTCCCACTCCCTGAAAAAGAATATGCTCTATCTCATATTATCACATCTACCATAATCTCGTGACAATGTGATTTTCTGCTATATGGTCACAGTTTTTTAATTTTAGGTGGATCAATTTGCGTTCCATGTATGGTCGAGTAACGAGTTGCTTAAATTCGTGAGTACTGAAATTCGTGAATTAGTTTTTATCGCTCTCATTCTATGATGTAACATTTCATGAAACGCATCTATACAGTAGCCACGTTTTGATTGACAGTTCTGAAGCTTTTGACAAAGTTTTGAGCAAAATGCGGTCAAAGCAAGAAACTTTTCATACAATTACTGATGGTAGTGATAAACATTGCAAGCTTCCTTAATGCACTTTCTTAGATTACTTACTTGCGCTTATTTAGCACCTAAAATGAGCAATTTTTACAATTCAAAGTTACCACCTGCTTTGGTTACATTTTTTCGCCGCGTCGGATTAGCCTGATTAACGGGAGCACGTCTAAAATTTATTGGAGAGGCTCTAGAGGAAGGGGTGGGTGCTTATTAATCATTTACCAAAGTGTCAAAATTAACATAAAGTGCACACATAAAGTTTTTTTAACGATAGAATTTTTTTTTATTCTTTCCTTTATGCCTGCTGAACATGTTTTAAAGACCCTAGCGTTAGCTCATTTCTTCAGCTCATTAATATTTGTGAATTTCATGTGATGTCACTACCTAGCGAAAGCGGCATCCATTTGGGTTTTTTTCTTCTCTTCAAATGTATCAACTGCTTTTATAGTTTATACATTCATTTGTAGGACACATTTTTCGGTTAAAACGGGCAAAATTAGCAGTTGAAACATTCAACAAACTAATACAGTGATATTTAAGGATTTACAAGCATGTACTAGACAGCTGAAGATGCATAATCACCAATTCACGAAATTCGGTACTGCTATTTCACACATAAACTGGCGAGGTTGGTCAGTTCAAATGCTTGGGATTTGTTTAAAAATTAAAATTTTGTACTGAAATTTTTTCCTTTGTATTCGGAAGTGTTATTTCACATTGTGTTAATTCTTGCGCAGATGTGTTTTAAGGGTTTTCTTTTACGAGTGCATTACTTGCTTAGATTCACGAACTTCGGTACCCATAGTATACATGTCATTTTTGACAATTTTTTTACATATTGAAATCATATTCTCCAATAAGTATTCTGATTTACTGTAATCGTCGCCTTTGGTTATCTCTGCCCGGCCATGTCCGCCCGTTTCTTTTAGTGATCTCTGCCTGAATTTGCTATGGTGGAGATGGCCAAAAGGTGCGAGCAGATTACCAACAAATGGCCAATTATATGTGTACTCGGGCCTGTACTGTAATATTTCCAATGATAACCCATAAGAGGTTGCCTTATATGTTTTATGGAGACATATGGTAACCTAAAGCTTAGAAAGCTCATTGATGTCCATAGTAAAATCAACAGATTAAGGTAACCCATTTCAGGTCCCCTAAAATAAATTAAGGCAACCTCATGGAGAATGTTTTCAACAGGTTACCATAACACCACAGGCCTGTACTTATATTGTTACGCGAGAGCGTCGTCACAATATTATCATCGAATAATGGGTTTTCGATGGTGTAATCACATTTTCGTCGATTTAATATAAGAGTAGGAATTTTATCAACAAATTTGTTAAATTTCGTAACTAACAACCATTCACTGAAATAAGACATGTCTAAAAATAAAAATTGACCCTAAAATAAACTTACTGCTTAAAAATATCCACAACCTGGTCTACAGATTCAATCTTAGTATTGTATCATGTGTTTTTGAGGGTGATGTAATCATGTAATTTCAACTCTAGGTACAGGGTTCGTACGCATGTATGGAAGTCTGGAAAAATATGGAAAATTAGGAAAGCCTTTTCCAGGGCTGGAAAAAGTATGGAAATTCCAATTTTGGGCCAACTGGTATGAAAGATTAAAATATCGGCAATCCTAATTTTTCCGACCACAATCTTTTTGTTTACGAACGAAATCTCGCGTTTCCGCCAATCTTGCCAGAATCTAATTCGGTTGGGTCCCGGTCTCGTCTTGCAATAGAAAACCGCCTATTACCGGGAATATCTCGCGGTTGTTGAGCAATACGGGTTCTGAACATGTTCAAGTACAACGCATTAAAATGAGTGAATCGGCAGTCGTCTGTCAAATAGTACAGAGTGTTGGAAGCCGAAACAATGAAATAATTTGCGAGATTGCCATTTTTTGTGATACAATAAAGATGGGAATGTGCAAATATGCTAGTGTTTGGGAAACTAATGATAACTATAAGGATTGGCTTTTACCGGACAACACATCAAACTCGCGTGCCAAATGTAGTGTTTGTAGTAAGTCGTTTGACATCGGGAATATGGGCGAAACGGCTCTTGTTAGCCACATGCCGGGGAAAAAACATGAGACACTGACAGAAGTTCGTCTAAAGCCAGCGCCGAAAGTTACGGATTTCTTTGGTTCAAGGTAAGAATATTCTACATTTTCACATTGATAGTACCAGAATCATTTAGAAGCGTAGCAATTTTATATCGCCCAACGTTAGATGATCCCAACTTTGCCCTCGTATCGTGAGGCCTCTTGTGTTGGCTCGTCATCGAGTGAAAATAATGAATTCCTGTTGCTATGGCGATCATTTAGAAGCGTTGCAATTTTATATCGCCCAATGTTAGATGATCCCAACTTTGCGCTGAGTCACGGTAAAATATTATTGACTGTCCGACAGCTCTTTCGTATCGTGAGGCCTCTTATGTTGCCGCATTATCAAGTGAAAATAATAAGGATTCCTTCCTGTTGCTATGGCGATATGATCAGCTATGGTAAATTTAAATTAAGTTAGTGTATGTGTATATGTGCACGGTTTAACTTGTTATCTAAAGGTGGGGGGGGGGGGGTGGGGTGTGGCCCTCAACAAACAAATGTGGGTGTCTCAAGCTCAACTTTGCGTGATAGCTGTTGAATATTTTGAAAATAATTTGACTGGAAACTATTGCTGCAACAGTTTCCAGTCAAATTATTTTCAAAATATTCAACAAAAAAGGTGCTGCTGTAATGAAATTCATATCTGGTTTGCATCCTGAAAAAGACAGTCACTCCTAGACAATATACGGTTCCCAGAGCCACTCATAGACAATATACTGTTCCCAATCTAGATTTTGGGCCTTATATACCCTCGAAAAGTCTGTTTGTAATGAGAAATCCTGTGTATGTGTGACACACTGTGTGTTTGTGTGTATGTTGATATTTCTGGCTATATTAGAGTAAGATAACTCCTATGAGCTTTTAATAGTGTGTTTTGATAGGATGGACAGCTGTTGAATATTTTTGAAAATAATTTGACTGGAAACTATTGCTGCTTAAAGCAGCAACAGTTTCCAGTCAAATTATTTTCAAAATATTCAACAAAAAATGTGCTGCTGTAATGAAATTCATATGTGTGTGTCCGTGTGCTGTGCTTTGACATTCTTGTGACAATTATTTATATATGCAGTTTGTTATTGTCCTCGGGTCTTCCACTACTGCAGTTGCTTCAGTTCCACAGGCAAAAGTGCGCACGCTGTGTTTTGATATTCTTGTTTTATAAAGTTTAATAATCTTTATATATGATGAACTTAGTAACTGTGTTTGTTTTTTGTCTGATTGAAAGTCCCAAAATGAGGTCTGGAAAATTTGAAATTGAGTCTGGAAAAAGTCTGGAAAAGGTATGGAATTTAATTCTGCTGAAGGTGTATGAACCCTGATACATGTATACAGCCTTTTTTGCTCATATCTTGTCAAATTTTCCCATGCGTGTTATCTATTAGCGCGCAACATATTCACGAAAGTAATGATTTTAGGGATTGGATTTCAGTTTTTTCTTGAACACCTTGTCCAAATAGAAGCCTAGACTCTAAGCCTTAAATTTGTTCAAAATATTTTTTTAATTTCAAAGAAAATGTCAATTTGCAGACCAAGTGAAGACTATTTTAGAAAAATGTTCAACAAGTCTTCTCTTGGTCTGCAAATGGACATCTCTCAAGACCACGACAGAAGCCGGCTTTGCTGATATGAGTGTTAAAGGGTTAATAGACAATTTTTTGGGTCAAAATCTTAGATTTTTTACAAAATTTACTAGAAATTGCCATATTGCTCCTTACCATTTTTACCGATTTCAACCAAGTTAGGCTGAAAGGATACTACATGTATGATCATAGGCTCTAGAACTTCCATTCTGAATTTTTATTCGTCAATTTTGAACAATACGTGTAAAAAAAGCTATTTCCGCGACCTTCCGACGTGTAGCCAGTTGAAAAATGAATTACAAAAACTAAAACACTATAATTTTTAGGTGTCGTTACTTAAACTGGATTTAATCCGTAAAGAAATTTCTTAAAACAAGCCAGAAAAATAAATAATAATGACTTCAAAGCTGCTCGTTGTTAATAAATTAGCACGTGATCAAAATGGCGCGAACAAATACTACGTTTTAGTAAATTTTCATTGATAAATTCAGCAATGTATTTTCCCACGGTCTAGTTCATAAACAACCAATCAGATACGTCTTTGCGAGATCGCTGTTGGGTTTGAAAAGCACGTGGTTTGTATGTTATTTTGTTATTCTAGCTTGTTTGTTCGGTGACAAAATGCTTGGAGTAATAAATTACATATAATAGAAACGGGAATAGGGAATATATTATAGTGTAATTACTACCGGCGGACGGCCAGAGAATGAGTTTAGATGTTTTAAATAAAGCAATTTTACCGTGAGACTTTCAAGACGTACGTATGTTTGTCATACAATTCTGCCTGTCATTATTTTGTAATTGACATCTTGGTGTTTGTTTTTACAACGACCCTTTCATCTCGACTCGGCTAATAGTTGGGGATGCCTGTATTTTTGGCACTATTAGCACCTATTTACCCTTGGTCAAGTCAGATTTTATGGATCTATTTCTCAAATATTGCTCAAACATTATGGACGGTATTCACGGTATTTGGAAATGTCAACGGTCATGGTATCGGTTCACGGTATACCGCAGTCCTCACGGTACTACCGTCAGACCGCCCAGCTCTATTCAAGAGAAGTAAATTATTGCTATGGCAATGGATCTGCTATGCTACTCAGGACAGTAACTCGTAGATGTCGTTGGACGCAAAAGCTGGATTGATTTGTATCAATTCCTTAGGCGTTATCAGTATTTTTATCATGGGTAAAAAATAGTAATAGTGAAAATACAGGTTTTTCACTACACTGCCATCAAAATACATAAAATAATCATTTGTTCTACGCGCATCTTTTAAAAATTTACACTTGTGGTGGAAAAATCCTGTATCTATTTAAAGACACATGATTTGTTGACATCGCCTAAGCGACGCACACATGAGAACGTCAAAAGTGTGTACTCTCGAAAATACATGGCCCTCGAAAACACTTTGCTGGATGATATATATTACAGATCCAACACAAGTACATAATAGATTTGATAACCATTTTTTCCCAAAACAACATAAAACGCACTGTTAAACATTTGAACATAATTGCCTAACAGCCAATTTACTAGTGTGATCACCGAAACAACCTTTAGCAAAATACCATACTCAATTCCTAAAACAAGCAAAATGGAAAACATCACCATCAGCCCAAATGGAATTAAGAAATTATTAAATGGTTTGAAAACATCAAAGGCCATGGGGCCAGACGAAATACATCCGCGAATACTCAAAGAACTGTCAACAGAACTGTTAGACATACTATCACATTTTTTCCTACGGTCCATAGACAAGGGAGTTATCCCAACTGAATGGAAATCGGCAAACATTTGTCCTTTATATAAAAAAGCGACCAGGCCTTACCAAGTAACCATCGACCGGTTTCCCTCGCATGCATTTGCTGTAAGATGCTGGAACACATCATCTGTTCTAATTTAATGAGCCATTTTGAACAAAATAATGTCCTAACTCGCAGACAACACGCCTTCCAAAAATTTCACAGTTGTGAAACTCAACTAATTAATGTGATCAATGATTGGACTTCATCCATTGATAAACAGAAACAAGTGGACATTTTTATTCGGGACTTTGAAAAGGCTTTTGATACTGTTCCACATCAACTTTGAAATTCTAAATTGCACAAATATGGTGTGTCAAAAAACATACTAATTTGGATTGACTAATTCTTAACAGGTCACAAACAGTGCATGGTAGTCAATGGTGCCAAATCAAATGTTGCTGACGTTGTGTCTGGAGTACCTCAAGGGACAGTTCTAGGCCTGATGCTGTTTTCAGTCCACATAAATGATATAGTCCAGGACATTTCCTTAGAGATCAGGCTATTCGCTGATGATTGCATCTGGTACCGGGAAATTGATGACCCTCAAGGACTGTGAGGCACTCCAATAAGCTATAAACATGTTAGGTAACTGTGCTACCATTTGGGGAATGCGCTTTCAACCAGTAAAATGCAACATGATGAGCCTAACTAGAAAAAAACAAAGCATCAAATTCGATGACACACTAAAAGGAACCAGTCAGTTTGTGCGCGCTATGTGAGATACACTATGGGAGAGCCACACCCCACCCCTATTCCTACACCTGTGAGACAGGTGGTCACTGGTCTTTGATGGTCAAATGGTGGGATATTGCTTTGGGGGAGTGAAATAAAATATAACTTCATATAAGCTGGAGATTAGCCACATGTAATTTAGAGAAAACAATGCATGGTGCACCTACATAATGGCTCTGGATTCTGGCTGTGCATTATTATTATTGTTATTATTATTATTATTATTGCGGGTTACCGTGTCATTCATCAATTCGTGAGACATGTCTGGATTGGCCTGGCTGTATATGAGTATGTCATAGAAACACGGCGGCGTCCGCACATGCAAGTCTTTCCACTTGGAAAGAAAAATTGTAAGATTTGCAAAGAGGATTGACCTTGACGTAGATCTGTGACATCCGCACAGGAGGTCAGTCCATTTCCCTCAACGACGACCTCACATTTACTATAGGTCTAGACCATTTCCATTTTCACTCAGTCGACAGTCGGCGTGGTTCATGTCATACATGTGGTATTCCCGACCCGGTGTATATTTTTTTGCCCGATCGCATTTGTAATTATTCTATGGTAACGATTAACATGATTCAAAGGTGAGTACTTGTAAAACTTATTTCATTTGTCCGCCGTCACGCACCAGGTCAGTTTGTCAAAATAAACATTTGAGCATGGATATCAAAATATTTGCATTGCGGTTTTCGAGCCAGTTATTCCAGCACTTTAAAGAATAGTACTCTCACTAAATTTTCAAACTATTCCGCTCCCTACCCATATAGGCCTATAAGTGGCCATGCATTCTTCAAGATTACTATGAAGGCCAGTATTACTGTGACAGCCTTTGAATCTTGAACTTTCATTAAAATAATTACAAAAGAGATAAATATGACTGTCTGTCGCTGATAATCAATAAATTGTATGGTACCATCGTTTCTGTCATCATGGAGTCAAAATCAACTAATAATATTGGTGGCCAGATAAATAAATAGAAGGCGTATATTTGACTATGTCCGCCCGTGTATTTGGTTAACTCCGCCCGAAGTATGGCAATTTCTTCCCAGGCATAAATGGCCGGGCAGATATAACCCAAGGCAGAGATCAACAGATACCAGTAGTCCATGTGAGGACTACGACGGACTCGCTATGCTCATCCACTAGTGGCTGAGTATTAGTGGCTGTGTACTAGTCACTGAGTACTAGTGGCTGAGTATTAGTGGCTGTGTACTAGTCGCTGAGTACTAGTGGCTGACTACTAGTGGCTGAGTACTTATTCAATTTAATTAATAATCTTAATTATAAAAAAAAAAGATTTATATAGGGTTTTACGGTATTGGAAAAATGAATACTGATATTGATATCAATTTCCATACCGGTATACTACTAATATATTATTGCGATGGGCAACATAGAGTGACGGTTGGGGTGACCATAGCGAGTCCATCATAAGCCCTGTGTGGCCTACTGAAATAGTTGCTGAACATTGCAAATTTTCACAATAAAACCAAGAATTTACAATCCGGATATTAAATGCTAAATTATAACTGTTTTCAGTTAAATCATATCCCAAAACGGCTTAAATGATCCCAAAATTGGCCATAGAAATGATTAGAATTTGTCACAAAATTACATCTATTTCTGTGATCTCCGCTGAGATGCACATGCATGGAGATCGCGAGGTAACCAGTGACCATCTCATCCCAAATAAACTCACCTAATGAGACTGCGAACAGCTAAATCTGTTGATACTTGCCTGACAAATATCAATGTTATGGGTCAAAACGTTGGACAATGGATGTAAACCTATTGTATGTTTTACTAATTCTTCTGGCTACTTGTATTGATATAGGCCAGAATAATAAATAAACATTTCACGAAAACTTGTGCTATGTAAGACGAAGATGCAATGGGACGAAACCCCCAGGAATCGTGGAAATCTCCACGCAGGCATACAACTTAGCCATTATACCACTAAATAAATAGACCACTGTATATGCTGAGAATACATAGTCCTGCGCTCGCATCCATTAGAGTAGCTTGTATCGATCGATATCTAGCAACCCGCCAACATAAGAAGGGAATAGAGCTTACAGGGAATGAGAAGTTTTCTCATATTGACTTGTTGTCTTTACTTGGGCTGTTTGGCGATCACTACAAAGTTGTACAATTCCGGGAAATCTCTAACTAACCAGGCTCTAGTCAAGCCTGGAAATAAGGTGCCTGTCATGGACATTGTCAGGCACCAAACTATCAAATGTCAGGCACAGTCCTGCCGGTTCCTGACATTTTCTCAGGTACAGATTTCAACAGTCCCAGTAGTTGCAGTGTTCAAAAGAATGTGCATATTGGTGTTGATAAAGCTATAAAATATTCATCTACCTAAGGTGTATCGCGATCATTATGACACATGTTTAGTTGTTTTTAACATGTTTCTAATAAGTTCCAAGTAAAGAACACTGTGAAGTAGAATAGTGTTGACAGGCAGCAAATACTGGATGTCCGGTATCCAGTGGCTGGTGCCTGACAAAGTGTTGGACACTGTTGAAAAAGTTATTTCCATGCCCGGTAGTAATTGAGAATTGAGACAAAATATTATGACGCAAAATATTTATTTGAAATTGTGATTTTCTAGCAAACAATGGGCCAAAATTATAAAATATTAGGGCAAGAAAAGATATATTTTAGACATTTCTAACCATCCCCTGTCATATGAACTTAATTAAAATAAGTTTTATTTTATTTTTTGCGAGAAGTGCATTCTTATAAGTATCAATTTCTGTAGCCTCCAAACAGCAAGTTGACAGATCCAGGTAAGTAAGAAAAGGTAGCCTCTAAATACAGGTAAAATATCATTTTCCTATATGAAGAGCAGTCGCTTACATGTATCACATTAGTCTGATATACTATTGAATTTTGCTAATGGGGAGCAGATTATCTGTCTAAACAGAATGTCATACTGATTTTATCTTATATCTCAATATTTCGGGATCAGCAAAATCATATAGGTATGACTAACAGTATAGCGATGATACCAGTATTTGATATAATATCGGTATATCGTGAAGCCCTATGTGTATATTCCAAAATTTGGTCATAGCTTGATTCTACCCCCCCCCCCCCCATAGGTTTACTATGGACTTTGGGTTTGTCACGAAATCTTGTTAAAACAGTATACCGTACGGTAAATACAATTATCTATAATGTTTTCAATGTCTGCAACATTTTAATAAGTAATGCTTTGATTCCGGGCTTTAGATTTACTTTATTTGGGCACACCACCTATCTGGTCCAGGATCTGTCAATGCTTCTAGAAACTAGAGAATTTTGAAATCTGATAGATTGATTTTGTCGGCATCTAATATCTGTGTTGTGAAAATGAAACTGATAGGACATCAAATGCCAGAGTTACCACTCCTTAAATATTTGCAGTCTCACTTTCATAGGGAAAATATAGGTTTATTTCCACTGTCCATTGATTTTTCTCTATGTCAGATTTTATTGCCAAACTAGATATTGAATTCCAATTAACGGATTAACCTTTCCAGTACTGCCGAAATATTTAAGATATGTATTATGTGCTCTGACATCTATGCTCTTAAAAATATTTTGAAGTGAAAGTTGTTGTTGCCTAAGGCAGCAATGATTTCAGTCAAATTATTTTTTTAATTGTCTCCAGCTCACCCTACCTCTGCTGCTAACTTGGTGATTCAGCCGGATGCGCATGTGTTAAATGGATTGTGTGGTGGTGGGGAATAACCTGCTATAAAGACCACCTACCTGCCTTTAGAGGCCATTTTCTTCAATTGTATTTAAACCTCTAATAACCGTCTGACTGAGTTTTTGCAGACGACATATTCCAAAGGTTATATCTCTGAATCTGATAAATATATTGAAAACATTTGGACTGAAATTGTTGGTGGCTAAGCTGCCAACAACTTTCAGGCGAATTGTTTTCAAAATATTCAACAAGTGAAGAGCTTTTGAAAATTGAAATTGTTGGCAGCACTGGCTTGCAGCAGTGAGACAGTTAAGAAACCAGCTGTAGTTAGCACTGATATCATTTATTTTTACTTAAACATTGTACAAAATCACTAATGCAAAAAAACAGTCCAGAGATTGTTGTCAATATCTCGAAAACTAAACCATTTGACTGAAAGTCATTGGAAGTGACACCGATGGATGTAAAACTTAAGTAAGATTAGTTGAAATGCCAATGTTCCAGGTGAGCGATACAGGCCCATTTTATTAGGCTTCCAAGAGCGAAGCTCTGGAACTGGAAGACTAGAGTGATTGTTCTGTTTATTATTGTTAGGCTTCCAAGAGCGAAGCTCTGGAAGACTAGATTTCAAAGAGAACATGATGCACTCAGGGATTTGGCGGCCATCTTGATGACGTCATAAATGACAAAATAATCTCCTCTGGAACTTCTGAAGTGATCTGGCTAAAATTTGGGGAATATAATCAGTCAATGGCGGCAAGTGAAAATTGTTCGCAAAAACTTGATTGGTCAAATAGTATCGGCACCGTGGACCAATCAAATTCGAGCATTTGGGGGCCATTTTGAACTTTTTTATTTGATGGATTTTGATGGAGAAAATTGCAATACATATGTTAGTTGACTGTCTGCAGAGTGTGTGTGAAAATGAACGTGATCTATTTGTAAAGTGCAGAAATATTTAGATTTTAATTTTCCTCTTTATTATGTAGTAGAAGACAGTTTGCTAGAGGCTCTAATAAAAATGATTAATGTGACATTTGATTGCCATTTTATATCTGGTTACCATGGGGGTAACAAATGGCATTTGCTACTGTAAGTGCTCTAGGTAAACATATTAATATAATAGGGATTTAATTGCCATTTAATACCAATTGACAACCTGGCTGATTAACCCATGAACTTAGTAATGCCAATATAAAACTTGCACTTATTGTAGATGCTAAGGATACATGCTGACTATTTTTCAAAACAATTTCTCTCCGAAACCAGCAGGTCAATCAATACAAGACTCGGCATCTATGGTCTAGATGCCAACTAGGATCAAAATTAATCAAAGAGAACATGATGCACTCAGGGATTTGGCGGCCATCTTGATGATGTCATAAATGACAAAATAATCTTCTCTGGGACTTCTGAAGCGATCTGGCTAAAATTTGGGGAATATAATCAGTCAATGGCGGCAAGTGAAAAATGTTCGCAAAAACTTGATTGGTCTAACAGTATCGGCACCGTGGACCAATCAATTTCGAGCATTTGGGGGCCATTTTGAACTTTTTTATTTAATGGATTTTGATGGAGAAAATTGCTATACATATGTTAGTTGACCGTCTGCAGAGTGTGTGTGAAAATGAACGAGATCTATTTGTAAAGTGCAGAAATATTTAGATTTTAATTTTCCTCTTTATTATGTAGTAGAAGACAGTTTGCTAGAGGCTCTAATAAAAATGATTAATGTGACATTTAATTGTCATTTTATATCTGGTTACCATGGGGGTAACAAATGGCATTTGCTACTGTAAGTGCTCTAGGTAAACATATTAATATAATAGGGATTTAATTGCCATTTAATACCAATTGACAACCTGGCTGATTAGCTCATGAACTTAGTAATGCCAATATAAAACCTGTACTTAATGTAGATGCTAAGGATAGCTGTTGAATATTTTTCAAAACAATTTGACAGGAAATTGTTCCTGCCTATTAAGCCTTCTATTGGTGAAATATTAGATTTTTATTAACCCGTACACTGCAGAATGTTAAATTCTATTTCATTGATTTTGTACTAAAATTCCAGTGTCTATTAATAATATTGGAAAGATAAGATTGTCACACACTTCTTAGAATTTTTACTGCTGAATGGCCAATCCCTGATTAACCTGTTTACTGTTGAATGGCCAATCATCTAGCTGATTTTTGTGACCAGTTTTGTGTCTGTATATAAATCTTCCCCAAAGCCACCTAAGTGATTGATCCGAATGACAAGAAATATTATCTAGAGCAGTTACTAAAAAGTGAATTTCACCAGAGAACATTTGTATACAATTTGTACACATTGATCCCTGAATTTCATGTAACATGTTGAATATTTTGAAACTAATTTGACTGTGTGTTGTTGCTGCACCAATGCCCAGTGAAATAGTTTCAAAATAGTCAACATAATGTTAAAAACATAGGGCCTTAACCCTTTTATGATGAAGCCGGCCAAACCGGCCTCTGCAGGGGTCTTGAGGAATGTCGATCAGTAGGCCAAGTGAAGACTATTTCTGAAAGTTTACCAGTCGAATGACTGGCTCGGGAGAATAGCATTAGTCCATGTGGGAGATTAAAGATCGCTCGTAAGAAGTTCATAGTTAAACAAATATGGCCGCACTGGACCAATAATATTTGAGCATCTTGGTGGCCATTTTGACCTTTTTTATTTGATGGATTTTGATAGCAAAAATGTCTATACTTATGTTATTTGGGACCTTGACTTCGAATTTGTTACTTTTCAAAATGGCCGATGATTGGTTTGGCAGCCATCTTGGATTATTTACCCACTTTTCTGCTGGGTGGGTATCCTGAACCACTGGGTCTAGAGCAACCAAACTGGTTCCATGTTACCAGATTTAGTATCCACATTGGGTCTGAGAAAATAAACCACATCCATTAGTTAACAGCCAAGATATTTAGATCTTAATTTTCCTCTTTATTATGTAACAGCAAGCAATTTGGTGGATGGTCTAATAAAAATGATTTAATGTGACATTTAATTGTCATTCCATATCTGTTTCCCATGGGGGTGGGGAGTAATGAACTGGATTTGCTACTGTAAATGCTCTAGGCAAACATTAATGTGATATGGATTTAATTGTCATTTAATACATGTTGACCATGGGGGGGGCCAATTAACCCATCAACCTATGAATGCCAATATAAACCTATTGTTTATTGTAGATGCTAAGGATACCCACAGAATATTTTAACAATCTGACTGGAAGTTGTTCCTGCCTATTAACCCTTCTACTGGTGAAATATTATAGTTGTTGTATTTACCTGTGTACTGCAGAATGTTAGCCCTTGATTGATTTTGTACTAATTTCCAGTTTCCATTGAGCATATTGGAAAGATAAAAAATTGTCATGCACTTCTAGATCTGTTTATGGCTGTATGGTCAATCCCTGATTTACCTATTTACTGCTGAATGGCCAATCATCTACATGATTTTTGTGACCAGTTTTGTGTCTGTATATAGATATTCTCCTAAGCCACCTAGGTGACTGATCCGAGAGACAAGAAATATTATCTAAAGCAGTTATAGAAACGGAATTTCATCAGAGAACAGGAAAACAGATTACTGTGATAGGGATTTAATTGTCAATTAACAGCAGTTGAGCCGATTAACCCATGAACTTATGAATGCCAATATAAAATTTGCACTTATTGTAGATGCTAAGGATACATACTGACTATTTTTCAAAACAATTTGACTGAAAGTTGTTCCTGCCTATTAACCCTTCTACTGGTAAAATAATAGATTGGTATTAACCTTTATACTGCAGAATGCTAACTTTTACTTGGGATCCTTCTAGAAATTGTTTTGATTATTCTCTTTTATTATTATTATTATTATTATTATTATTATTATTATTATTATTATTATTATTACTATTCCTCTTGTATCGGCTTCTTTTGGGCCATGGATCCCGGAATGCTATGACCTTTGTCATATCAGTGTGGGCATAGATGAACGAGTGTTTGAAAACTAGAAGATAATCTGTCCATAAACGGCCGAGATATGAACTTCCGAAATTACTACATCATATATAGCAAAGGTCTAATTTCAGAGGTGTTCCTTAATAGACAGGTTAGATCTGTTAGAGTTTCCGCTATCGAGCAGATTTATGGTGACAACTTTAGATTTCACACTCCTGTTCCTTGTAGCCGAATGTCCAAGTTTATTTAGCAACATGGTTTGGTAGACTGAGTTGTTTCTTCAAAAATAATTTGACTGAAGGTCATTGCTGCAGGAGGAACAACTTTCAGTCAAACACATTACAAAAAATTCAACAACATAGATGTCAGAGCACACAATAATATCTTAAATATTTAGGCATCAGCGGAAAAAGGTCAATCTAGTAATGATGATTTTATATAGCTTTCGTGATAAAGCTCCATCAGATGGAAATTCAGGCTTATAACCAGGAAGATATTTATTACCCAAAGACGAACACATGCTCTGGCGCCAAAAGATGGGTATTCTTTAGAAGGGGTGGTGGTATGACGAGAAGCCGTAAGCAACCACCATCTTTTGGTCCAAAAACGCTGCATAGTATAGCGAATAAGTTGTATTAACTGACTATCTGTCTTTAACAACCACTTTGATGGACCATACAGTGCCCATTATAAACAGGCTTGAGTGATCTTGCTTAAATGCTCTATTATACTCTTCTCTTAATAGAGCGGATTAGTGATTTAGCTTTTAACACTTTGAACCCTAAAGTGCTAAAATCTTATTTTCCTGATAATACTGGAAGTATTGCGTAAGTTGATCAATGTATTGAAAGAAATTTGACTGGAAACTGTGGCCACAGCTGTCATATATCCCTACCCAAGCCCTCAAACCAGTTTCAGAATCTTATCTATTCAGTTTTCTTAAGTTGACAAATGTGTGGTGTGTTTCAATACTAGAAGCGTGACAGTAAAAGTAGTTCCTGTCTCAATTAGCTACATCAGTTGGTGACAACTTTAGATTTCACCCTTTACCCCTTCTTCAGTGCATCTGAAATGGTCTTGCGAAATGTCCATTTGCAAACTAAGAGAAGACTATTTATGAAAATTTACAACTGGAATTATTAGCTCGATAACCGAGTCAGTCACTCCAGTGGTAAATTTTTAAAATAGTCTTCTCTTGGTCTAGAAATAGATATTTTCCATTAGAAAATTTAAATTTTCTTGAACAAATTAAAAAATTGCAACAGAAAGGCAATCTTAACAGTCTATTTAAAAGTCCTACCATCACAACTCCTAGCCCATTTCACGCAGAAACTTGAAACTTCTGGTATGATTACAGATATGGCCATGGATGTGCATGGCACTTTTGAAATTTTGTCATGACGCCAAGGGGGTGGGGACTGTGGGTAAAAATTTTAATTTATGCAAAGGTGGTCATGTCACATATCGTTGTCAAGCCAATGATGAATAGACTACAATACAAGGAATTATTTTTATCTTGGGTCCAACTTAGGGTAGGGGGCGGGGACAAAAGTGGGCACCAATCGATTGTAACGCAACTCGTCCTAGACCATTTCACAGAGACCTTTAAACTTTCAAAAATATTTTGAAACTAATTTGACTGTGTGTTGTTGCTGCAACAACGCCCAGTGAAATAGTTTCAAAATATTCAACATAATGTTTAAAACATAGGGCCTTAACCCTCTTATGATGAAGCTGGCCAAACCGGCCTCTGCAGGGGTCTTGTGGAATGTTGATTAGTAGGCCAAGTGAAAACTATTTCTGAAAATTTACCACTGGAATGACTGGCTCGGTAATCGAGCCAGTCATTCCAGTGGCAAAATTTCAAAATAAAAATTTTTGGGCCTGCAATAAGACATTCAACAAGAAAATGTTTAGTTTTTTTGACAAGATTTAGTCATTAAAGGGTTAAATGATAAGGACATAGGGCTTACAATTTGTACAATTGATGGACATTATAACCCTGTCTAGCATAGCTAGAAATCGGAGGGGCATTGCTGGCAATGGATACCTCTATGTTTTTATGACTGTAATAAATAAACAAAAACGCTCGCTAACTGGTCCCATCAGACTATGGGACATATTCAGTATTTTAAAGATTCATTTGGAACTAGATTACATTATAGAGTACCTTAAGTTATTTAAAAATTTTATGTCCCTCTCTTCCTGTGATAGCACTTTGAAAGAATGCGCACACCAGGCAGTCTTTGATGAGCTGTGTCAGAGGGCTTATCTGAGTTAAATATCACTGATGTGCATAGCTGCATATGCAGTGCATTAAGGTCAATCTATGGACAGTAACATCATTATTTTTAAGTTCATGGCAAATTATGAGCCTCGGTCTCCAAAATCATTTCTTTTTTTCAACTGCCCTGTATTAACCCGCCTTTACTGACAAATTCTTAAGCGCCCAATGAGATCGTTATTGACAGAATTATAATGTCGATTCTGAACAGAAATATACTGAAAATTATTGTTGACTAGGGTATCAACAACATGCAGCCAAATTGTTTTTTTAAATCAGCCAAATCATTTTAGGTTTCTTTGATAACTGTTCTGAAAATAGAATGAAATAGACTGTTACACTGTTTATTCATTTGAACAAGCAATCATGAAATGGTTTAGTGTCATGTAAAGAATGAATGAGACCAATGATAGGGGTCAAACCACAGTGGGTGGGGGTGATAATTACCCTGCATAGAAAAGGCTAGCATTTCAATTTCGCACTGATCTCAACACAATTATTTATCCAATGATCGATTTAAAAGCGCTTTTATTTCTGAAGATAGTTGTGCGGAGAACCAACTTAATGTTTTGAAAGAACGTTGACTGAATGTTGTTGCTACCTAAGGAAACAATTACGTTCAGTCAAATTGTTTTTAAGTAACCAGCTAGGGCATTTTTCCAGGAACTGGTGATGAATTGAGCATTGAGCAGGGTTAAATAGATAATCGATGCATTGAGCAGGGTTAAATAGATAGTCAGAGAAGTGATATCAATAAACGTCCAAATGCAAAATTAACCCGTTTCCTTCTAGCAGGGCTGAAGAAACTAGTGAAATTATGCCACAACTGCTTGTATGTAGTGAAACAAGACTGGATTTTTGTGAGAAATCGTGTAGCCTGCTTGACAATTATCGTATTATGTTTGCTGAAACCTGTTGCTATTTAGGGTAGCAGCAACTTTCAGTCATGAGTATTTATCTGTAGGGAACTGAAATATTTAATATGATGATTGTCCGAGTTTGTTTACATTTCTCTCAGCGTATATAACGAGTTGTTGCTTCACCGCCCATTCACTCACCACCCACCCCCGTATGTAATGCTATTTTGTCACATGTAATGAAGCCACTCTATATTGCGTCAAAGTAAAATAGCCATTATGGAGTTTGTTTGGACAATTATGTTGCTGGAATGAGTTGCTAAATTGTTGCTATCAATTCAGTCACATTGGCCGGAATTCAATAAGGATGTTTAAACCAGGTTTAGCCTAAACCAGGTAACAAATCACAAAGTGATTGCGATGTTAGTGTTATGGATAGGGCGATATCTCCAACTTTTCATTGTTTGAGAGCTAGGTCACGCCCCGTGCAAGAGGTGTAGCCTAAATTAAGTTTTAAATAATTGCCCATGTTCTGTGTCTATTCAGCGCCATGCCCAATTTGGCCGGGTTGTAGCGTAAGCGCTGAGGCTGATATTCCTCCACGCTTGGACAATCTGTATTAGTGAGAGAACTCAAAGCCGATGGTATGTTTTGTCCAAATTGCGCCGTAGATTGGAATTTATATAGTCAATGATAGTATTTAATTATGTACCTATGATCATTCCGTTGCTGAATTATGTTGCAAAAACAAAACACCGGCATTATTTTTAGAGGTCCAATTTGGTAGTTTGTTCATTATTGAAGCTAGTCAATTTGGGTTGTTTTTGGCTCTTGATCATGGAAGGGTCTGTATTGCAAACTACTTGTACACTGCCGTTAATAAAGAAGTGTGCGCCTGTACCACAATTCTGGCTAATGTAAGGTGCACATAAAATTAACCCACCAATTTCGATTGTCCCCTACACATTTTGTGGCTGTTCTTTAAATTATAGTGTTCCAATGTCTCTTTTTGATGATGATGTTGCGGAATATTGTTGCTCTCAGGCACAGCAGCAGCATCTTAGCAACCGGGAATTCAGAAGCATTAGCCACGCGGTTTAAAGGGTACCATTCCATCTTGTGTCATCATACAATAGGATCACATTATAATATAATACAGAGAGAGAGAGGACGGCATTGAGGGAAGGCGGGAGAGGATGGCAGGAGCGAGGGAGGCATTGAGGGAAGGGGAGGGGCAGGAGATGGAGGGGAGAGAGGGTGGGGAGACAGAGAGGATAATGTTTCAAAAATAGTCTTCTTTCGATGTGCAAACGGACATTTTCCAAGACTACCACAGAAGCCGTTTTGGTCAGCGTAAGCGTTAAAGAGTTAGCTAGATAGATAGAGTTATTACACAGTAGGCAATTGACCTTTGAGTGAATACAATGCTATTTATTATGCATTGCATGGCAGACAAATTATTTGCATTGTGTCCACACAGATGTCGCAACCCCCTCCTCCGACACACACTTGCAGTGCGCGCATGCTTTGTATGTGGATAACTATTACAAATGTGGTGGAAAAAGTACTATAATATATGCTGACATTTACTCCTTTATTGACCAAGTTTAGTCAAAGAAAACATTGTTATTGAAGGAAGCAACAGCCTTTACTAAAACATAGATGCTGATGTATGTTGATGGTGTTTTTTTTAAGTATTAGCGGTCAATTGCCGTATAGGATCACTTGACCTTTATTAAGGGTTGTTTTAACAACATAGCTATTGGTGATTGTTTCTTGACTATTAGCGGTAAAATTATTGCATATTGGATAATATGGATACTGCCGATGATAACCAGGTCGTATATTTCCTTATTATTCCATAGTTAAAAGACTTAGGTCTCTAAATTTCGGTGTGTCGCATGTTCCAATTTCTGACCCCAAAGAATCTGGGACGTGTGTTAACAACGAGATATGCCGGATGGTCGCCTTCTTTAAACCCCAACAGGCGATCGGCAGATATGAAAATAGGTGTTTGCTACGGTATTTGTAACACGAATATCGGCTGACGTCGTTCTCCGTAAGATCCGAGCGGGTGACGTCACACCCGTGGTGCTCGGATGTTTATGTGAAGAAAATTTTTTTTCATTAATTCGCGCATCTTGTTCTGGGTGCTGCGTACTAAAAATGGTACCAGAAAACTTTGGAATGTTGAAGTTTTGCGTGTTATCACGATCTGTTTGCAATGATCGGTGGTTTTACCGTGTGCTACAGCAGTTTGTTTACATTTTGTTGTTTCTTCACATATCGTTTTGGCTTTCGTTAGGAATATAATTTATATTGATTGGTAAATATACCCCGAATGCGAGGCGATATGATTCCTGGTTCCGTTATACATCCTGGAGGATCAATTATGGGTGTATTTATGCCCGCTTCGTTCTTGTCGTCATAATCAATGCGATCTTTGCTGTAACTTTGCGGGGTGGGGGTGTGGGAGGGTTACAGTTAATTTATGGTCAATATGTTTGAAAATTAATTGTCTGCCTTCCATCCGTGTCTCGTTCCGCTTGCTTATTGTAGGTTTGTGCTTATTTATAGGCCAAGCCAGCCCCGCCATCATGTAACGAGTGCCACAAGTTCTTACGGGTCCTATTTAAGGACCATGTCTGCTTTAGATGGACTCCATGTAACCTTGATAGTAGGTGTAATGTGTGTGCAGTGTGGTCCGCGGATATGATGTTGAAGTTCCTTGGCCAGAAGGATGTGGCTGGGTCTGACGCGGGGTCAGGCGGTTCGAAGTTAAATCGTGGAGCGTCCGGTTCGGCCGGTGGGGGGTGCTCCACGTCCCCAGCTGGCGGTGGCGGAGATGGCACCGCCGGCGTGGTTCGGTCCGGCTATGCAGGGTTTTCTGCATAGCGTTCTGCCCATGCTGGTGTCGTCCCTGCTGCCGAAGGTTGGGGGGCAGTTTCTCCCCATGCTTGGTACGGACCCTGTCCTTGGACAGGGTTCTGGACTGGTCACCGAGGGAGCCATCTCGTATGGCCCCCTGGCAGTCCCGTCGGGCTCCGGCCGGACGGGTTCTGTCTCTCTGCGGCCACCTCCGGGTGGTCCAGTAGCGGTGGCCGGTGCGTCAGGCATGGGAGCCATCCGCCAGGACGGCTCCACAGTTTCTTCGTCTAGTGACGACTCTTCGGAGTCTGAAGACGAGGAGGCCGAGGAGGAGAGGTTGTTGTGGCCTGTAATGCCACGGGTGGAGAATATGGAGGTCGATTCCGTCCTGGACAGAACCGTCCTCCATCTGTCTGACTTGGCGCAAGCCAGGGCAGCGGCTCTGCCCCTGGTTGAGGCCAATCTGGTACCAGGCATCGGTCCCGTGACGGTTGGTTTGACGCCAGCTGACATGGTGCCGGACCAGGCGTGGTACTCACCTATCTCGCCTGGGCCGGCGGTCAGACGTGGGGTGCCGTTGGCGCCCGTGTCTGGCCACGGTTCCGCGTCTGCTATGGGTCCGCACGTTTTTCCGTGTGGGCCTACACCATGGACTGGTGTGTTTCATGGGGTGGCGGCGGAACCGTTTGGTACCGGAGTGCCTGGCGTGTCAGCCGCGGCTCCTTGCCGGGAGTCCGTGGCTGGTAGGCCCGTGAACGCGTCAACGGGTGACGTGTTCACGGGTGTCTTCCTCGGAACTAGACTGGTCGGATGCTCTGGCTTGGCTAGCCAGGGTTGACCCATCTGTGGTTTTGGCCACGGTCGAGGAGGATGCGCCCCGTCCGTCGGTTGCATCGATTGGGACGGGGATCTTGCCCGCAGCCCGGATCCAGTCTGTTGGACTGGATTCACGGTTCATCGAGTTGCTTGAGGCTATTTATAGCAAGCAGCTCATGACCAAGGGCCAGCTCCCTGCGGCCTCCAGAGAGGTGCGGGCGAGGTGTCGTATTCCACGGGGGGAATACGACAGGTATGGTGTGGTACCATCGGTCACCGAGGATGACCGATGGGTTCTGGGTGTCCAGAGTGCCGGAGCGGGTGGCCCCGGTCCGGCACTTGTGGACAAGTCCCAGGCACACCAGGATGAAGTCCTGTCCCTATGCGATGAGGGTGTGAGGGCAGCTATGAGTGCTGTCAACTACTCTTATCGCCTTCTTCAGTCGGTGTGGGCTGAAGCGGGGGCAGGCCACCCTGTGCCACCTGTGGCACTTTCGTGCGTCAATGACGGCTTGGTGCTGTCTATGGACGCGCTGGCAAGGGTGTAGACGTGTGGACAAGTCCCAGGCACACCAGGATGAAGTCCTGTCCCTATGCGATGAGGGTGTGAGGGCAGCTATGAGTGCTGTCAACTACTCTTATCGCCTTCTTCAGTCGGTGTGGGCTGAAGCGGGGGCAGGCCACCCTGTGCCACCTGTGGCACTTTCGTGCGTCAATGACGGCTTGGTGCTGTCTATGGACGCGCTGGCAAGGGTGTAGACGCGTGTTGCAAAGTCCAGGAGGCAAATGGTTCTTGACCATATGCGTCCGACTACGGCAGTCAGGGAGCGTCTTCTTGGGACACCCCTGACAGGGCCTAGCATCTTCGGTGGCCAGGCGCGGGCCATCCTAGAGGACACTGCTAGCATTGCGCAGAATCGGTTGGCGGTAAACCTACAGCTGGAGCTAGTGCGGCAAGCGCACGCACTAGGGGATGTAGGGAAGCCGTTAGCTGTTCAACCTTCAAAGAAGCAGAAGAAGCAGAAAGGCAAGGCGAAAGCTAAGCCTAGTGCGACTTCTGCTTCGTCTGGTTTTTCTCAGCCGGCGGCGGCGAAGAAAGCCAGGGAAGGTTGTGGAGGCCCCTACCCTCCCCAATGTTGCTCCTGATCGCCCTAGAGGTTGGAAGGGCAAGGGGAAGGAAAAGGGTAAGTCCTCAAAGGGCGGAAAGAAGGGAGTGGATCATACCTGAGGATATGAGAGCTCCCTTCGTATCCGCCTGGACCGCACCTGTGCGACAGGAACAGCGGTGCTAGTTGGACCTGCCGAGCCAAGACCGAAATGGTTCTCTTTCTCTCTCTCGTTAAGAAAGGGGGGGTGGGGAGCGGACCGCGAGCCGGACAACCCCGTTAGACGTCGAGGTGTCTATGGTGGGTGGAAGGCTCATGCGTTTCGTCGAGGCCTGGCGAGGTGTGACATCAGACAGTCTGGTCCTGGGATGGTTATCCCAGGGTTACATGCCAGAGTGGTGGGACTTTCCGCCGCAGAATCTGTCTTTGGCACCTGTCTGGACACCCGTACCAAGGGAACCAGACAGGTTAGAAGCCGTTCAAAACGAAGTGTCGGGTTTGCTTCTGAAGGGAGCAATAAAACCACCGAACCAGAACACTCCTGGCTTCTATTCAAATATGTTCCTTGTCCCCAAGAGCACGGGGATGGAGACCCGTACTCAATCTCAGGCCATTAAATTGGTTTATCCATACGCCTCGGTTCCAGATGGAAATGCCGAGGTCGGTAATGGCGGGGTTGAGGAAGGGAATGTCGTGTGTGTCGATCGATCTTAAAGATGCATATTTCCACATTCCAATGAACAGGAGTTGTCACAGGTTTCTGAGATTTGCGTTTCAGAATCAAGTATGGGAGTTTATTGTTCTCCCGTTTGGCCTGTCGACAGCTCCAAGGGTTTTCACAAGAGTGGTCCTTGCGGTGACAGCGTTTCTCAGAAAAGAGAACGTGGCGCTACACACCTACATAGACGACTGGCTGATCAAAGCAGACTCGGCAGCCAGGTTGAACGTGGATACTGCTCTGACTCTGAAATTACTTTCAGATCTAGGCTGGATAGTCAACAAGGAGAAATCCGAGTTGACACCCGCTCAACATTTCGTTTATTTGGGGATGCGATTCGATCTCGAGGAGGGCAGGGTTTACCCGTCAGAGCCCAGAGTGGTGTCTCTGCTAGCCATCCTCAAGAGTTTTCGAGTGGGAAACCACATTCAGGCGAGGCAGTTTCTTCAGATGCTGGGCATGATGGTCTCCATGGAGCAGGTGATCCCGTACGCTGCTCTAATGCGAAGACCTATCCAGTTGTATCTGATGTCTCTGTGGAAACAGAGAACAGAACCCCTGTCAAAACTGGTGCCAGTTTTGGAGCCGATAATGTCGCATCTTGTATGGTGGAAAGAGCGTCAGAATCTCCTAGTAGGGGTTTCGCTGCACCTACCCCACCCCCAGCTGTCTGTGTACACGGATGCATCGCTGGAGGGGTGGGGGGCCTGCCTGGGAGAGCACCAGGTCTCGGGCACATGGACTCTCCAGGAGAGCCAGCTGCATATCAATCTGTTGGAAATGATGGCAGTGGAACTGGCATTGGAAGAATTTCTTCCGATGATCAGGGGCAAGGTGATATTGATACGGTCGGACAATTCAACGGTAGTATCATACATAAATCGCCAAGGCGGGACCAGGTCACCCACGCTGTGTATCAAAGTGTGGCACTTGATTCAATGGTGCAGGAATTACTCGGTTGTTTTGAAAGCAGCTCACATTCCTGGGCGATTGAACATTCTGGCGGATGCTTTGTCTCGCAGACAGAGAATTCTGCCAACAGAATGGTCCCTCAACCCTCCAGTTCTGCGAAGGATCTTCGAGCATTGGGGCAAACCCAACGTGGACTTGTTCGCCACAAGGGAAAATGCTCAAATCATGACTTATGTCTCGCCGATTCCAGATCCAAATGCTGTCGATACAGACGCTCTAGCGATAAGCTGGAGAGGGATGCACGCTTATACCCATCCACCATTCTTCTGCCGAAGGTATTGGTGAAGATCAGGGAGGAACCGTGTCTGGTCCTGCTAATAGCGCCGTATTGGCCCAGCAGGGCGTGGTTCACGGATCTGCTAGATCTGCTGGTGGAAAACCCAGTGCAGTTGCCCGGGATTCCGAACATAATCTCCCAGGCCAAGGGACGCTTCCTACACGAGCGTCCCGAAATGTTCAAATTGACTGCGTGGATGTTATCAAACAACGTTCCACGTCGGAAGGCTTTTCTCGACAAGCTGCTGATTTCATCGTGGCTGCGAGAAGGAGGTCAACCTTCAAGTCATATAACAACAAGGTTAACAGATTTGCAGACTGGTGTGAAGAAAAGGGTATTGATACCTTTCAATCCACTATTTAGCAAATAGCAGACTTTCTCTGTGAGCTGTTCTTTTCAGGACTAGCTCCCGTCACAATTGCTGGATACAAGTCAGCTTTGGCATCAGTTATCCCTTGTCTAGCCAACAGGGATAGTCCAGAGGTGGCCCAGTTGAATGTGATGGTAAAGGGAATGAGCAATCTCCGACCGAGACAACCGGTAGTCATTCCAACCTGGAGTCTATCTTTAGTGCTTAATGTACTGGCCAAGCACCTTTTCGAACCGTTGCGTTCGGCTAGTCTAAAGCATTTGACTCTAAAGGCGGTTTTTCTATTGGCAGCTTCCTCAGCTAGAAGGCGCAGTGAGATCCATGCGCTTTCGGCAGAGAGGGACCAATTTATTGTCTCCGGAGAGGGTCTGCGTCTTCTGCCAAGAGCAGAGTTTATGTCAAAGAATCAATCTTTGAGATATCCCGGCAAACCGATCATAATACCGAAGTTAACAAGGTTTGATCATGATGCCAGTGTCTGGTGCCCGGTCCGTGCTTTGACTAAGTACAGGAAACGGACTGACTCGTTACGGTCGAACGATAGACATCTGTGGATCTGCCATAAGAAGCCTTATGGCGCCGCATCCATGGATACTATCTCTTGTTGGGTAGTCGAATGCATTCGGACTACTCATGAGATGGCGACTGGGCACCAGGTGCAAGGCGCAAGGGCACACGATGTTAGAGGAATAGCCGCCTCGACCGCCCTGTACAGTGGTGTTCCATTAGAGGACATCATGGCCATTGCACAATGGCACTGTGAGTCCTCATTTATGGATTACTATATGAGGGATGTGTCAGACTCAGCCAATCCACTCGCTTTAGCTGTTTTGAGACGAGAGTTAAGTGACCACACTGCTCTTCACCCTTTTTTCACTTTGGTAAGAAAAGAATCTAAAGCAGGCATGGTCGAGCGAGAGGATGACAACCAGATTGTGTCACTGATGGCCGGACCAGTGAATGGTTTGAGGCGGTACGTCTGAAGTCCAATTATCATAAGGTAATTCAATAGTGAGAGTTTTTTGTATTATGTCTATATATCATGTTCATTCATCTTATATATTCATGCTCATTCCCAGGCTAATACATGTGGATATGCAAGGAGCAGTTAACCCGCTTGGCATATTTGTGTTTCAGGCGAGATACATGTTCGTGAGTTCTCTCCCTTTTCTTAGGAGAAAAAAAGGGGGGGGGCAGTGATGCGAATGTGATTCGGTTCCGTTAACTTGACAGTCCTTTTAGGTCTCCGTTAGTCAAGTTTTAAGTCTAACTCTTTCTCCAAGGGGCAAAAGAGCATTGATGGCTTGCCCCTTCCCACCATGTTACTGATCAAATCTGGTGTATATCAGAAGTAACAGAATGGTGAGTATTGATCGAAGGAGAATGAAGGAAATGTCAATTTCCCTTTCTCCGAGATCTAACAATACTCACCATTCTGTTACGGACCCAGCCTCCCAGCCCCACGGAGGCAAGCCATGGATTTCTCTTGTTTGGTTGCTATGCAAACAATATGAGCTCTAGGGTAGACGGGTACTCGGCAGTTGGGAGCCGAGTACACGGTTCCAAGGAGTCGGTAAAGCTTTCTAAGTCTATAGTCCTAGAGCCAGCTGTCAGGGCCAGCTGTATATCAGAAGTAACAGAATGGTGAGTATTGTTAGATCTCGGAGAAAGGGAAATTGACATTTCCTTCATTCCAGAAGGACTGGAAAGCTATGTTCCCCATGATGCAGCGTGCAGAAATGTCAGCAGTACTGCAAAGCACTGAGACAAGGATTTTACTTTTCCTCCACGGTTCGCCGCCACGAAGTGGATCGTCATATTCTTGAGTTTCATGCTTTGTAGATAGGTATATGGGGGTGAACACTGTTTTGGATTCATTCATAAAGAGATTCTCAATTTTTAGTTTGCTTGCAGTTATTGGGAGAAGTTCGTCAAGGAGTTTCTTTTCCTTGTCTATAAAGTCCACATCATCAGCATATTCCATCTAGCGTCATGCCCAGTATTGACACTGGGGGTTGGGTCTTGTGAAATTTTCCGGCACAGATTTCAATGCAGCAGTAAGGCAACAGATGAAAAGCACACGGGGTAGACCATCTCCCTGTAGGGAGCCGATTGATGTCTCAAACTCTACAAATACTGCATCAGGGACGGACCTACCGATTCACCAATTAGCCAAATGCTAGTAAAATTGAGATCTGGCTTAGAATAGAAAGCAGGATTGGCTATATATTTGTATAATTTCTAAGTAGAGAATCATTAAAATTAACTTTGAAGACCATCTTAACATACATATTTATGTAACTAGTACTTATTTTATGTTTTTATTATGACAAAGTAAACCCTGAAATCCTAATATTTCTGATCAAAAACACCAATATAGATCACCTGTTGAATAGTTTGAAACCAACTTGACTCCAACTTCCAGGCAAATTTGTTTGAAAATATTCAACATAATCGTTCATCTGGTATGTAGCGTGGAAAAGGTTATCTGGTGGTGATAGATCATAGCAACGTAGACATAGGAAAACATTGACTAAAATAGTTCAGATTTGGCTAAGAAAAAGGGTAGCTGGCTAATAATTTGTGAAAGTCAAATCTGTCCATGTTTATACAGCTTTCATTCTGCGAGAAATATCACACCTATATCTAGATATATTAGGTGAGTGGGTTACTGATAAGTGTTTTCACATTGTTGGCGAGTTAGAGTCTAGATAGCTCTATGTAAATCCATTTTCTGCTGGTTTGAAGTTTTTATAGTGGATCACAATACATACAATATACAAAAACAAGTCTAATGTTTTGTCCGACCGTGCATGAAAGGTGCTGAAGGTGTTGTTGCATCTATCAGTCAAATTGGTTTCAAAATATTCAACTAATACTTTGTGCATTAAGCATATACTTTATGTAATACAAATAGTCATGTAGATTGAAAAGAGTTATCTTATAAATTTTACTTTTATTTTCCAGAATCTAAGATGTCACCATCATCGGGTCCATTGGTAATTTCACTGACATTGTTTTTAGCAGTTGTTGGCCTGGTCACATCTCAGAATAGTGGTGATCTGGCCCTACAATGTCCTACTATTTCAGTTGTAGTAACGACGCTAGAATTTCCAGAACCACCGAGTAGCTTTGAAGCCCTTATACAGGTCGAGGTGAGTAAAATTAACCATTGTAATACTACTGTCTCAATTTTAACCCTTTCACCGATGAATTCTGTGTCTCATTTTCAAGGCAACTATACCGGAAAACTGTTAAATATTTTGAAATTAATTTGACTTGAAGCCATTGCTGCCGTAGACAGCAATGACTTCCAGTCAAATTAATTTCAAAATATTCAACAGAATAAGTTTATCGAGCCAGTCATTCCAGTGGTAAATTTTCAAAAAAATAGTCTTCTGTTAGTCTACAAATGGGGAATTTCTCAAGACCACTTTAGAAGGTGTTTTTGGCTGATATGAGTTTTAATGGGATAAAAAAATCTGGAAGATCGAACATTGTGCTCTAACGGCTTGAAATAAATACAGAAAATTGAAATATCGCTAGCTGTAACTCACCAGACTTGATAAAATTTGATTAATTTTCAAAATCCTATTAGTCCCAGATACTCAGTTAATAATTTTGAAATAATAATTTTGACATTTTTCAAATTTATTTCGGGAAATTGTGCACTAGACAACACAGAAAAGTTGTTGAATTTTATTTTGCTCATTACAGGATCCCAAATCGACAACGCAGCTGTTGGAGTACATTGATAAGTCAGTGCGTAAGCACGCTATTATGGCTTACCACCTGGCGGAGTATATGACTCTCATTGATGATGCAGAGCTTGGATACAGATTTACCATTCGCAGTATGTATCTACAGTATAGGTCAGAAATAACCTGGTCATGTTCCAAAAAGCCTATTGATGGCTGTCATGATTTACTTTTCAACCAATCAGAAAATATCCAGCTTGGCTGCTGTCTGTGCAATGTGCTAGAAAAGCAATCATACAGGTAAGCATTTGAATATTTTGAAACTAATTTGACTGGAAGTTGTTGTCAAATTAGTTTCAAAATGTTCAACGAGATGAGTATTATAATAAAGAGTGGAACGATTTGGCACTTACATGACATCACACACTATCGCTTGAGCAGACAAAATGATGGCGATCAATGTTTAGCATTTGCGCAATATTACAAAGCAGATAATTGCGATATAGAAACGATATAGGAAATGTGACATGAAATGAATGATATGGAATCTATAAACAATAATCTATCAGTGCAGTACAACATTTGAGATGAGATTAATGTCCCTTTAACTGTAAATGGCCAGGGCCTGCCTAGAAATGGTCCATTGATCACAGCTGATCGGTTTTGGTAAAGCACTGCATCCCAAGTGATATCACGCCCAACCCCAAACAATATCAGATTAAGCCACACATGTTTTGAGACTTTCCGTGGAGAAATATACTATTTAGGAAATAGAAAATATGCAAATAATCTATTTTATTTTATCTAAGTTATATAAAAGCATCATTGGCGTGCCTTGATGCTTTCCTGTTTGTGTTCCCCGTTAACTGTCTTACTGCTGCAAGCTACCGGACAATAACTTCAATGGACAATAACTCTGGACCTGCTGAATCTTTTGAAAACAATTTGACTGAAAATTGTTGGTGGCTTAGCCACCAACAACGTTTAATCAAATAGTTTTCAAAATATTCAACGGGTCCAGAGTTAAACTCCATGGAATATATAGTCTGCAGAAATTCAGTAGTTCATTAGTATTTTTGTGCTTGTTTTGTTTCAGACAACATATGCCAATCAACAGTTTTGACACTTCGCGATTATGACCAGAAAAAGTTTGTCATTAGCCCTAATAATATGGGTATTATATCCTTTTCTGAGGTGCTACACGTCAAGTATTTTGTCAGCCCTGGAGGTTACATGGGATCAGGCCCAGTGGTAAGTTTAACTGGCTGAACGTTGCAAACCCCCGGACAATAATTTCAATGGTCAATAATTCTGGACCTGCTTAATATTTTTAGCCACCAACAAATTTCAGTCAAATTGTTTTTAAAATATTCATCCTTTCCAGAGTTAAACCCCATTGAAAATATGGTCAGTTGGCCAAATTGGCTTCTGCACTTCCGCTATTCACTTGCAAACCAAGAGAAAATTTGCAAATCAACAGAAAGCTATCTTTGAAAACTTACCACGGGAATGACTTGCTCAATAATTTTGACAGAATATTTGTTAAATTGTAAATTCACCAACCACATATGGTTCATACACTTTTGTCACAGACCTTTCGACTCATGACAGAGATATGTCATTGTGATTGTGATGCCAGCTAACAAATGACGTGTTTACTTATGACATCACAGACTTCATTGACAGATCACATCTCTCTATTGAGCATAGTATGTGGTAGGCTTGTGTGATTACATGATTTAATGAAAAATCACAATTATTCTTTAAACCGTGAATTTATATCATTAATAATTTCAATTGTATAAACCTTTTAATTACTCTTTAATTCGATATGTCAAGAAAATTTCAGTCTAATTGTTTTCAAAAAGCGACCTATGTCTGGGCTAGGCATTCCAGTGCAAATTAAAAAAAAAAAGTCATCTCTTGGCCTGCAATCTGACATTTCTAAACGATTACAGCTTTCGTCATTGATATGCCTTTGTTGTTATGTCTGAGAAATTTGTACCGGGATTGATTAATCGACTAATCATGATTATTCTTATATAATTGATAGTGATCAATCAAAGCATTAATCACACAAGCCTACTTTGATGGCTATGCTGTTAGGATGAGATTGACCATCAATGAAGAGGACAGGCGAGACATTTATTTGTGCAAAATTCTTGTGTTGACAGAAAAGTGATAATGCGGAACTATGTGTGTTGATGTGTGTGTCTAAATTACAAATCACTCAATTAAGTACATGGACCTTTCCAGTTTTAGCTATGCCCCACCCATCCCTAGTTAAGCTCCACCCACTCTTGGCTCGTGTTGGGATCGATCAATCCCCGAACTAATAATTTCCAGAAAATTATACAGGTAAGCTGTTGAATATTTGAGTGGGTGCTGTTGCTGCCTATGGCACTGACCTACTTTTGTTGCGCTACCCACCGTAAGCCTACAATGCATGCATACAGCATGTTTGTTCTGTATGCGAAGAACCTTTGTGACTGACCAACCTACTGACTAAATAACGGATATGGCAGTTTATTTAGCTGTCACCCGCAGCTAAAACTCTGGATTTTGAATAGAAATATCCATTTGCAGACAACCGAAGACTGTTTTTTGTATAAACAAGCCAGTGATTCCAGTGATAAATCTTTAAAAAAAAGTTCTCTTAGCATGCAAATTGACATTAGTCTATCAATCAATCATATGTCATCATAGTCAGCAGCGTCACATGTAGGCTGATGTCATAATCAATTACGTCATGAATAACGTAAGTAAATCCGTCATAAACGCTTAAAAGTCTGTCAAGTTGTACGAATTGTATGTATTTACTATTTAATAAACATGCTGTTGAATATTTTGAAACTGATTTTACTGGATGCTGTTGCTGTCTATGGCTGCAACAGTGCCCAGTTAAATTAGTTTAAAAATATTCAACAGCTTACCTGGATAATTTTCTGGAAATTAAGATTCATGGAGTTCATGGGCTAAGTGTGGGTGGAGCTTAGCTAGGGATCAGCGGGGCATATGTAAAACTGGATTTATCCATTCTCTTTGCCCCTTAAGCAGAGAGGTTTTAGCTATGCTCCGCCCACCTCTAGCTAGGCTTGCACGGTTATCAGATATTATCGAAAATCACATTTTCTTTTCCAGCCACAATTTTTTAAGCTATGATTTTAAGAAAATTGATATATCGCAAGAATTTTACTGTCACGCCATATTCTGCCGATTTGCCATGTGTTTGTAGTGTATACAGCCTTCTGTCGCGGCAAGCTGTTACATTTATTTCCATACTAACATTTTTTGGGGTTTGTGTGGGTGTTGTTGCTTATGTTAGGAATAGGTCAAGAAAAAGTTGAAGTTCATTCTTTAAAATTGTTTTAAATGACTGACAACAATACGAAAATTTAACACAATTTATCGGTACAATTTCTTGCTGCCGTACTGTATGTACCTCAAAACCATAATCGCGTGAGTGAAATTATTACCTGGGACTATAAATATTGTATATTTCTTAGTAAGTATGGTTTATAAAATCAAAACTAATCCTAAATTTGGCAATCAATGACGTCACGAAAATATATAAATCACATGATATTGCTTGCTCCTCTGTTTTTGGAGGCGAGAGGTGGTGCGTTCACAAATGCGATAGCTAAATGAGACGGTATACACGTCTTAGCCAGCAAGGTGAACTATCCGAGATGTTTCTGAAGGCTAACTATTATTAGTAAAAATATATAAATCAGGTGATATTGCTCGCTCTCCTGATTTTGGAGGCGAGAGGTAGTGCGTTCACAAATGTGATAGCTATTTGATACGGTATACATGCTTTAGCCTGCAAGGTAAACTATCCGAGATGTTTCTGAATGCTAACTATTATAAGTAAACGAGTACTTTGTAAATGCGGATCAGATCTAAACATTAGATATCTGTGGATCCAAAGTGCATTCCTAAATATCACGTAATTTGGACATTTTCATTTTTTTGGGATAAATTTTGATGTAATAAACGATGATTATAACAGAGTACACAATATTTAGGTTGTCCAATGTAATAATTTCACTCCCGCAATGGTGGGCAGGTTATACATTAAGCCAATGTGTAAGGCGTAAAAAATTTATACCGACAAATTGTCCTATTTTCGTGTTATTGACGATGGTTCTTTAAAGGATAACTAACTTCATCTCTCGATAGCTATGTAGGTGATATAATAGGCCACTAGTAAACTATGCATGTAATTATAAGCTTTTTATCATGACGCTAAAGAAAGATATTCAGGCTTTAGTAGGTAAATGTTGGTACATTTATACAGCCTATGGTGGCTGTCATGATTTACTTTTCAACCAATCAGAAAAATCCTAGCGTGCCTGCCTCAGTATATACGTTCGGTCATAGAGGCGCCAGCTATAGTTTGGCAATTTAGTATAAAAGCAATCATACAGCTAATCTGTTGAATATTTTGAAACTAATTTGACTGGAAGTTAAGGCAGCCATAGGCAGCAACAGCTTCCAGTCAAATTTGTTTCAAAATATTCAACGGGATAAGTATTACATAATAAAGAATGTAATGCAAAGGCACTTGCATGACATCACACACTATAGCTTGAGGAGACAAAATTGTGGCGATCACTGATCAACATTTACAAAGCAGATAATTGTGATACAGATAAGGGAATATGAATGATATGAAATCTAGAAACCATAATCTATCGGTACAATACAACATCTGAGATGATTATAACAGAGTATGCAATATTTAGGTTGTCCAATGTAATTTCACTCCCGCAATGATGGATACATTAAGCCAATGTGTAAGGCGTCAAAAACTTATACCGACAAATTGTCCTATTTTCGTGTTATTGACGATGGTTCTTTAAGCATCTTGGGGACTGAAAATAAAGCTTTTGTTGGAATTTACCAATTAGGAGTGATATTTGGTTAGAAGTGATATTTGGTTAAAACTGATATGAAAACTCATGAAAGAATCTGATATGTCTACATAAGCCAAACCATGCAGTCCAACTCAACCCAAGACCAATTCACCCCGTGAATGCATATACCATAAAATCTGCTATACAATATATCGAGATATACAATATATCGAGATATCGCAATTTTCTCACCACGATATATCGTGATACCTCCTATGACAATATCGTGCAAGTCTACCTCTAGCTAAGCTCCACCCACACTTCGCCATGTTGATATTGATCGATCCACGAGTGCCCTGACTATCAATTTTCTGAAAACTAAAAAGTTAAGTTGTTGAATATTTTGTAACTAATTTGACTATGGCAGCAACAACGGCCAGTGAAATTAGTTTCAAACTATTCAACAGGATATTTATTAAATGGTAAAGACACAAATCGTACAACAACGCATAGTCCATCTTCAACTATATGTTTGTGACATACTTATCTACGTCATTCATGATGTTATTGATGTGATGTCATTCTATACATCACATGGTTGATTATGATGTCATAGATGAACCTGGAATGGTGTATGTCTGTCTGTCTGTCCATAGCTGTATCTCAAAAACTATTCTGCCGATTTGGCTCAAATTTTAACACAATGAAGGAACTTGCGGTGCAAGAGGATTTCCAGATGTTGGCCATGATCCTGATATAAGAACCTGGATCTAGATCGGATCAAATTCTGGATCTCTAAATATCTCTAAAATTACTGGTCTGATTTGGTTCAAATTTTAACACAAGAAATGATGTAACCATATACTAGGATTCCACTACTTTGGGTGTGATGAGGAAAAAAAAAGCGAAAAATGCTACCCCCCCTCCACCAGAAAACCTTTACAATTTGACAAAGCCCAGAAGGCGAGGGTCTGCGATCTATGATGGCCTGTGCTTTATAGATGAAAGGCCAAGTGAGTTTATGTCGGGGGGACCGTCCGTCATGTGTCCATCCGTCCATCAACTTTTCCTTTAAACGACGATCTTCTCAAGAACCGCTGGGCCGATTACAATTATTAGCTCACCTGGCCAGAATGGCCAAGTGAGTTTATGCCATAGCGACCGTCCGACGTCTGTCCGGTGTCCATCCATCAACTTTTTACTTTAAACAACTTATCACGAACCACTGGGCCGATTTCAATTATGTTTGGCAGGAAGTGTCCTTAGTGCAGTGGGATCCAGGTTTGTTCAAACGGAGCCGATCGGGCAATTTGGCTGGCGGCCATCTTGGATTTTGGCCGATTTTAGGACATGTCTTTAAAAATCTCCGAAACCGCTTGGTGGATTGAAGCAAACCCCATGAAATATGATCTGGGGCAAGAGCTGAAACAAGTTTGTTCAAAGGAACTTGATTGGTCAAATGGTTCGGCTGCCATTTTGGTTGACCTAGTTTTAGCGAAAATGATTTCTCAAGAACCGCTGAAGGGATTGGGCTGAAATTTGGCAGATATGATTAGGGACTAAGGGCCATTATAGTTTGTTCAAGGGAAGTTGATCCATCAAAAAACATGGCCACAGTGGGCCAATCAAAATACAGCATGTTTGGTGGCCATATTGGATTTTTTTATTTGATGGATTTTGAGGCTGAAATTGGTTTTATGTATGTTTTTTGGTATTCTGATCACAAATTTGCAATTTTAAAAACTGTCAGATAAATGGTTCGGTGGCCATCTTGGATCATTTTCCCGCCAAAAACTCCCATACTAAAGCAATGGGAAATTTAAAATGTCTTCTCAAGAACTACGCGGCCGATTTTAATTATAGTTGGCAGGAAGCATTCTTAGGGTGTAGAGATTCAAGTTTGTTCAAGCGGAGCCGATCGGCCAATTTGGCCGCTGGCCATCTTGATTTTTGGCCAATTTTTAGAAACGTCTAAAAATCCCCAAAACCGCTTGGTGGATTGAAACAAACCCCATGAAATATGATCTATGGCAAGAGCTGAACAAAGTTTGTTCAAGGGAACTTGACGTGTCCCATGGTTTGGCGGCCATCTTGATTGACCTAGTTTTAGCGAAAACGACTTCTCCAGAACCACTGAAGGAATCGGGCTAAAATTTGGCAGATATGTTTAGGGAGTAAGGGCCATTAAACTTTGTTCAAGGAAAGTTGATACGTCAAAAACATGGCCGGCGTGGGCCAATCAAAATATAGCATGCTTTTGAATTTTTTTTATTTGATGGATTTTGAGGCCGAAATTGGTTTTCTACAGTTTTTGGGGTATTCTGATATCTCAAATTTGCAATTTTTGAAACTGTCGGATAAACGGTTTGGCGGCCATCTTTCATCATTTTCCCACCAGATTCAATTATATTTGGCATGAAACATCCTTAAGGCATAGAGATTCAACTTTGTTCAAAGGAACCCGATTGGCCCATTTGGCCGGTGGCCATCTTGGATTTCGGCCAATTTTTAGACATGTCTTTAAAAATCTCCAAAACCGTTTGAGGGATCGATTCAGAACTCATGAAATATGATCTAGGGCATAAGCTGAACCAAGTTTGTTCAAGGGAACTTGATTGACCGATTGGTTCAGTGGCCATCTTGGATGACCTAGTTTGCACAAACGCAATTTCCCCAGAACCGCTGAAGCGATCAGGCCGAAGTTTGTGATATATGATTAGGGACTAAGGGGCATTAATGTTTGTTCATGAGAAGTTGATCCATCAAATAAACTGGCCGCTGTGGGACTATCAATATATAGTGTATTTGGCGGCCATATTTTATTTTTTTATTTGGTGTCTTTTGAGGGCGAAATTGGTTTTATATATGTTTTTACGTATATTATGATTTCAAATTTGCCATTTTTGAGACTGTCAGATAAACGGTTTAGCGGCCATCTTGGATCATTTACCCGCCAAAATCTCCCATACTAAAGTAATGGGAAATTTAAAATGTAATCTCGTGCCATCTTGGATTTCGGCTGATTCTTAGAAATATCTTTAAAAATCTTCTCCGAAACCATTTCAGGGATCGATTCATAACCCATGAAATATCATCTAGGGCAAGAGCTGAACCAAATTTGTTCAAGAGAACTTGATTGCCCAAACATTTCGGCGCCCATCTTGGATGACCTATTTTTACTGAAAACAACTTCTCCAGATCCGCTGAGGGATCGGGCAGAAGTTTGGGAAATATGATTATGAAATAAGGGGCATTAAAGTTTGTTCAAGGGAAGTTGATCTGTAAAAACATGTCTGCTATGGGTCGATCAAAATATAGCCTGTTTGGTGACCATATTGGATTTTTTTATTTGATGGATTTTGAGGCTAAAATTGGTTTTATATATGTTTTTGCCCATTCTGATCTCAAATTTCAATTTTCTAAACTCGGATGCTTGGATAATTTTCCTGCAGAAAGCTCCCATGCTACAGTAATGGGAAATTTAAAATGTCTTCTCAAGAACTACTGGGCCGATTTCAATTATATTTGGCAGGAAACATCCTTAGGGCATGGAGATTTAAGTTTGTTCAAACGAAGCCGATCGACCAGTTTGGCCGGCAGTCTTCATGGATTTTGGCCGATGTTTAGAAATGTCTTCGCTGAAACTGTTTGAGCGATTGATTCAAAACTCATAAAATATCATTTAGGGCACGAGCTGAACCAAGTTTGTTAAACGGAACTTGATGTGCCAAATGGTTGGTTGGCCATCTCTAGGATGGCCGGGTTTTCACGAAAGCAACTTCATCTCCAGAGCCACTGAACGGGCTGAAATTTGAGAGATTGATATTGATGACTAATTGATATTGATGACTAAGGGCCATTAAAGTTTGTTCAGGAGAAGTTGATACATAAAGAATCATGGCCTCTGTTTTCTTGTTACAAGTCTGCTCAACTCATTAGAGTTCTGCTTATTGTTAGTGACCATTCTAGTTGAAATGCCTATGGTCCAAGTGAGCAATACAGGCTCTTTGGGCCTCTTGTTATAAAATGTCAGAGTTCTCTGAATTTTCTCAACGTGGAAGAATTTCTAGCTCAGAGTATGTTTTCGTTTGTAGATCGGAGGCGTGGCAACAGAGCACTGGCGATACTGTATACATGCCAAGCCATTTAGCGACTATGCTGTTGCCGATTATTACCTAAGTAGAAAGAGTTCAGTTTTCGGGCATCGGCGAGTACCATTGAAAGTGAAATTTACAAGCACATGTAAGTAAAAATCTCACTAATCGCTATTCGTAGTTATTAAAGTGTAAAAATTTGTCAAGAAAATTAAATTATGCAGGGTAACGGAAGAGTATTTTTGAAAATTTATCACTGGGATGACTGGCTCAGTTATCGATTGAGTCATTCCAGTGATAAGTTTTCAAAAATTGTCCTCTTGGCTTGGAAATTATATCGCGAGACAATTACAGAGGCTGATTTTGGATGGCTTGACCATTAACTGTCTGACTGATGAGTTTTTGCAGACGGTGTGTCCAAGGGTTATGTCTCTGAGCCTGCTAAATATTTTGAAAACAATTTGACTGAAAGTTGTTAGTGGGTAAGTCACCAACAACTTTCAGTCTAATTGTTTTCAAAATATTCAGCAAGTCAGGAGTTTGTGCTCATTGAAATCTTTGCCGTTTGCGTGTATCAGTGAGACCATGCAAGGCTTAAAAGGATCAGGGCTTTATATTATCCCTTAGCTATGACTTTACAAGTCATACCCAAATGACATCCAACCATATTAGTGAACCCAAATTAAAATCCTACTGGTGGCTGCTTTCAACACTAATTAACTGATTTACAGTCAATTAAATACTCAGACGGATGCTGTGGCATTTTATAGCTATTCAGAGGTCTTATTCTGCTATTAAAACTAAAATGGTTCAAAATCAATCTCGGATTTCAAAACTCTCTAGTTTCTTGGATCCTGGACCAGATAGTTGCTATTAAAACTAAAATGGCTCAAAATCAGTCTCAGATTTCAAAATTCTTTAGTTTCTAGGAGCCTTGATGGATCCCGGACCAGATAGTTGCCCAAATGAGGTAAATCTAAAGCCCTGAGAGTTTGCCATTGTTCGTGTTCTAGGTTCATCCCGTAACCATGCAATATTCTTATTTTCAGCCTCGAAAGTTCTGAATGAGAGCCAAACACTGACATACAACATTGTCCATTATAAAGAGGGTGCGGTGAAGGATGTAGAAGTGTTTCAGGTACATCATTGTTACCCTCGTCACATAAAGGGGAGGGGCAGGGCTAGAAATTAACCACTGATTCTGTGATCTGTAGGCCTTTTTTGCATATGGAACATTAACGGATCACTGCTTTAGGACAGTAACTGATCCGGCTGGATCACTGTGTTTCAACGATCCAATAACGCCAATTATTTTAAGGCAGTTCAAATGTGATTTATTGCTTATTTCATCAACCTGCTTGTGCAATTATTTGTATTTTAGCCGTTTAATGGTCGAGGTGATCGGAACGGCCTCTACAGTGGTTTTGAGAAATGCCCATTTGCAGGCCAAGAGAAGACTATTTTTGAAAATGTGCCAATGGAATTACAGGCTCGATAAACGAGCCAGTCATTCCAATGGTAAATTTTCAAAAATGGTATTTTCTTGGCATGTTACTGGACATTAACTAAGCAAACATTTTGACTTCCTGACCATTATATTTGATTAATTATTCTAATAATATGATGTAGACCCCTAAATGGCGCATTCATTGCATTTGATTAATTTTATATTCTGTCCAGTACACTAGAGTACGTGTCAGTACAAAATGTCAGGGATCTGTGAAGTATCAAGTGTATTGATCCGTATAGATGCCCATTAATAATGTAACATTGTAGCCCTGTAGGAGCACGGGATGATAACCATCCTGCACTCCTACAGGGCTAGAAATTGAAATTTTTTAATGATAATTTCGGGTTGTGAGTGTGTAGCACGGATCAGCCAGACGGGTACGGACCATCCCACTCTGGGTACGTTCCAAGCATGCCCCCCCCCCCCCCCCTGGGTAGGATAGTACATGTGTATAAGGCCATATGAGAAAGGTTTCTATGAAACGACTAAGTCCGTGAGATCTCGTAGCGTGCACATTGTGCGCGCGTCAGAGCTTCCCTGACAACGCATGTCAGCGTTGGGAGAGAATGCATACTAAAGTGTACCGAGTCGGTGCACGTAATTTCTTTAAATTATGCTATTCTCGTCATTCTTGGTACCTATCAAGACCGGAATGAGATGAGGATTCCCAAACTATTTACCTTTTTAAAAACTGACCAGAAATGGCCGAGTTATCCTAAGTTAGATCATTGAAATTATTTTCAAAATATTACCTGGCTGCACGCTGATTGGCTACAGGTCGCCAGCTGATTGGCTGGGCATCCTGCCTCTGACGTCACGAGTAGTATAAAACTGCTTACTGACTGTGGTACCATACACCGCAGCAGTGCCTCTCGGAATTCAGTTTTCATTCTCTGGTCAGCAATCGAGCATCCGCATCTAAGTTTTTGTAAGCCCTCGGACGGCCATCCGGGGGTGACTAAGTGAATAAAAGACTCCTCACTACCAACACCTAGAGGAGCCATCCTGCGGATGGGCCTCGCGGCCCATATGTAATCTCTTCAGTATGTAGAACAGGTGGTGAATCTTGGTGGACAGCTCATCATTTCACTTCAAGAGTATACTTACCTCCCTAATACTTTTGATATTGCTAAATATTGGCTTTCACTCAATAAACACTCAGATTTAAAACAGTTAGGTGCCCCTACTGGGCAGGGAGTCAGAGCGTAGTCTGGCGGATGCCAGCCCCACCACCGCGCATGCGCAGACTAGCACTTCCTCTTTGCTAGATTATTGGCAAAGAGAACACACATGTCTTTTTGAATCATAAGCTTTTCTTACTCTTAAACTGTTAATTGGTGTATATTTTGGAGTGATAGTATCTGATTTGGATGGCAGGAGGGAACACTTCGCCACAGGAGGACTTAGGACCTTTAAATCAGGTGACTTCTAGTAAAATTAGCGAGTTTTCTTCCCGGTGTATTGTGTTTCCGGGACTCGCATTTACCGTGATAAGCGCCTTGGTTAGTTGGTTTATGTCAACTCGGTGCTACCTAGGGCTAATTTCTCTTTCTGTTTATGTCCACAGGTCTGTATGACGCTAGGTGGTGACATCACAGTAGCAGAGAGTTAGTTTTCTCTCCACCATGGTTCCATTTCCTACTAACACTGTTAGGTTATCTAACCAAATGAAAAATTATGTCCAGTGAGTTGGAGGCCTAGTATAAAGGTCTTCTCACTTTGCCCTCTTGATCCAATTCCTTCCCCATGAGGTGGAGAGAGTTAAGAGGCGTGCAGATGGTGGAGTTCTCCGGTTCGTCACGTTGGATGGTTTGTCTATACAAAGTGTCAGGTATCTAGTTATTGATAATGTGGTGATGTTAATTATTGTAAACAAACAAAGGGAGATAATTAACATTTTTGCCAGAAAAGAGTTATCTATATGTATCTGATGGTTGTGTAGTCGACTTATCCATTCAGCATACAATTCGTCCTTGCACTTGGATGTTTTGTTGGGATCGAATTTTTCCTGTCACGGGATTAATGACGTCATAATCAGCCTGGCTATGTGTTTATCAGCAATTCAAGCGCTATGCTGGTTTCTGATGTATATTGATCTTTATGATCGTTTTCCTTCTCTTTGAGTTGGATTGAGTTTCTAAGCTTAACTAGTTGCTCATACTCCTTGTCCTTTGCCCTGTTTCAGGGACCGGGTTGCGCGTCCTGTGGACGTTTTCTTCATGAAAAGTTCTGGCCTCATCTGTGCTATCAATGTAGCCCTTGTGGTCCCTTGGTTAATTGTGACATATGTAAGCACTGGGGGGGCGAGTTAATGTCCGAATTCTTGTGCTGCTTACAGGCGACGGACAAGGTGGTAGAGGAGGAGAAGAAGAAGAAGCGGAAACGAGAGGTTGTAAGTAGGAAGGGTAAGGGGAAGGTCTCGTCCGCGGTGGATATGGAGGCCTTCCGGACCGAGATGTTGGGAGAGATGAAGAGGACAATAAAGGATTTGGTTCCAGGGTTGCTTCGTGGCATGCTTCCTGGACCAAATCCTTTACTGTCCTCATCATCGGCTTCGGAGCAGGTAATCCCCGCCTCTGGATCGATTTTCCTTAGACCGCTTCCGTTGTTCGACGATTCAGAGGTGGCCCCATTAGAGGGGGCGTTCCACGGCCCTGGCAGCAGGCTTATTGCCGCGCCGATAGGGGACCGTGGACGGTTGTCGCTGGAACCCGCGGGCTGCTTATCAGTCCAGGGGTATCCGCACGCCGCGGTGGCCAGTACCTCCTATGGCACCGTTCCTGGTCAGCCCGGGTTAGCTCTCTTTGCTGACCCGGGGTCTAATCTTTCTGACCAGGGTGATGAGGATTACCTGCTAGGGTCGCCGTCTGACGACGTGGACATGGATGAAGACGTTTGTGCACCCCTCGCGGGGAATACAGGCGGCTTATTCCACGGTTTTACTCACCCTGGAGTAGAGTCCGCGGCTCAGGTGGTGGCCCAGGGCGCTGCTGATGGCCAGCGGTACCGCATACCTCGGCTTGCCGAGGGTGTTGCTGGTGCTGGCCGGGCCCGTGGTGGGGCTATATATACCCCGCGCTCTGCCACGGTGCCTGCTCCTGGTCAAACCAGTGATATTCTCATGCCGGTGCTGTCAGGCCCGCATGTTTTCCCTGGCTTGCCAGGTGTATCAGCGTACCCGCCGTCAAGCTCTAATGCTTGCGCTCAGGAGGAAGACGAAGGACCCCGTCTTGTAGAGCGCTCGCAGTTAGCCACGGAGGAGGATTGGTATGATGCTTGCCAGTGGTTGGTGAGCGTTAGGCCTGATCTGCCCGTGGAGCAGTCGGCTAGCCAGCGTGTTCACACGCCGTGGTTAGCTGGGAAACTGACTGCTAACGCTATGCCTTCTCTGCCGCTGGCGGAGCATGTCGTTGACATGTTCAAGGCGGCGGAGACGTCCATTAACTCGAGTGGACGTCTCGCGAAGGCCCCTCGCGAGGTGGCCAGGCGTTGTCGCATCGTGCCCCTGGATTACCAGCGGTACGGTGTGGTACCCAAGCCCAGCGTGGATGACCGCGCGGCTTTGGGTGAGGATGCGCGGCCAGGCTCCCGTTCTGACACGGGGGTCTTGTGCTCGAACGCGTTGCGTTCGGCGAATACCGCGTTGCGTGATGCGGAGGAGAGTGGGAGGGCTTCGATTGCCGCTCTGTCCCACGTCTCCCAGCTGTTACAGGGGGTAGTAACGGCATCCGCATCGCGCCAGCCAAGCCCGGTCACGGTCCAGCGAGCCATCCAGGATGGTATTAACCTGGCGCTGGACTGTATGACTCGGGCAGTGACCAGGAGTGTCCGGGCAAGACGCACGTTTGCCCTGGACAATCTGTGCCCGTCTCAGGACCTGTACAATAGGCTACTCCGTACGCCTATGACGGGTCCTGGTCTTTTTGGAGGTGAGGGATGTCGCCACCTCCAGGAGACGGTCACCCTGGTGAATAACCAGAGGGCGCTGCGCGAGCAGTTTGAAGTGCTGCGTCGTGCTAACGTTCGCGCCGCGGCCCCGGCGTATCGTCCCCTGCAGGCTCGAGGTGGTGCTGGCCAGGTCAGAGGCCAGCCACCGTCGCAGCGTCGGCCTCGGCCGCGTGCGATTCGGCCAGCAGCGAGGGGGGCGCAGGTTCCTCAGGCGCCGTCAGCCAGGCAGCCGCCCGCGCACCGAGGTGCGCGCGGGGCGGGGCGGGGCGCGCGAGGATCTGGGCGTGGTTATCGGTCCTGACAGGACGCTTACCGCGGTAAGAACCACTCCGGTGTGTATGGCGACGGAGACAGTGCCGCTCTTGCATGCCTCGTGTCCACCGCGGTCCCTAGGTGGACCGGTGGGAGGCCGGCTAGCCGACCACATGCAAGAGTGGGAACGGTTAACTCAGGACCGTTTAGTCTTGCGATGGCTTTCCGTCGGGTATCATCCAGAGTGGGTGACAGGCCCGCCGTCGCGACTGTCTCTGGTGCCAGTCTGGACTCCCATTCCGAGAGATCCAGAGCAAAGGTTGTGTATCGAGGAGGAGATAAATTCCCTCATACGAAAGGGAGCTATTCAGCCGGCACAAAGGTGTCCGGGCTTCTATTCAACCCTGTTCTTAGTAACAAAACGCACCGGAGGGTGGAGACCGATTCTCAACCTCAAGCCATTGAACAAGTTCATCGAGACGCCCAGTTTCAAGATGGAAACGGTGCGCTCGGTGTTGGCGGGGTTGGAGAGGGGGATGTGGACGGCGTCGATAGATTTGAAGGACGCTTATTTCCACATCCCCATCCACGGGAGTTTCTGTCGCTTCCTGAGATTTGCATTCCAGGGCAGACAGTGGGAATTCAGGGTGTTGCCCTTCGGAATTTCCACGGCTCCTCGGGTTTTCACCCGTGTGGTTCTTGCGATCACAGCATACCTCCGCAGGAGAAGCATAGCAGTCCACACGTACATAGACGACTGGCTGTTGAAAGCGCACACCCGGGAAAGTTTGTCCGCCAATCTGGAGATTGTTTTGAAAACTCTCACAGACTTGGGCTGGATGATCAATTTCCCAAAATCAGAGCTGACTCCATCCCAGAAGTTTGTTTACCTGGGGATGTTCTTCGATCTAGAGACAGGATATGTTTATCCTACTCAGGAGAGAGTTCAGAAACTCATCTCATTGATTCAGTCAGTGTGCGACAGTCGTCATGTCCTGGCACGGGTTTACTTGAGAATGCTGGGGTTGATGGTTTCGTTGGAACCAGTCATTCCTCAGGCCGCCTTACGCAGGCGGCCGATCCAGTTGTTTCTCATGACACAATGGACCCAGAGTACAGGTTCGCTGGACTCGAATGTGTCAGTGTTGGCGCCTCTGATTCACCACCTGCAATGGTGGTTGAATACAGAGAATCTCTTGCCGGGGGTTTTGCTAACCCCTCCCCACCCTCAGGTGACTGTGTATACAGATGCATCGATGGAGGGCTGGGGAGCTTGCCTGGAAGAATCCACGATATCAGGGCTTTGGAATCTGGAACAGTCAAAGGAACATATAAATCTACTGGAGCTAAGAGCAGTAGTCCTGGGCCTGGAACATTTCTTACAGAAAGTTCAGGGCAAGATTGTTCTTATTCGTTCAGACAACTCAACAGTTGTGACTTACATAAACCGCCAGGGCGGAATGAAGTCGCCCAGTCTCTGTATGATGACATGGAAACTGCTTTGTTGGTGTCTGGATCACCAGATTACCTTGAAAGCAGTTCATATTCCGGGAAGGTTAAACCTGCTAGCAGACTCATTGAGCCGAAGGATGAGTGTTTTACCCACGGAATGGCAACTAAATCAATGTGTGGCGGATCGTCTGTTCGACCATTGGGGGAAACCCAACATCGATTTGTTCGCAACGAAGAAGAATGCGAAGATGACGACGTACGTCTCTCCGATTCCGGATCCAAGCGCTTTCGCAACAGATGCGTTAGCTATCAGCTGGGGGAGAATGTATGCATACGCATTCCCTCCAGCAATCCTGATTCCAAAAATTCTTCAGAAAATCAGACAAGAGGAATGCCAAGTGCTTCTGATCGCCCCGGATTGGCCAAGCCGATCATGGTATACGGATCTGCTGGACCTTCTGGTCTGCAATCCGGTTCCTCTGCCTCTGATGGACGATATTATCTTCCAGGGCAAGGCCCTTCACAACAATCCGTCAATGTTCAGATTGACTGCGTGGATGTTGTCAAGGAATCTAGAATTAAGGAGGGCTTTTCTGAGCAAGCAGCCATGTTTATGGCCAAAGCCAGGAGGGGGTCAACCTCCAGAGCATATAATTATAAAATCAACAGATTTGCAGAATGGTGCTCAAAAAGATGTATTGATCCAATGGATTCATCTATTCAAGTAGTAGCTGATTTCCTCTGTCACCTCTATGATGCCTATAGCCTCAAGCCTAACTCTATTGCTGGTTATAAGTCAGCGTTAATGTCTGTTATTCCTTGCTTGGCTAAGAGGGGAAGTGATGAAGTAAATACATTGAATGTATTAATTAAAGGCATGGGCAATCTAAGACCAAGGAATCCACCTGTGATTCCGTCTTGGAGTTTATCGCTAGTGCTTCAAGTACTAGGTGATAAGCCTTTTGAACCACTTAGTTCCATTTCTATGAAACTATTAACACTGAAGACTGTGTTTTTAATTGCTGCGGCCTCGGCTAGGCGTAGGAGTGAAATTCATGCCTTATCAGCCGAGGATGACCGTTTTGTGGTTTCAGGGGAAGGCCTTAAGCTGCTACCTAGGATTAATTTCTTGGCTAAAAATCAGTCGTTGAAATATCCAGGTCAACCTATTATTTTGCCTGCTTTAACTAGATATGATCCTAATTCTAAAGCATGGTGTCCCGTCCGGGCGCTGCGCCGGTACAAACAACGTACGGCGGCATGGCGCACCGACCAGTCAGCGTTATGGTTGTCATATATTGAACCCCATGGGAGGGCTTCTAAGGACACCATTTCCAGGTGGATTGTGGAATGCATTCAGTTTTGCCATAAATCCGCCACCGGGAAGCAGGTTGACGTGGCCAAGGCTCACAGTGTCCGCGGCGTAGTGACATCCACGGCCCTATTTAATGGGGTCCCTGTGGATGATATTATGTCGGTGGCTCAGTGGCACTGTGAGTCAAGTTTTACAGACCATTATCTCCGTGACACCTCTAATCCTCTCGCCTTGTCGGTTTTGAAAAAATAATTCGGTTTATATTTTTTGAGGAGGTTTTTCCTCATTACTTATATATTTCACAATTAATTTATGGAAACACCCACTTTTTTGGGCCTGCATCAGTCTTTACCAATGGGAAGATGATGTCAGCAGCCTTTTCAACAAGGTCAGTCTTGTTCATGTGTTGTCCGTTGTTGGTTGTATTGTCACGATTACCCGTTATTAATATGGTGATGGTTTGTGTATTTGTGTGGTTCATTGTTGAGAGTTACGAAAATGGAGTTTTTTCGTCTCTGTCCTGTAGTACATGGCACTTGTACGTAGAGAGCGTATAGGACATTGAGGTCAGTCGACTCTTCCTCCCTGGAAGGAGGGGGGGGGAGCGCATATGACATTCGGTCATCTCTCATACATCGGTGGTGTTATCCGATGGTTAGTCAAATCCTGACTGTTTTTTCTTACAGTTTCAGAAGTTTAAGTGCCTTAAACGCAGAAAAGCGTATAGGGATGAGCTGGTCTTTTGACCTCGCCTCCCTCCCGCCAGATTCACTTTCGAATTCTGGCAATATCAAAAGTATTAGGGAGGTAAGTATACTCTTGAAGTGAAATAAACGAAATCTAGGATTTCTTTTTTCACGAGAGAGTTGATACTTACCTCCCTAGATACGGACCCGGCCTCTCCACCCCACAGAGGCTCGGTCTTCAGGCTCTTAATAGTTGCATGTGTGTCAGCCAATAATCTAGTCAGAGGAAGTGCTAGTCTGCGCATGCGCGGTGGTGGGGCTGGCATCCGCCAGACTACGCTCTGACTCCCTGCCCAGTAGGGGCACCTAACTGTTTTAAATCTGAGTGTTTATTGAGTGAAAGCCAATATTTAGCAATATCAAAAGTATTAGGGAGGTAAGTATCAACTCTCTCGTGAAAAAAGAAATCCTAGATTTCGTTTAGATCTGCCGAACCATGCTGAAAAGTGGTATTCAAACTTCCGCGCAACATGTCGTGTGTTTGATTAACTTTTAGGCCGCAGTCTGGTAGGACTCTGCCTGGTATACCGCAAGAGCTATGCGATGTATCATGTATGGTGTATCCAGGAATGTACATGCATTGTTTAATTATAAATTACAACTGTAGCCCTTCATGTTACGGGCAAACAAGATGGCTGCACGGATTATGGATAAATATTACTTTTGTCAGCAGCCATTCATTTGTCGCATACTTGCGATCAGAAACCCTACTAAAATGAATGAAATGGATAAAAAAAATACCGAGTAAATAATTTCTATCAAGAATTTTAAAGACATATATTTCTTTAGGTGAATGCGGTATATTTTAAACAACGAGAACTGAGGATTCTGACAGATGTAAAAATCATTGACAAAGGATTATCCAAGAAGCACATCTTGTCTGGTATCTTTGCCCGTACACTAATCAATATCTTGTTCATCATCATCGCCAATGTCTTCACATCCGGAAGGAACAACCTTGTTGCTACCCATTTCTCCATGGCAACTGCCACATGCAGCGACACAGTGTAATCCTGATTTGTAGCATGAACATTGCCTTGTTCCACATTGGGTTTTATTAGTAATTTTACAATTACAACGAATAAATTTCAGAACATTTGCAGGTGCAGCATCGATATCTGTCATGACTGGGCGCATAACCTTGTTTTCAAACTTCCAGCCCTATTCGTATGGATTAAGGCACTTGTTATCGAGTTCAGCCCATTGGACAATTTGCAGATGAACACGGAGACTGTGGTAATGAGCCGCTCGATCAGTTGGTGGAAGTCTCTCAGGCTCAATTTTATTACACCGTGCAATCATTGCTTGATAACGCATGTGTCTCAAGGATGTCAGTGATTCAAAATCTTTCCCTCCATAAAGGATACAGAAAACAGATATACCGGCATTACCGACATCTTGGGCTGTCGTCTCAGTATCAGCCATTTCATGAGCTGGTAACTGTAGTTTGCTCTGTTTAGACAAGACTTTCATTACATGAGTTTTTCCTTGTCCAAATGTAGATGAAGTTGTATCGCAACCACTCCATGCATGAATGAACAGTATGTTGTCGTGCAATACTGGATTCATCACTTCATGTACTTCGCGAAGGCTGTGCATCTGCACAGTTTTATTCGGTCCATTTGTTTTTTTCTCGTTTACTAGAAATATAGCAGCCAACTATGTTTTCCAGTGGTCAATTAGCATAAAAATGTCTGTGTCTTCCGATACAACCATTACTGATTGACCTCTTTTCGAAAAGTCCAGAGCAGTTGATACAATCAAGGTGTCTGCATCACCATCACTACACTTAACGATATAATCCTTAGATTTTAAGAATCTAACAAGAAGCTGTATGAACTGTGTCTTATTCCTCATGTTTGCGAAAACTGCCTCTTGATTTTTGTGACACTGATATATCTGTGACAGTGATATCTGCGGACGTTGTTCCAGAGCGCCTCAGATGTTCGTGGTCTTTTGTGGATGGTTCTTCGTATCCATCGAATACAACACAGCACTTTCCATATGTATTGCTGAGAAAGGTTTCATATTGTTCGATAATTTCTTGATACGTGACATTGTTTTTCCATCTAATATGATGGAGCAGCCAACCACCATCTATTACTGGCATGGTATCTTTCATAACATTAGTCAGTTCATGGCTGACATTGTGGAGCTCTTTCTTGATATCCCTGGCTAATTGTGATTTATCTGATTTTCGCATGAAATAGTCTTTGAACAGCGATGTAGGTATGGAAGAAAGTTCATACTTAAAATAAGGTGTGACGTCTTCAGATTCTCGTTTTGCCAGTGCCGTACATTGCAAGAATAAAACACTCCGCTCAATCTGGATAGTTTTTTCCCGATCTTGATACCGGGCTGGAGGTCATTCAATGTACGAACTTGTTGAGATCATTTAATGTGAGCATTACTGAAGGCCACGTCATCAAGTGATTGCTGGATTTTCAAACCCACTTGTTCAGCCATGTCACAATTAATTCCATCATCGTCAGATGCCGTTAGCCCAGTTGCCAACGACCTTAGCATGGACACCTTGTCATCGAATGCGTTGTGCTGTTCAAACCAATCTGGGATCTTCTCCATGTCTACAAAATCTCGCTTGCACCTAGATTTACCGAGTTCCGCATATTGTTCACTTGTTGCATTTTGACGATTTGTTAAGCTGGTCATTGCCTCATGAACAGCTGCACAGTGATGCATGCTATAGATCCTTTGATGCCTAACGCTTTCAGATATGCCAGACCATGTGTCAGACCTCGAGCTTTTATTGATCGCATAAGAATCTGCTCTATGCATAGATCAGTCCATTATCCAGCCCAGTGCTTATCACTCCTACGAACTGTATGGTGACCTGTAGAGAATTTATTGTACAACCATGGGTGTTTGGTCGGGAGATCTCTCATCATTTGCAGGTAAAGTTTAGCACTTTTTGCATAATTAATATGCCCTGAAGCCACGAAAAGATTCAACAGCTTTCCAACAGCTGCGAGATGCCCTTCCCAATCACAGACTCTTTCGCAATGTACGAACTCTCTAATGATGCTTATGTAGTACAGATACAAAATCCAATACTTGGCTGTACGTGACTCGCTTTCCAATTTTGCCTTGTGTTTAATAACACATAGATCTAATGCTACCAGTTCTTCCGAATCGGAAATCCCATTGATTGGTATACATTCGTCTTCTAGAGCACATCGAACCATTTCTTCCAGTTTATTTACTTAATTGGTTGTTAATCTATCTGGCTGTTGTGTACATACAGAATTGGATAGTTCAGCATTACAGGTAATAGATCATAAATCAGCTTTGTCATAAGCGCCTTTTCAACAAGAAAATGTGCACGTAAAGCCCTGGAAATTGCTTTTCCCGCCAAAATCTGTTTAATGCTGTTTGGTCCATACACCTGCCCCATGGCTTCTTCAAGACCCGACCCTTTCATCACATTGCCAATACTACCACATGCACTCATTAGAAGATGGAATCCACCAAGTCGACAAACCAACCGGTTGAGATCTTTTGCTTTAATAATAATTTCAACTGCTTTCTGCCAGAGTTGCTGGTCAAATGTGATTGATGCACTGGGTTGCATCAGTTTGCTTGACTGATCGTGAATGTATAAAAGCGTAGAGTACATACAAGTCTCGTCATTTGGGTTGAGGTCTATGAATGGAAGAATAAGTACTTGCCATTTCTCAGTACCATCATCAAGGGGCTTGTAGAAGTGCTGCATGAATCCAGAATAATTTGACATTGGTCTACTCAATTTATTAAACACACGTGCTGATTGCCACAGCAGGTTGGCATAATATGATGCTGGTGGCATGATATAGGGTCGTTGGGATTGCAGTATTGGCTTGAACTTTAGGGAGGAAAGTGATGTTAACATTGGCCCTACATATTGAACGATTGGTATCCCCTTGTCACCCACTAGTTCAGACACTGCCAATTTTGCCATGTGTCTAACATGCTGATCACAGTTTCTTTGGTATCCTTTTACAGCCGACATTGATATTGTACCCATACCATGAAACTGGTTTCCACCATCAAGTGGTCGGACATCATGGTCAGCATTATCCGAGGCCCACTGTGTGATTTCTGCGTCACTATTTGGTGACAATGTGCCAAGATTTTCCTCTTGTAAAATAAATTGCTTAAACAAAGTTAATTCATCATATGAGATGGAAAATACCAATCTGAACAGCTCGTCTATCAGCCACCTTGAACCAAATACATGGTCCATCTCTACCGCGGTACCAAACAAAATAGGCGACATTACAGAAGATGGTCTCACAGCTTGAGTGAGAGCTTGACCAATGCTATTTCTTTTTACATCATTTTCTATCATTGTCTCAATAAATATACGAGTTAGTGCGGTGAGAAACTCCCTTCCTTTACCGATATCACTAATATCATTGCTACTCGGATAACATTCTTTTGAGTATTCTCGCTGACGTATCTCGTCTTTCAGTAGTTTAGCACACGTAGCAGCTATTCTTTCAGTTTCTAGTTTGACATTTACTCTCTTTTCGGAGTGCCATTTCTCATGTACTATGTAACTAGCCATATCATGGAAATATAATACATCTTCACGACCCCCTTTCATTCAGAATATGTGGTTGCCGTAATGGGCGTGCAGTTTCTGTCTCAGGCTCTTAATGCCGTAAACTTCTTCACCACTGGATGTCTCTATCATCTTCTCGTATATTTCCGTGATAGTCATTTTTTCTGACACCCCCCTCATCATCCAGCCAATGGCAAGGTGCCTCAAACCAGCTTTGCTTCTTTGAATCGGTTGGCCGACTGACTGGTACATTAGTAGTGTTTGCAGAACAGAAGAAATCTGTATAACATTTGCAATGATATTGGGCTGATGATGCAACTAAATCTATGCAGTCATTTACTCTTAACATAATTTGATGAGCCCAGGTGTCATTTTGTTTCATGCACTGATTCAAGACAGATTGTCTGAATGCAAGTAGGGTAACCTTTGACACCGAGTCTTTGCCTAGATGTTTACTGTCAAAGACTGCTGTTTTCCCACACAAAAAGCAACCACCCGTCCAGTCAAAAGGCTCCGTACTTGATCGTAATCTTTTTGATGTTGTTGCACGACTGTCACTATCTGTTCTACTTCTTCTCAGGTCAGCTTCTGGATCCCTAGTATAATCAGCCCGGCATCTTTTGTGTACATACACGTTACCAATGGGCAGTGTTACCGATCTTTCTAATAAATATTCATTCAGTTCTCTATCCCCCCGAAGACGACTTATACGAATAAGCGTTTCAAGACCTTTTTTATAAACCTTTTGTTTATCATCTCCCATAACCTCCCGACAAACAACACAATTCCCCTCGGGTAAGATACCCGGCATGGGAATGCAATTTTCATCTAATTGATAACTCATTGTTGAATGTATTAAAAACCCATAAGGAATTCAAGCATAGCACTTGTTCACAACCACGATATGATAGTGAATAAGCATATTAGGTAACTTTATTTCAACCTGTTACACGCAAAAGTCATAATTGTCTTTTGATTTGTACATTAATTGCCAGTTTCTAAAATTATCCTGGACCATGTATTATTATTACAAATGATTAATTCTACGCGTAATCTGACCACAGACCGCGATAAGTTGGCTATATTTGTAAATGATATATTGTCCTGAACAAATTTATTCGCTAACTTTCTTATTATAACGCAAAATATATTGATAGCAAAAAAGATAGTTATATTTTCATAAATATTGTGAATTGGCCTCTATATTGGTGATCATCAAAGAATTCTCCAAGGTTATTTTTTATATAGTTCAACAATTATTATTTTACACGATAGGGTATTGTATCTTCGAAATGTATGCCAATTTTCAGCACTCTAATCGTACGGAAACGTCAGAAATTTGAATTTTCCCCCGTGCATCCTATAATAAGGCACTGCAAGAAATTTGAAAGTAGGAAGATTTCAGTGGTGTAAAAAATTCCGCCCAAGACATATTGGTCAGGACTTTTTTTCTGGGATACTAGAGATAGTGAAGATCAAGAATGAGCAGGAATTGATAACATTGGAATTTTTTCCCCAGGTCGCCCAAAAATGGGCTTATTCTACTAGTCTACAAGGTCCTATGACCTGGTTTACTGTCAATACTGTGATAGTTAGTTATGTATATGGCAAGCAGCCATCCTAGTTACATGTTTTGTTTATTTTATATAAAACTCTAGGACCGCAGTACGCTAGGCTATACTATACAGTAACATTAAATCTGCATTACTTTTCCCCCAGCATAAATTTTACACCGAGGTCACTGTTCATGTTCGCATTGCACGAACCTGACATGTGATCGACTAAACCTGGCTATTCTAGCTCGATAGGATAGGTTTAAAGTAGTTAGGGACAACCACTCCTTAGGAGACATTTGTGTAAGCCTCTTTTGCGGATGTAGCGGATATGTAACACCGCACACTGGCTAGATTGTGTAAAATTGGCCATATACCTTAGGGCCTCTTATTATATTGAGTGATTGTCTCTTTCTAAGCTTCTCCAGCTGCAAGGCTTATAAATTGTCTGAAACTCCCATCACCACATTGACATGATCCGACTTGGGAAACTATTGGGGTTTCCAAGCGGTGAAGACCAAAGTGTCGATTTCACATACACCCCCTCTGTATCTTCAGATGCTAGTTAGCATAGACAACCCTGCCAAAGTAGGAAGCACTGCGAAAAGATATTATTTAAAACTGGCCAGCAGTGCATCTCTGGCCATTCTGGACCGTAACCCTAGCGACAGGCAAACGTTTGTCCCCGGGGCCGGATCTCAAATGATCCTTCCCCGAGACACAGGTGACGGATGGGACACAGATCTCCATCTAACTCCGTACAGTGACTGGGTGCGGTCTTGGGACCCACCACGCCCTCACGGGAAGGTCACTAGAGATGGATATCTGCCTCGTACTCCCCGCCATAACACCTTTATGCACTTTTCAGATTGCTTATGTGAATGGTGACTTGTCCTAGTGATGTTGTATGTGGTTGCTGTGTGATATGTAACCGGATCGTTATATGATTCTGAAGCTGTCACTCCGTAACATGTCCGCATGCTGCCTTTCTGAGGGAGGTGCTCTGTAGGGTGACCTTCGGGAAACCGAGCACCTTCGCCAGTTAGGCTCATGTGTCAAAAGATAGGTAGAAATCCCTGCCACTTGCGGCCAAAGATTGGAAGCAGATCTAACAACTAAATGGTAGGTTAGATAGAATTTAGCAGAAGGACCGCATAATTAAAGCGACAACTACCAATGCAGTATCTTGGACCTACATAAGATGACAGCGTTTGAATTCTTCGGAAGTCATCCGCCCCATCTTCACGTAATACACAGAGCATTACATTAATTATAATTTCACTAGGTTGACTAGGCCCTTTTTGCCAGCTCTCTTCCTCCGCTTCAGCGTTGAAGACATTTTCTGTGATGGAGGCCCGCGCGAGGCACTTTCCTCTCACAACAAAAATATTTTTGTTAGGGTATAATGATTTATATTAAACTACATAAGTAGCCTCGTTAGGATGCTCCCTTGCAGGGATACCTCATGGGTATATACAGATTGGTGAGGTACCTCTGACGAACCCACGGTATCAAGACACCAACTTAGTTCTATGGACTGTATATTTTCTCTCGTGTACTAGCAAACGAGTACCATTGTTTGTATAATTATTTTTAGGTTAATTATCATGTCCAACCTCCTAAATTGAGTTATGGACCGTCATACCGGTGATACCCAAAGTTGGGATGAAACAGTGAGGTTCAATCTCGTAGGCAATGGTCGCATGGCCCCACTGGAACGTTATCGTTCCACTGGCTCTAGAAGTCAGTCTTTGTACTTTTCGGAGAGTCGCGATACGGGATCCGATACCCTGAGAACCATAGCTAACCAGCCCTCCCGCGCATCCTGTACATGCGGTGCAACCGAGTGGAGCAGCAGAACAGACAAGCGCGTCCCCCCGTGAGCTACAAGTGTGTAAGTGTGTCCGGAGCTGCAATGAAAAAACCCCACTCATCCGATTTGGATCATATACACCAGAATAAATTACCATGAAAAACGAAAAATGATGTGATCATACAGTAGGATGTCATGATCCAAAAAATCTGGAAAAACAACAATCTGGCAATAATGTAGGTGGTGGTGTAGGGGGGTGATTCTCTACGATTTTTGATTGCTCTTATTTGTTATTAGTTCAATATTTTCAGCTACATGTTTAGAAAAAGTATGGAAAATTTAAATAATGTCAGGCGTGATTCTCATTTGCAAACTATTCAAAATATTGATGACTTCATCTACTAGTCCAACAGTTTACTGCAAAATTTGGCAGTTTTGAGATGGACACAGATTGAAGACATAAATTTGATCTGTAAATTGATAAATTGTGTGTGGAAAATGTCTGGGATTTCATTCTGCAGAAGCACTCTGTGTTATGGACGTATGTCATCGTCTGAATATTAATCAAAATCTATCATTCGCCTTCCTCTAAATAGCAGTCTTAATCCTACAGACACATAACAATACGATGTCAGAAATATTAGAATGTGGAATATTTAAAAATTAATTCAACTGTAAGCTATTGTTGGTGCCATTGAATTAATGTCAAAATATTCAACAGTTAAATTCCTCACATTTTAGTCATATTGAAATTTGGATACACGCATCTAATCGTTGAAACTATGCGATATGGAATGAAATCCATTAACGATGTCTCAATGGATCAATCCAGTTTCAGCTATGTTCCGCCCATCTTTAGCGAAGCTCCACCCACGCTTTGGCTGTGTTGGGATCAATTGATTCTCGAAGGCTCTGAATCTCAATCTCAATTTCCAGAAAACTATATATGTAAGCTGTTAAATATTTTGAAACTAATTTGACTGGGTACATAGGCAGCAACAGCGCCCAGTCAAATTAGTTTCAAAATATTCAACAGCATCTGTATTAAATAGTAGACATACAATTCATACAAGCTGACAGACTATTAAGTGTTTATGACGGACTTACGTTATTCATGACATAATTGACTATGACCCGCTGTTGACTAAATCGAGACATTCATGGCGTAATTGATTATGATGTCATCCTAGACACCACATAGTTGATTATGACATCATATGATTGACTGAGAAACTGGATTCATCGATTATTATACGTTTCAGGTTCCGGCAGGTGTGCATTGTGATCATGATGGAACACGAGAGAAGAGATTGCCGCCATTTCCTGATCAATTCAGCCTGCATGTAGAAATAATTAGAGAAAAAGATAAGACTCTCACATCATCGTGGGTACGTACACAAACACCACCAACCCCCAACCCCCACCCCACCCCACCCCACCCCCAGCATCATGCTAATAGATAATCATACTTGTCCAAAGAAACCAGAAAATGTTTTAGGCCCAATAATGAATGAATCCACTTTTGGCTATGCCCCGCCGATGTCTAGATAAGATCCACCCACACTCTGCAAGTGTTGGGAACCAGAATTTCAATTTCAATATTTTGAGACTAATTAGACTTGGTGCTGTTGCTGCCTATGGCAGCAGCAGCGCCCAGTCAAATTAGTTTCAAAATATTCAACAGAATGTAATATTTATTAAATAGTAGATATATAATTCGTACAACTGACAAACCTTTAAAAATTCATGACTGCCTTCGCTACATAATTCATTCCCCTGTGGTGCAGCGCATCACTAAAATTCTTCTTAGAAATGATAAACATTCGGCCGTTACATTTTGTATCATTTTCATCTCTTTAACCAAATATATTAAAATCGCTTTGGAATTAATTACACTGGAATTAACCCTTTCACCGATAAAATCTCATTTTCAAGGCACCTCTTCAAGAAAACTGTTGAATATTTTGAAATTAATTTGACAGGAAGGTTGCTGCCTTGGGCAGCAACTGCTTCCAGTCAAATTAATTTCAAAATATTCAGCAGAATAAGATTTATATCGTAAAGAATTTTTTTTTACAGAGATTTGTCAGTGAAATGGTTAAGTACATATCATGCATATATAGGCTCGAGAACAATGATTTAGACTTGTGTGTCACAGACTCAATGTCCCAGTGACTGATGACCATAGTACAAAATTTTGTGAAAATGCTGAAATTTAGCAAAAATAAGTGAATATCTATATATTTTCATGAAAATTATTCTCGCTATGGTAAAAGTATGTAATGTCATAATGACTGAACTGTTACCCCAAAAGATTTTTCTCCGAACATATAAATTTTGCTTAGTGAATGTCCATTAGCATGTCAAGAGAGTAGTATTTTTGAAAATTTATCACTAAAAACTAGCTCGATCAAGACAATTATTTCAGTGGTAAAATTTCAAATATAATTTCTCGGACATTTATGAAGACCAGTTCAGTTTTGAAAGGCTTGATCATTATCAGATTAAAAAAGTGTGTGAAAATTCTCAAACATCTGCAAATGTTTTGAACACATTTCGTAAAAGTTCTTGAATGTACACTTAGTCTTGTGCGATTACGTGATTAAATAGAAAATCGCCATTATTTCTTAAATCGTCAATTTTTATGATTAAAAATTATTTAATCAAATAATCGTGAATAATTTCAACTGCATAAAATAGTTCAAATCCTACCCTTTAATTGTTTCTTTAAACTTAACACTTTGCTCAATGAATGTATTTGTTGGCCAAGAGAAGGCTATTTTAGAAAATTGTATCACTGGAATGACTGGCTCGAGAATCAAGCCAGGTATTCCAGTGATACATTTTCAAAAAATAGTCTTTCTAAACACTATTGCAGCTTTCGTCATTGATATTCTTTTGATGTTATGTCTGGATCTCTGCAGACTACATTTACCATGGGGTTTAACTCTGGATATGCTGAATATTTTGAAAACAATTTGACTGAAAGCTGTTGGTGGATAAGCCACCAACATCTTTCAGTCAAATTGTTTTCAAAATATTCAGCCCTTCCAGCTTTATTGCCCATTGAAATTAATGTCTGGTGGCTTGCAGCTGTAAGATAGTTACGATTTAAAATTACTATTAAAGCAGACTTACATTCTATTTAGTTTTCAAAATATCGTATAAAACATCACCTGTTTAAAAAGAATTTGGTGTTTATTATTGCTGTAGGAGGCTTTTGATTTTCCCGCTAAACTGGCGAGGTTAGATGAAATTCCCGAAGCAGACTCTTTTCTTGGTAAAAGATTTGGACAAAAACCTGTGATCCGGATATTTGATTTTAACAGCGGTAAGTATATAGAATTTTTAAAGATTTTGTTTAGTACCCCACCAACCCCGAATCAGCATTCTGTATTGTGTAAATAATATTTTTTCCATGCTAGCTTGTTAAACATCGTCTTGCATAACTTTCAGTAAAATTGTTTTTGAAAATCAATACTTTAACAAGGCATGAGAAATTCCGCGTTCCTCCGAGACAACCAATTTTTACTGCAGGACAACCAAATTTTAAAATACGTGTTGCCCTGTGGGACAACCTAAGAAATTGGTAGCTTTCCAGGCTTGCATAAATACTCATTTTGCGTATTTATTCATTTTATTTAGGAATCAGAGTTATCTCCCTTGAGTGAACGTGATGAGTAAAAATTGGAATATATTGCCTGAATCATGACATGGCCTGTCTTTAGTGACGAGTTTTCTGTGTTCATGTTTCTTCTTAAATGAAGTGTCACTCCTAATCTGACGTCATAATCAAGTACGTCACATGTTAGCTGATGTCACAATCATAACGATGTATAGCTCTGTTACGAAAATTGAAAATTTTGTCTAGTGTACGAATTGTATGTCTGTGATGAAGCTACATTCTGTTGAATATTTTGAAACTTATTTGACTGGAGGATGTTGCTGCCATAGGCAGCAACAGCCCCCAGTCAAATGAGTTTCAAAATATTCAACAGCTTACCTGTATTACTTTTAACCCTCAAATTTGTTTTAAAAAGTCAAATCTTCTCATAGAAAATGTCAATTTGCAAACCCAGAGAAGAGAATTTTTGAAAATTTACCACTGGAATGACTGACTAGCTTATCCAGTTGTAAATTTTCAAAAATAGTCTTCTCTTGGTCTGCAAATAGACATTTCTCAAGACCACTGCAGAAGCCGTTTTAGGGAGATATGAGGTTAAATGGTTAAAGTACGATTCCAGGAAGTCAATTTATATAAATGGAGTAGAGGTTACCCTTAAATTGGGATTCCAGGAATTCAGGCTCAATGTATATAAATCGATTCCAACACCCGTACAAAGTGGAAGGAGCTTAGCTAAGATGGGCAGGGCATGGTTAAAAATGGATCCCTTTTGGTTCATCAGAGATGTGAACAGGTTTGGGCTATGTGACTTAGCCGACTCAGAACTGGCACAGACCGGGGGAATCCGACTGTCTAATTAAAACATAGTGTCGCGACGCCCGTCGGTCGGCGTTGACGCGACGTGATTTCTGCCCAGTGCTCTGAATGTCAAAGTGAAGAAATTCAACCAAGCGCGGGTGAGACGTTTAGTTATCATTTCTTTGATGGCAAGTGAAAGTGCTTATTAAGTGTCTGATTGCTGAGTTTTTGCAGACAACATGTTCTACGGGTTATATCTGTGGACGGGCTAAATATTTTGAAATGTTTGACTGAATTTTGTTGGTGGCTAAATTTCAAAAATTAAATATTCCAGGATGTATTAAACAATTGTTTTTATTGCAAAACTTTTGGGTGCTCTTGTCAAAACATGGCAATAGGATGATAGCAGCCTTGAATACCTGCCTAAGCTCCTATAAAAATGCGATCTGCGCAGGTGTCAACACTCGCCACTCACCACTCACCAGTAATTGACTTGCTTACAATCATTTGTCTCTAGAGAAGTATGAACAATACACCTTTCCCGCATTGATGCCATTGTGCCAGGGTTCCTCTAAATTGACGCTCAGAGCACAACTGCTGGCTGGTAAAGCTGTCAACAGTCAGCTGCCCCCCCCCCCCCCCCTTGCATTACTATTGCACTAAAATACACCGCAATTTAAACTGTTCCTATGATAAACTAAAATCACTATTATTGAAGTCATACATCATTGGAAAGCGCATTCAATTGCTGAAACATTAATGCACTATTTTATATATTTTTGTAACGTTTTCACTGGGTTATTTGCGCATATAAAATACACCATTATACCTAGATTCATTTAATCAAGTGGTCAATAGGGGCTATTTTAAAATCGCAATCAACTGTATTAAATTTCACAAAACTATAAAAGGGAATACAGAAATGTATAGAAAAATGGCGTAGCTTTTCCAATGATGTATGACCTCAATAATATTATGAAATTAGTTCTTCATATAAGCTGTTTAAAGCTGTGTTGTATCCAATTCCAATAGTAAAGTAATGACATTTGCGTGTCATTTATTGCCGTTACCAGCTAGAAGTGGTATGTGCAATGCATTTTGGGAAGGTATTTTCCCAAAATACGCTAATGTGGGAAAGGTCTATTGCTAATTCTTTCTGGGATTTCCTAAATTTAACATTAAAAAAAATATCTATATATATGTTCTAACTTTAAGCACTGCAGATATTTCAAAACTATTGTTACGATTAGATTTTGCCACATCCATTTGTAATGGAAATGGTTTCAAAATGCTATTATTCCATTACATAGTATTTATTAATGTATGATAATGACTGTTTGTTATTTTACATTCATGAATTGAAGGGCAAGCTAAAACACTGTTCGGGCAATCAAGTTCACGCAAGCACCTGCCCGAAGGACAGCCTGATTTTTCAGAATTCTGCGAGGCCTGGTTTGTGCTCATTGAAAACCAGCAGCGAGATAGTTAAAGTGACCAGCTCTAACCATGCTTGATTGTATTCTTAATAGATACTTTATTTTCTTGCAATCAGGTCATGAATATGTGATAGAACGTATCACAAGGAAGTGCCAGATGTACCATCTGTCGGTGAATGATACGTGGCCAGCTGTTAATGTCAATGGAGGATTTGTTAGAATGCAACATGCTTTTGAAGATCTCCTAAAAAGTGGACTAGTCTATAAGGGGCAGGTCGGTAGCTTGTTCATCTAACTCACAAATCCGTGAAAAAGAAATATTTTAAACAGCAATGGCTTCCAGTCAGATTAATTTCAAATTAGTCAAGAGTTTACCTGGTAAAGTTACCTTGAAAATGCGATATGGGGAATTCATCTGTGAAAGGGTTAATGGTCACAGAGTCATAACCAGCCAAAACTGGTCTTGATGAATGCCCATTTGCAGGCCAATGGACAATTTTTGAAAATTTATCACTGGAATGACTGGCTTGATAATCGAGCCAGGCACTCCAGTCATAAATTTTCAAAACTAGTCTTCATGATAATTAAATAAGCAAATATTTAGATTTTCTTGATTCAGACATTAAGCATTTAATTAGTATTCAATTAGATTTAGATTTTTAATATTTTGAAACTTATTTGGGAGGGGTGATGGAGAGGGAGGGAGAAAGAGTGAGAGGGAGGGAGGGGGAGAGAAAGAGAGAGAGAGAGGGAGGGAGGGAGAGAGAGTGTGTGCGCATGTGACTCTGGAGCTATATCTAAATAAATTTTTTATGAGGCACGGGTCAAATTTGTTTGTTTTCTCTGATTGATCTTGTTTGTCTATTAACATGGTCGAGATAATCTTGGTAGCTGCGAGTTCCAGATTTTTTTGGATTTTCAGAATTTTTCCAGTTTTTCCAGATTTTCTTGTATCACCCCCCCCCAAAGTTGTGAAATCCTAGCAGATCATGGCCAACATCTGGAAATCTTCAGGCAAGGCAAGTTCCTTCGTTGTGTTAAAATTTGAGCCAGATCGGATCAGATATACGTTCCGGAATATGATTTTGCGACTAACCAACCAACCGACCGACCGACTGAGGAACATGTCGATTTATTGAGCTGTCCAGCCAAAAAGATAAACTTTTTCTTAAAAATCTGTTAGTGTTGTTCTGATTAATCGATTTGATCGATGATTGATTGGTTTGCACGTTCAACCAACCGATCGATCATGATTTCAGAAATCGATTTTGGTTTAAAAATTAACTTTATTAATATATTTTAACTGGTCAAGCTAGAAAACGAATACCTTTTGGAAAGAATTTAAATTTAATTGTTACAACTATTATATTACTCCTTAGTCTAAGACATTAATTCTTTCAGCACTGAAATAATATGTTAATTTCAAAGCAACCATACCAATAACATGTTGAATATTTTGAAACTCATTTGACTGGAAGCTGTTGCTGCCTAAGGCAGCAACAGCTTCCAGTAAAATTAGTTTCAAAATATTCAACAGATTATTTCGTAAGTTATTAAGAATCTCTTATACCTGTGACATGGTTTTAAATGGGTAAGTATCCTTCAACACGCTATAATTACTGCATTCAAAATGGGTAAAAAATGAGAACCTGTTATGATCAATCATTAATTGCTCATTGGTTAATATATAAAACCAATCATCGATCACAAAAATAGTACCAATTCCCAACACCACACTATGCATTGTTTATGCATGGCATACTCTCTTACCTGGTTAGCGAGATAAGATGTTGAGAACATTGCCCTGATGTAGGTTCCATGGTATTTATGACTACTCTTGCTTTTATTTTGCAGAATATGTTGAGAGGAGTTCCGGTTAACACATGGTCGAGGAGGATGTCATCATCCCACATTGAAGCATACTTCTTAACGGTATGGTGATATGATTTGACCATTTAGCGGTCAAGCCTGGTCAAGCCTGGCCAAACCCAGCCACCTAGTAGTCTTTGGAAATGTCCATTTCCCTGGCAAGAGATTATTTTTAGCTCGACTTTACGAAGTAAAACAAGCTATTTCAATATTCTACACATCATTGGGTGGTGGTGGCAGCGCTGGCGTCGGTGTCGTTCAATTTGCGTTTAGCCCAAGTTTTCTGTTTATGTCTCAGGTTTGGTTAATCATACTGGACCAAAGCTTGGGCAAATGCTTTCTTATAATGACACAGCATCACACAATGACATTGAAGTCAAAAGATCAAAGTCACTGTGACCTTGGTAAAAACCTTGCTTTCTTCAACGTTAACATTTTCCGTTTAGCTCAACTTTTCTGTTTATATCTCAGGTTTAGTTAATCATACGGGACCCAAACTTTGACACATACTTCCTTATAAGAATACAACACCCAACAATGACATTGAGTCAAAAGGTCAAGGTCACTGGGTTTTTTTTTCCAACATCATTTCCCGGTTAGCTCAACTTGAGCAGTTTGTATCTCATCTTTGGTTAATAATACTGGACCCAAACTTGGATATACACTGCCATATAATGGGAGGGCATCACATGATGATATTGAGGCCAAAAGGTCAGGGTCACTGTGACATTGGTGAAACCGTTGCTTTTTATACCCCGCAAAAAAGTTGGCGTGGTATTATGTCATGGCGCTGTCCGTCCGTGCGGGCGGGTGGTCAGTCGGGCGTGCGTGCAGATGGCAGAGTGGTTTCCTGATGATAACTCGGTTACCGTTTGTTGGATCACATTGAAACTTCATAGAGTGGTTGGACTAGGTCTTGGGAAGAAACCTATCGAAATTGACAATGATGATCCGAAATCCAAGATGGCCGCCAGCCACCGGTGGCCATCTTGAAAATTGGTTTCCGGATGATAACTCTGTTACTGTTTATCGGATGGCCTTGAAACTTCATAGAGTGGTTGGACTAGGTCTGGGGAAGAAACCTATCGAAATAGACAATGATCCGAAATCCAAGATGGCCGCCAGTCACCAGCGGCCATCTTGAAAATTGGTTTCTGGATGATAACTCTGTTACCTTCTATCGGATCGCTTTGAAACTTCATAGAGTGGTTGGACCAGGTCTGGGAAAGAAACCTATTGAAATCGACGAATTATCCAAAATCCAAGATGGCCGCCAGCCACGGGATGCCATCTTGAAACTTGGTTTCTGGATGATATCTCCATTACCATTTATGAGATCACTTCATAGGGTGGTTGGAATATGTCTGGTGAAGAAACTTATCAAAATTTATGATAATCCGAAATCCAATATGGCCACCAGTCAGGGGCGGCCATATTGAAAATTGGTTTCCGGACGATACCTCCTTGACCATTTAACGGATCGCTTTGACACTTCATAAGGATGACTGGTCTGGGTATAAGGAAGAATAAATATTTTCTGATAGCTCTCATTCATTGGTTTGTCATCATGGCAGGGTATTATGCGCCGTTTGCAGAGCTCTTGTTCAATATTAACATTTTGCATTAAGCTCAACGTAGCAGTTTATATCTCATCTTCTGGTTAAGTATACTAAGCTGAACCTTGGACACATTGTTTATGTCTCATCTTCTGGTTAAGTATACTAAACTGAACCTTGGACACATTGTTTATATCTCATGCTTGCTTAATCATACTGGAGCCAAAGTTGGACACATGGTTCTTTATCATGAGTGGGAATATACATGGCTCCTTGGTGGTCAAGGTCACTGTGTCCTTGCTAAAACCTAGTTTATATGACCTTGGTGACAAAATGTCAACGGTCAAGTTCACTGTCCTTGCTGAAACCTAGTTTTTATGAAAACAAACATTTTGTTTTTACCTCACCTTAGCAGTTCATATCTCATGTTGTGTTAATCATGCTGCACCAAAACCTGGACATAGGCTAATTAAGAGGGGATGAGACAATTACTTTGGGGTCAAAAGGTCAAAGCTCATGGTCATTGATAAGCATATTCATAAGCCTTCTATATTTATTTTATGTTTGAAGTCAAGCGTCATACATGTAGTTCATTGCAAAGTCATAAAGTCTGGCTTCATGGTTACATTGCAACCACATTTCTGGTTCAAAATTTAACCACTAGAATAGCTGGTTTGATGACCGAGCCGGTCATTTTCACTCATGAGCTTTAGTGCTTATGTTCTCTACCTTAATACAATACATGTTTTCTCATGAATAGTTGTTTCTTGTGTTTGCAGTCAGACTGGTCAGAGACGAGCGCAGAGTATGAAAACATCACAACAACCGATATCCTGGCGGGAATATTGAAGCAGACACTGAACCCTGTTAGTATCTTAGTATTCATTTAATATTATCTAAATCTTTTATAATACTAGACATCCCCAAAAAGGGATCCAGTTTTTGCTAAGCCCCACCCATTTATAGCTAAGCTCCAACCACATTTTTAGACGTGTTGGCATCGATTTGAAACTTTGAAACCTGAATTCCCAGAATCTAAATTTCAAGGTAACTAAAGTATACAGGTAAGCTGTTGAATATTTTGAAACTAATTTGACTGGGACCTGTTACTGTCTATTAGTCTCAAAAATATTCAGCAGAATTTTTAAAAATTGTATCGCTAAATACATACGATTCTGAAACTTTCATGACAGACCTTTCTCGTTTTGTGACAGACATAACGTTATTTTTCATCATCTAAGATGCGACAGTTTCTTATGACATCATCAGATACCTGAGTCACAAGTTGAATCCCTCATTGAAGTCTGCTGCCAGCTGAGCTCATTAACTCTTGAATTTGGTCATGAAAACTAAAATTTTCTCATAAAAAATGTCCATTTGCAGACCAAGAGAAGACTATTTTTGAAAATATACCACTGGAATGACTGGCTCGGTTGTCGAGCCAGTCATTCCAGTGGTAAATTTTCAAAAATAGTCTTCTATTGATCTGCAAATGGACATTTTTAAGACCACTGCAGAAGCCATTTTTTGATGATATGAGTCTTAAAGGGTCAATTAATGGTAAGCTCAATAACTTCTAACACTGCCCACCTCAAATCTGACATGAGTTTTCATTTAAAGACCCAATACCTGGTAAATCTCAAAATTTAAGGTCTTACTATATATAAGAAATGTGCTGAATATTTTGAAACTAATATGACTAAGCAGCAACAGCTTTCAGTCATATTAGTTTCAAAATTTTCAACAACGTAAACATGAATTTTTGCTTCAGCCAATCAAGAAAAGCAAACTAATTTTAATCATTAGCCAATGCTTTAGCCAATTCTGCCTTTCATGAGTCAGATTTCAACTTTTCTAGCATGTAGCTAATTGGCTAATGGGTAGATCAGTCCCTGATAATACAGGGAACGATAGAACCAGCGGACATTCAATACGCACGTTTAGTTGCATAATGAGTAGATTAACGACCCAATACCTGGTAAATCTCAAAATTTCATATACTGAAGTATGTGGATAAAACGGTTCTAGTTCGGCAATACTCGCACTTGAACAGCGTTTCTTATAAATACGACCACGTAATAATAAAAAAAGATGCAAATTATGAATTTCACAAATATTAATATTGCAAACATAAACAGAACTAACAAATTTCACAGAATGACAAAGTATTCAGTAGGTCCGGGTGCTGTTGTGTTGTGTAGTCATAGCGATGTCGGCAACTGATTAATTCGTTTGATGTCGGCTCTATAAATTATTGTTGCTCAGCGCTCGGCGCTGTGAGGCTTTGTTCTTCGAGGCTGCACAGGGTTTCGCGGCACACTGGCGCCACTATTTTCACTAACTGTATCGACATATTTAAGATTTTCCCTCCAATCTGAGTGGTCCGTAAAGAAATGTAAGAAACCCGTGTGCGCGTATCTATTAATCCAGAACAACAATAACATAAGAAATATGTGTGACATAGTCAGAATTTCTGTATGACAATTAGTACGACCTCGTACTAAGCTCGTTACATTGCAATAAAAATATTAAAAATTTCCAAAATTTGTGTTAGCTTGCAGGTAATGTCTCTTTAACTTAGCAGATAATTATAAAGTGTTGAGGCCACCAATTGTCATTCTGTTAGATTTATGATTTTGAAAACCATTAGCCGATAGAAAATATTTCTGCCAATAAATACGTCACATCCGCCAATGTGCACTGCACTACATCTACTATAATAAAGTTGGCCGAGCACAGAAACTCTCATGGCCCAATGCATGTTCCCTTGAGAAAGCCGCTAGACAGACTGGATCCCGGCGGTCTGTACATTAGCTAAGTGGGACATTTAGAACATGTACATTCAGTCGTGTGAATATGTAAAATTGTTTCCAGACTATTACCTTTTATCACATCTGTGAATTTACAGCAAATTTGGCAGTGCATGCGTTTTGACAATACCGCAGTGGCGGAATACAGTTTTAGATATGCCCCGCCTATTTCAGACTCAGCTCCACCCATGCCTTGCTCATGTTGGGATCAATTGATCTCTACACTCTGAATATCAATTTCCAGAAAACTACAAGTAAGCTCTTGAATATTTTGAAACTAATTTGACCGGGTGCTGTTGCACCAGCGAGGTCAAATTAGTTTCAAAATATTCAACAGAAGGCTTATTAAATAGCAGACATACAATTCGTACAAATTGATGGAGTATTTACCCTTTAACCCTCGAATTTGTTCGAAAAAAATTCAGTTTTTTCATAGAAAATGTAAATTTGCAGAACACGGGAAGACTATTTTTTGAAAATTTACCACTGAAATGACTGGCTCGGTTATCGAGCCAGTCATTCCAGTGGTAAATTTTCAAAAATAGTATTCACTTGCTCTGCAAATGGACATTTCTCAAGACCACTACAGAAGGCGTTTTTGGCTGATACGAGTGTTAAAATGATAAGCGTTTGTGATGGACTATATCACATCATTCATGATGTAATTGATTATAATCGATTATGACATCAGTCTACATGTAGCGTAGTTGATTATAATGTCATGTGATTGACTGAGAAACTGGATTTATCAATTGGGACTGAATTTCAGGAGAATGTGTCTATTTACCATAGTTATCTCCCATGATAAACTTAAAATTCATTGTGAAAATATGACTTCCGGATGATAATTCTAAAAATCATGAGATCTGTCCTTATTTAACCTAAATAACCATTTCATCATCTAAATTGCCAAAAATTAATATCTTTGGTTATTGAATTATTTGCGAGCCAAGAGAAGAATATTTTTGACAATTTAGCGCTCGGCTTACTGGCTCTGTTAGATTATATTCATCAGTTTTTTCGGAGACTATCTTGGATTTCCAAAAAAGTCCAGGAACTTGTTTAACATTAATCGCTTGGCTGATTTCAACCAAGTATGGCTAGAAGAGCCGTAGGGTGGTAGGTTTCGAAATCCCAAAACCAAAAATTTCATCGGTCAGTTTTCTCTTGGCTATCTTGGATTTCAGAAAATGTTCATTAATCATTTAAAAGACTACTTCTCATTACATGTTGCACCGCTTTCAACCAAACTTAACTGGAATGACCTTATTGTGGTAGGCTTTAGAACAGCTATACAGAAATGTGATTTGTTAATTTTGCTTGCCCATCTTGGATTTCTGAATGTGTCCAACACGTCTCCAAGAAATTATTTAAAAGATTACTGCTCATTAATCGCTAAGCCGATTTCAAACAAATGCGGTTATCCGCGGGTGGTAGGCTTCAGAAATCTGACAATGTTTGGAAAGACTCGTGTGTCAACCGCACCTCAAAGTGCTCAAAAGATGACTTTTATCAATTAAGCCTTTAATTTTTCAAGTGTTTTGAAGCAAATTAAAACTTTTGCTCAGTGAATGATCATTTGCTGGCCAAGCGAAGACTGGGTTTTTAAATAAGTTTATAACTGTAATTTAAGAAAATCATTTTTTTAAAAGATTTGATGATTAAAAGGTAAATTGTCAAGAAAATCTATATCTTTGTTTAATCAGTGTCCATTTGCTGGCTCGGTACCCAAGCCAGTCATTCCAGTAGTAAATTGTCAAAAATAGTCTTCTGTTAGCCCGCAAATAGACAGTCCTCAAGACAAGGTCAGAGGAAGTATTGGCTGGTTTTACCATTATAAACCACAAGTTGACACAAAAGGAGTTAAACATTACAATTTCAGTGTTTCTGACCCATTGTTGCATCTCTGGCAAAAATGAATAGGTAGTATGTAGCATTTTTACTTCCAATGCCAATGTCACATGGGCATGATATAGTAGTCTTTCGCGATTCCGTGATTAAATCGAAAATCGTGATTATTTTTCAAATTGTGAATTTATATGATTAAAAATTAAATAATCTAATTACTACTGCATGGAATATCTGAAAATCTACCATCTAATTACTACTGCATGGAATATCTGAAAACCTACCATCTAATTACTACTGCATGGAATATCTGAAAACCTACCATCTAATTACTACTGCATGGAATATCTGAAAACCTACCATCTAATTAATTCTACTTAATCTTTAACACTTTAACACTTAACTCTTTTCAAGAAAATTTAAATTTTCTCATGGAAAATGTCCATTTGCAGACCAAGAGATGATTAGTTTTGTCTCGCCTGCGAAGCAGGATCGAGACATAGGTATCACTTTTACGGCGGCGGCAGCGGCGGCGTAAACTTTTAAGTTAAGTTTATATCTCAGAAATACCTGATCCAATTGGAACCAAACTTGGGTGCACGGTAATATACATCAAAAGGAAGCAGCCCGCCGTTAAAAAGGCCATGAGGTCAAGGTTACAGGGGTCAAAGGTTACAGTATAATCTTTGTTAATATTTTACGTTAAGTTTTTGCGTTAAACAAAGGTTATTGCATTATATCTCAGCAATGGCTGATCCAATTGGGACCAAACTTGGGTACATGGTGATATACATCAAAAGAAAGCAGCATGCTGATGCAGACATTATGCGGTCAAAGGTCACAGTATAATCTTTGTTAATATTTGACGTTAAGTTTTTGCATTAAACAAAAGTTATTGCCTTATATCTCAGCAATGGCTGATCCAATTGGAACCAAACTTCGGTACATGGTGATATACATTGAATGGAAGCAGCCCACCGATAAAGCGGTCATGACGTCAAAGTTATGGGGTCAAAGGTCGCAGTATAATCTTTGTTAATATTTTACGTTAAGTTTTTGCACTAAGCAAAGTTATAGCCTTATATCTCAGCAATGGCTGATCCAATTGGAACAAAACTTGGGTACATGGTGATATACATCAAAAGAAAGCAGCATGCTGATGCAGACATCATGCGGTCAAGGATACGGGGGGTCAAAGGTCACAGTATAATCTTTGTTAATATTTTACGTTAAGTTGTTGCGTTAAACAAAAGTTATTGTCTTATATCTCAGCAATTCATGATCCAATTGGAACCAAACTTGGATACATGGAGATATACATCGAAAGGAAGTAGCACGCTGATGCAGGCATCATGCGTTCATGGTTATGGGGTCAAAACTTCTCAGCTTATATTTCAGGATTGGTTAAGCATATTGCAGCTGACCTTGGATACATGGTTACCTATAATGTTAGGAAGCAGCATGATGATGTTGGGGTCACAAAGTCAAAGGTCAAAGTCACTGTAACCTTAATACAGAACTTTTATTTCAACATTAAGTTTTTGTGTTTAGCAAAACTTCTCGGCTTATATTTCAGGATTGGTTAAGCCTATTGCAACTAAACTTGGCTACATGGTTACCTATAATCTTAGGAAGCAGCATGATGATGGTGGAGTCACAAGGTCAAGGGTCAAAGTCACTGTGACCTTAATACAAAGCTGTTATTTCAACATTAAGTTTTTGCGTTTAGCAAAACTTCTCGGCTTATATTTCGTGATTGGTTGAGCCTATTGCAACTAAACTTGGATACCGGGTTACCTGTACTCTTAATAAGCAGCATGATAACATTGAGGTCAGCAGGTCAAAGGTCATAGTAACTGTGACAAACAGGAGACGGGCAAGACATTTAATTCCGCGGAATTCTTGTTGAAAATTTACCAATGGAATGACTGGCTCAGTTATCGAGCCAGTCATTCCAGTGGTAAATTGTCAAAAATAGTCTTCTCTTGGTCTGAAAATGACTTCTCAAGACCACTGCAGAAGGTGTTTTTGGCTGATTTGAGTGTTAAAGGGTTAATGTGATTGATCATGAAAATTAACATTTTACTCAGCAAATGCATGCCCATTTGCAGGCCAAGAGTAGACTAGTTGTGAAAATTATCAGTGGAATGACTGGCTCAAGAATCAAGCCAGGCATTCAATGATACATTTTCAAATATAGTCTTCTCTTGGCCAACTAATGGACATTTATAAAAACCATTGCAGCTGTCGTTTTATAATATGCCTTTGTTTTTATATCTGTGTAATTCGAACCCGGTCTTATTTATCGAGTAATCGTGATTATACTTATATAATCGATCGTGATCACTCAATGCAGTAATCACACATGATATAGGCCGTATGGGTCTCTTATTTCATGAGTTTAGTAATAAAATACTTTTCGCATAATTCTTACCAAAATTTCCCTTTCCATGTATATTTGATGTCTGATTGTATTTCCTTCCTATGTTTTACAGAAAAATGGCGCCATCATAGAATCCACAATGTATCATGTATATGGGTATCACAAAGGCCATATTGATATTAATCTTTTTGATATCAGTGATTGCTATGAGCGTGGACACCCAAACCAACAATTAACGTTTCGGGTCAAAGGTAATGTAATGTCAAACCTGTCTGTTATGGTCACTTGCTTTTGCGCCACCTGTCTAATAGAGGGAGCCATTTCTATCTATGCCGCGCTTATTTCTAATTAAACTCCGCCCATTTTTTGTGTGTGTTGGAATCAATTTATTTACCTTGAACCCTGAATATTCCCGGAATCCCAATTTCAAGGTAATTATACAGGTATGCTATTAACATTAGTTTCAAACCAATGTTTATTAACCCTCTACTGGTCAATTTTGTTGAAGAAAATCTAAATATTTCCTTATTAAATGTCCATCTGCAGGTAAAGGGAAGAGTATTTTTGAAAATTTACCACTGGAATGACTGGCTCGATTTTCGAGCCAGCCATTCCAGTGGTAAGTTTTCAAAAATGCTCTTCACATTACCTGCAGATGTACATTCCTCAAGACTACCGCAGAGGCGGGTTTTGTCCGGCTTGACGATTAAAGGGTTAAATTGTACCAATACATTCATCACAGATGGACAAGTCCTGGGCCTTCATGATAAACTTAGATTTTCGTGACATAGCTGCTTCATTCTGATTGTGACATCACCTAGCTGCGTCATTCTGATTGTGACATCACCTAGCTGCATCATTCTGATTGTGACATCACCTAGCTGCGTCATTCTGATTGTGACAGCACCTAGCTGCGTCATTCTGATTGTGACATCACCTAGCTGCATCTTTCTGATTGTTAAATCACCTAGCTGCGTCATTCTGATTGTGACATCACCTAGCTGCGTCATTCTGATTGTTACATCACCTAGCTGCGTCATTCTGATTGTGACATCACCTAGCTGCGTCATTCTGATTGTTACATCACCTAACAAGTGACATAATGGAGGATTCCAGTTCATCCATCAATCATATGATGTCATAATCAACTGTGTGATGTGTAGGATGACATCATAATCAATTACATCATGAATTATGTAGATAAGCTCATCACGAACGCGTAGTTGATGACGGACTAAGCAGTGTTGTACGAACTGTATGTCTTTACTATTTAATAAATATGCTGAACATTGAATATTTTGAAACTAATTTGCCTGGGCCACCCAGTCAAATTAGTTTCAAAATATCCAACAGCTTATCTGTATAGTTTGCTGGAAATTTAGATTCATAATATTAAGGGATCAATTGATCTCAACACATACAAAGCATGGGTGGAGCTTAGTTAGAGATTGGTGGCGGATAGCTAAAACTGGATTCCTCCATTGAGTATGACATCATATAGATGAGTAACAGATGGCATCGCTCCATTGACGCTTTCACCAATAAATTCAGCATATCTCAATCTCAGGGCAGACAAACAGGAAAACTGTTGAATGATTTGAAATTACTATTCCTAATAAGTCAGATTGTACATTTATGTGTGAAAGCTCGTCGATATGAACTAAGTTAGTCTTAAAAGGTACTATCTTTGAACCCTATTTTTATTGTCAATACACACCTACATTTTCGTTAATAATTGTGGAATTTTGTAGCTTTTTTGTTCAATGAACTCATCACGAACGCACAGGTTATGCTTTAGATGCTGACATTAGCACTTCTGTCATTCAAAATCAGTTTCTGAAGTGGTCTTGAGAAATGTCCATTTGCAGATCAAGAGAAGACTATTCCAGTGATGAATTGAAAAAAATAGACCTCTTTCTCTGCAAATCGACATTTCTCAAGACAACTTCAGAAATCGTTTTCAAGCAGCTTAGGTTCTGATAGATTAACCCTTTAATGTGCAAATTTGTTCAAGAAAATAAAGAAAATTTCCTAATTGAATGTGAAGAGAAGGGTATTTTTGAAAAATGACCCCAGGAATGACTGGTTCGATTATCGAGCCAGCCATTCCAGTGTTAAATTTTGAAAAATACTCTCTTGGCCTGCAAATGGACAATCCTCAAGACTATTGCACGGACCGGTTTTGACCCGCTTGACCATTAAAGGTTTAAATACAGTTATAGGCTTGATTTTGTAAAGCAACATTGACCAATGTAAGACTGGAGTAAAGTCATGAAGGTGGTGACAAATTGACGCATTCTAGATCTGTATTTAATCTGTTTCTATTTTGCATGCGTTGAATTGTATTTTTTTTTTGCATGCGTGTCATCATTGTCGTAGTTGTCAGCGTCGGCGTCTGCATTCTTCTCCTCCGCCAAAAAAATTGCGGGAATATGTGATAGTGTTTGTTGGTGGTCGGCTGGACAAATGGCTTTGTGAACAGGTGGTAGAGTGGTTTCTGCAGGATAATTCCTCTATCATGGATCAGATCACTTTGAACCTTCATAGGATGACTCGACCAGGTCTGAGAAAGAAACTTATCAAAATAGACGTTGATCCGAAATCCAATATGGCCGCCAGCCACCGGTTGCCATCTTGAAAATTGGTTTACGAATGATAAATCCATTTCCGGATAATAACTGTAGTGCCGTTTGGCGGAATGCTTTCAAATTTCATAGCATGACTGGACTAGGTCTGAGGAAGAAACCTATCGAAATCGACAATGATCTGCAATCGATCAGCCGTCGAAACTATCTTGAAATTTCGTTTCTGGATGATAACTCTGCTTCCATTTATCGAATTGCTTTGAAATTGATAGGATGATTGGACTATGTTTATCGAAATCCATGATTAAACAAAATAGGATTAGCCTAACCGTAACATTCGGTATCTTCTCATTTGTTGGTTTGTGATCATGACGAGGTGTTATGCACTGTTTGCGGATGTCTTGTTATTATTATTCCTGCTGCTACATTCATGGCGCATGTTGTTGTATTACTATTGTTGTTGTTCACATGTTCAGGACTGTACCACGACTTAGTGACTAACGACCAAGCGATATTTCATAATGCTGTTCAGAGCCGTATCGCCGAGGCTGCGAGGATTTCCCGACTTCGTGTTACAGACATTAAGGTAGGTCTAACCATTCTCAGGCAAATCCGGGCATTTCAGTAATACATTTTCAAAAATAGTCTTCTGTTGCCCTGCAAATGGGCATACATTCACTAAGCAAAATTCCATTTTTCATGACCGTTTGCATTAAAAAGTAATTAAAATGTAAGTTTTGAAATATTTTATGCAATAGAAAATATTCATGATTATTCGATTATTTAATTTTTAATCATATAAATTCACGGTTTAAAACATAATCGCAATTTGCAATTTGATCACATAATCGCGCAAACCTGGCTTACCTGTATAGTTTTCTGTAAATTGAGATTCAGGGAGTGCATGGATCGATCACTCCCAACATGGTTAAAGCATGGGCAGAGCATAGCTAAAACTGGATTCATCCATTTCAATGCACAGACAAGACAATCAATTATGCATGGTTCTTTGAAAATATCATAAGCCGATAAGACCACCAAATTAGTCTAAGAAAAATCTCAAAGTTAGATAGATTGTACATATATATTGCGCTGAACTCCATGCAATTGCATGCTCTAAGCACTATGCATCTGATCCCGAGTTCATTTGACAGTCCAAGCCTTTAGCCACATATGACGCACATATGCCATCACTGGTACCTATTTGCAGCTAGGTCGACTGGAGCAATGCGGAGCTAAGTGACTTGCTCAAGGACACAATGCAGTGGACCGGCATGGAAGCGAAATTGTGAACCTAGTTGTGAGCTTAAACTCCTAGCCACTCGCCCATCGTGCCTCCGTCACTAATAGTCACTCTACAATCTTTTAGTTAGTTGTGACCTCAGTTGCAACCAGCAATGATACGATGTCCATGGAAATTGTTATCAAAATCTTAGCTAGTGACACATGTATTGTCTGCGAGAATATTTTGAGAACGGTTTGATAGAAAGTTGTTGACGGTTATCGAGCCAGTCATTCCAGTGGTAAATTTTCAATACCGTAAAAATTCGACTAACGGACGCAGTTTTTTGTCAAAATACATCTACTAGAAAGGGGTGGGGTGGGGGGGGAGGTGGTGGGGGCGGGGGTGGGGGGTTGCGTCCTATAATCGAGAACATTCCTTCCGCACATTTTTGGGTGGAAATTTTTCTTAAAAATTCACAGATTATACCACGGAAATTGAACTAAATGTTACCCTAGACAATTCGTGCCGCCTGACGACTATGTTTAATGTATACTAAAAAAACACCAAGCGGAAGTGAAATTTTTAAATTGGGGCGCCTAAATATTGCTTATTCTTTAATAGATATCACTTATTACATCAAAATTAATCCAGAATTTGACATAAAATGGCGTCGAGAAAAGATACGTGTATAAATCACGTGATTCGCCTCCAATCGCAAAAGATCTTTGTTCTAATTAGAGCGAGTACTCGGATCTAAATATTCTGGACTCGGAAATTGCTATATATCATCATTGCGCAATAGAAACTGAATGTTCCGTACCCGTTTGATAACCCACTCCCATTAGCGCATAAGATTACACAGCGCCTCCAATCACAAAAGAGCCAGATAACCAACTCCCGTTAGCGCATAAGATCACACAGCGCCTCCAAACGCAAAAGAGTCATTACAACTAGTGACCATCTGAATATTCCCATACCCGTTTTAGAACCAACTCCCGTTAACGCTTAAGATTACACAGCGCCTCCAATCACAAAAGAGCCAGATAACCAACTCCTGTTAGCGCATAAGATCACACAGCGCCTCCAAACGCAAAAAAAGCCATTACAATCTGTTTCTATCACGCGATTTGTATGTTTTCAAGGAGACATTTTATGCCAAAATTAGATTGATTTTGATGTAATAAACAATCTTTATTGAAGATACACGATATTTAGGTGGTCCTGTTTAATAATTTCTCTTCCACCATGATAATTTTAATTATGCATTAAACAAAGCGCTGAGTGATGGTTATTTTTTATACCAATTTTCAGTTTTTTAAAGGTACGTTTTTTCTAAATTTAACAGCGTCTTATACTTGATTATAAGAGCTTTTTGGGCAGATTTTGGTCAAATTTGGGACAGCGTCCTATATTCGAGGGCAGCCTTTAGTCGAGAAATTACGGTAATTCTATTTTCATGACCTATAAATGGACATTCCACAAGACTATAATAAAGGCCGGTTCTGACCGGTATGCCCTTTAAAGGGTCACAGCATGTGCTATGCATATATTTTTAAAAAAATGTCTCGCCTTACCCATGTTCATGTCAAATTAAAACTAGTTATTTTCACATTTCTAGCATGCTTCAAGATTAATCAGGAAAATCTATATATTTACTTATTGAATTGTTTTGTAAATTTACCACTGGAATGACTGGCTCTATTATATTCCAGTGGTAAATTTTCAAAAATAATATTTTCTTGGTCTGCAAAGACATTTCTCAGGACCACGGCAAAAGCCGTTTTTGGCCAGTTTGAGAGTGAAATGGTTAAAGACGATAATCAATTTGATAACTGATAGTTGATTCTTTGAAAATGGTGTTTAAACATTTAGTGGTCAAGCCGGCCAAAACTGGCCTCTGTAACGGTCTTGTGGAATGTTCATTTACAGGACAAGAGAATACAATTTTTGAAAATTTACCACTGGAATGATTGGCTCGATAACCGAGCCAATCATTCCCGTGGTAAATTTTCAAAAATTGTATTCTCTTGTCCTGTAAATGGACATTCAATGGTTAGCCATTTTAATCTTCTTGACCAAATTTGACCATTAAAGGGCTAAAATAACTTTGAGGATAAATATGTAAATTTAAATATGTAAATATGTTTAATTATGTTTATGTTAATTTTAATCGTACTAATAAATTAATTTGTCCATGATGTTTATGTATACAAAATGTTTTTTGTAGGTTTTGCCAGTGGTTCCACGATTTTTAGATATCACGTTTGTCCTCATGGAAAAGCCAGTGATAGGTACGTAAAATGTTAACCTGTTTGTCTGCGACTCAGGAAACTACGTGGCTTTTAGACGACAAAATAGTGGTTCTTTACACACATTTTATTGGAAAATTATATGGGAGCTGAACAAGGGTGCTGGACCTACAGGGTGTGGGTGGGGCAAGGGGGCCAGCTGCCCCGCCAATATCAAACTAATGGGGAGAGTGTGTGCAGACTTCAAACTAGGCATGGGGGAGGGTGGGTTGGAAAATATCCAGGTATAATTTTGCCCTCCCTATATTTCCTCCTAGTGTTTAGAGAATCTGTCAATTCATTAGAAAAACTGTCTGAAAGGGCTTCTCAGAGAGTCTAATTTTCCTAGGTGGGACTGGTTGGGAGTGTGGATGGGTTGAGGTGGAGTGTAATGCTCCATCCATTGCTTAGGTAATTGTAGCAGAAAGCTGTCTGAAATAGATTTAAATTTTTCATAATTTTCCCAAGGTTAGACCCCAGACACCTTGCTTATATGGGACCACCCCTGCCAGAACATACCCAGATTTTGTTCTACAATGTAAAAACGTTGAAGCGCTCCTGGAGTTGTCTTCTAGTTTATCCATCAATTATATGATGTCATAATCAACTATGTGATGTGTAGGCTGACATTATAATCAATGACGTAGATAAGCTAGTAACAAATGCTTAATTGATGACAAACTATGCATTGTTGTATGAATTGTATGTCTTTACTATTTAATAAACATGCTGTTGAATATTTTGAAACTAATTTGACTGGATGCTGTTGCTGCCATAGTTAGATTAGTTTCAAAATATTTAACAGCATACCTGTATGGTTTTCTGTAAATTGAGATTCAGGGAGTGCATGGATCGATCGATCCCAACATGGTTAAAGCATGGGCGGAGCTTAGCTAGAGATGGGTGGGGCATAGCTAGAGATGGGCAGAGCTTAGCTAGAGATGGGCGGAGCTTAGCTAAAACTAGATTCATCCGTTTCAAATGGTGGCCATCTTCGATTTTATGACCAGCGAATATCCTATAGGAAATGAATGGCAACAAGCTTGAGTGACTAATCAAAAACTGCTAGGCTGATTCCAACCATATTTGCTAGGAAGCATCCTTGTGTCATAGTGTTCCAAGATTATTCAAAAGAATCTTATTGGTCGATTGAGTTGCCATCTTATTAGCTCACCTGGCCTGAAAGGCCAAGTGAGCTTATGCCGTGGCGACTGTCCGTTATGTGTCCATCGATCCGTCGTCTGTCAACTTTTCCTTTAAACTGCTCAAAAACCACTGGGCCGATTTCAATTATATTTGACAGGAAGCATCCTTGGGGCATAGGGATCTAAGTTTGTTCAAATGAAGTTGATCGGCCAATTTGGCCGACAGCCATCTTGGATTTTGGCCAATTTTAGGAAACGTCTTTAAAACTCTTCTCCGAAACCGCATGGGGGATTGATGCAAAGCTCATGAAATATGATCTAGGGCAAGAGCCGAACCAAGTTTGTTCAAGGGAACTTGATTGGTTAAATGATTCGACGGCCATCTTGGTTAACCTAGTTTTAGTGAAAACGACTTCTCCAGAACCACTGAAGGGATCGGGCCGAAATTTGGCAGATATGATTAGGGACTAAGGGGCATTAAAGTTTGTTCAAGAGAAGTTGATCCATCAAAAAACATGTCTGCCGTGGGCCAACCAGAATATAGCGTGTTTGGCAGCCATATTGGATTCTTTTAGTGAAAATGACTTCTCCAGAACCGCTGAGTGGATTGGGCCAAAATTTGGCAGATACGATTAGGACCTAACGGCCAGTAAGATTTGTTCAAGGGAAGTTGATATGTAAACAAACATGGCCACCATGGGCCAATCAAAAATATAGCGTGTTTGGCAGCCATAATGGATTTTTTTATTTGATGGATTTTGAGGCTGAAATTGGTTTTATATATGTTTTTGGATATTCTGATCTCAAATTTGTCATTTCCAAAACTGTCGGATAAAAGGTTTGGCGGCCATCTTGGATCAATGCTAAAGCAATGGAAATTTTAAATGTCTTCTCGAGAACCACTGTGCCGATTTCAAATATATTTAACAGAAAGCAACCTTATGGCATAGGGATACAAGTTTGTTAATCTATAAGGCAAATCCCATAAAGGGGCCTAAAAATGATTTTGGCTGCACCCCTGGGGTGGGGGGGGGGCGTGAACTAAGGTTTTATGGCATCAGTTTGTCGGTCTGAATGTGTACTTTAAGAATTCGCATGTTGGACATTAGAGAAGCTGTCCGTTACCCTAGGGTGTGTCTTTGACCTTGGTTTCCATGGTAACGGACAACTTCTCTAATGTCCAACATGCGACTTCTTAAAGTACACATTCAGACCGACAAAATGATACCATAAAACGGCACATGTATGTCAGTAAGCGAATTGTACATGTTACACATATATTTATGCAAATTGTTTGGTTTACAAACATGGAAATACCGTAAAATGTACTTTTCTACAATAATAATTTCTACACTTTAGAGGTGTTAGTGAGTGCAAATTAACCGTTACACCCAGCCATATCACTTAACAATGACGTCTTCTCAATGAAACAGAAAATCTAGTGAATATTGTGACACTAATTTGACTGGTAGCTGTTTGCCCGGCTTCCAATCAAATTAGTTTAAAAACATACAATAGATTACCGGTAGACTAATGATTGCCTTGAAATTGAAATACTGGTTGGACATAGTTCAAGGGGTTAAGTGATGCAGTTATCACACACACTGGTATTGCGAATCGTTTAAATACTGATGCGTTGAACAACATTTACCTGAAATGAATGACATGCAGGATTCTAGTACTCTGTTGAATGCTGCTGTGACCTCTGAAAACTTTAAGAATCTTATCTATTCTGATGACTGATCATGTCTATAACCTATACACTGACTGTTGCAAAATGCTAAACATACCAATGGCAACATTCTGGAACTCTTACCTTGATGTTGAAGGAATCCTTCTTCACTTCATTAGGTCTACACGCGAAGGCAACTGACCGTTACACGCCTCCGTGATACGATACATTGAATGTTCGCTTACGATCGCACAAACTATGCTAGATATCTTCCAGTTTATTGGTGTGAAATGAAAGATTTGGATAAATCACACCCATAAGCATATAATAATATTTCACGTGGAGAGTTCACAGTTCAGAGGGCGACAATGCCTTTGCTCAGTTTCCCCGAGCCTAACCTATTGAACAATCATTGAATCGCTCAACCAAAACCAGGGATGGTATAATAGACTTCCGTTTGAATAAAGAAGCAATCAAATGTGGCTTGTCTCTGCACACGAGCGAGCTTCTATTCGAGAATATTGTTTCCAGACGAGTGGCATGATTGACAATACAAACTTATCAGAACACGGAAGGCACAATACACAGGATCCAGCGAGATTTCTCATCATAAGAACATACTTACCTCCCTCACACTCTTGATATACTAGTATATCGGCTATAAGTTCAATAATATTCAGAATTATAAAGTTAGGTGCCCCTAATGGGCAGGGGGATGTACACAGGCATGCACATGACAGACCCCACCTACTGCGCATGCACATACTGGTACTTCCGTTTTCTAATATATTGGCTGACAAGCTACATGTGGAAAACTTTCCCAGTCTCTTTTTGAGAATTTTCAATACTTATTTTCACCTTTTTTCGGATTAATGGCTGATTCAGTCTGCAGAGGAAGCTTCCTCATCATCTGTTACGGTGATTTTGTTCCATTTATTAATTTAGACTTGTAACTTTTATATGTTACCGGTTTTCATTCGCGACCGTTTTGGTGTTACCGCAATTTCAGGCACTGGGAATCCTTGTTAAATTCTCCCAGAGCTTAGGGCTATTAATCCCTTATGCTTTGTGTTCACAGGTTCAACTTATGGATGGTAAGGGTTCCTGTTCTTCTCTCGAAGGTTGTTCACTTCTCTTTTTTTACTTATCATTGTGATATGTCTAAGGGTTGGAGATATAGTAAATAAATAAAAGAAATATCTCCTTCGTTTTTTCCCATCCCCCTCATCAGTTTCTACAGAAAGAAGAGGCTCGGCGGATGGATGGATGTGTTCTCCTGCACAAGAGGATGGTTTTGCCTGTGCTCAGGCTAAGGGAGTTTATTAGTTATGGTACCTAATTATTTGAAAATATTCACATATTTCTGCTGCCATTTGTTGTTGCACTGCATTCTCTCTTGTATGTGCATGGGTTCTCGAATATATATAATTTAATATTATATTATTCGGGAGTAATGAATGTCTTTAGTCACTAGATATTTCTTGCATTCATTTCTGATGTCCCCTCTCCTTGAAGGAGCTGTTGCATTGAGGTTTGATGCTATAATCAACAAGAGTTTTTTCTCTTTCCTTGATGTTATAATCTATAGTTTAGAGAAATCTTTTTGATGTTTTTATCACCCTTTATTATGAACGTGGAGAGATATCTAGATAGTCAATAATCTTTCTCTCTCATTCTTAATTTGAGATCCTGTTTGTGATTTGTTATTATTGACCAGACAAGTCAGCTGTCCTGTCAGGGTTGTCTGTGATAAAAGTGGGTGTCTTCTCTCTCGAGTTTGATCTTGTTTTGTACTAATAGTAAAATAACAAGGGTTTGCAAACTATAATACTCATTGTCTTCATATGCATTCCTTTCAGAAGTCATATCCATCATGCTTCAAGCCCATGAAGGCTAGATTCTTCCCCCACCATTTCCATCTTTGTACAGTTTGTAGGCTGTCCAGCAAATGTGTCATTTGTAAAGAGTTGGGGGGGCGGATCTAACCTCTGAATTCTTTGCTTTACAGGCTAAGTTGATGGTTGAGGAGGGCAAGAAGGCAAAGAAGGAGGGTAAGAAGAAGGCCTCTTAGAAGGGTGAGCTCGAGGCCTTCAAGGTTGAGTTAGTGAGTGAGATGCGCAGGACTTTGAAAGACCTGATGCCTGACATGCTTCGCGGCATGTTGCCGGGCACAGGTGTTTCAACTTCCTGCGCATCGACCTCAGTGCAGGTAGCCCCTGTCCCTGGATCATGCCCTACTAGCTCGGACAAAGTGTTTAGTGATCCAGGGCCAGCTGTCTTGGACCCAGGCGTGATGTTTGCATAGCCTGGTGATCCAGCGGTGCGAGCAGAATCAGGCATGACCCGACCAGCGGGCCTGACCACGATCACTCGCGGAGTACCCTCATGATCTGCTTTCGGGCATTCTCCTGGTCAGTCTGGGTTAGTTTTTCTTGCTAACCCAGAGTAACTTTCCTGACCAGGAAGATGATGAAGACTACCTGCTCGGTCCACAGGATCATGAAGACATAGATGCGAGCGCCTACACTCCTCTCATTAGGAGCGCGGGCGCTCGCACCTATGGCTCTGTTCCCTTGGGAGCAGGTTTCATGATTCAGCCTGTGTGCCGGTTTGGAGCGGACGGCCGCCCGTATAAGATTCCATGCTTAAGCGTGGAGTCTCATATGGACGATCCGGGCGGCGCTGGTGTGCCTGATACCCCACACACAAGCGCGACCTCGGTGCCTGGCCAGCCTATGGAGAATGTTATGTCAGCCCTCGCGGGCCCGTATGCATTCCCTGGGCAGCTGGGTTCGTCTATAGCCTCCACCTCGGCCCTACCTGCGAATGCCATTGAGGATGACGAGGGCCCCGCTGCTCGTCGGCAATTCGCAGGTAGCCACGGATGAAGACTGGTCTGACACGTGCGTGTGGCTTCTCGCTGTCAGATCAGAGCTCTCCGTGGACGAAACGGCTGCCGGTAACCCTCAGGCATGGTTACAGGCAAAGCCGTTGGCCAACACGACTCTGTCTCTGCCGTATGCTGAACATATCTTAGATATTTTCTCGGTGGCAGAGGAGTCAATTAGACCGAAAGGTCGCCTCCCGAAGCCCCCCCCCCCCCTAGGGGTTGCTAGGCGATGTCAGGTTACTGCTAGTCAGTGTGCTCGATATGGCCTAGCGCCCAGACCGAGCGCGGATGACCGCGCCGCTTTGGGAGAAGATACGCGGCCCGGTTCCCGTTTGACACGGGAGCATGGTGCTCGGGCGCTATGCGCTCGGTTAATGCTGCCTTGCGCGACACCGAGGCGAGCTCACGAGCAACGATTAGTGCACTGTCTCATGTGTCTCAGCTGCTGTCTGGGGTAGTAGCAGCCTCGGGGCAGCAACAACCTAGCCCCGTGACAGTCCAAGGAGCCATCCAGGATGGGATCAACCTGGTGTTGGACTGTCTGACTAGGTCAGTCACCAAATCACTGAGGACGAGGCGCACTTTTGCATTGGACAATTTGTGCCTGTCACAAGAGCTCAAGTCGTGCTTGTTGCAAGCGCCGATGGCGGGCCCTGGTCTTTTTGGAGGTGAAGGTTGTTGGCACCTCCAAGAGACAGTGACTTGGATGAATAACCGGAGGGCGCTGCGCGCACAATTTAAAGTGCTGCGCAGAGAACATGTGCGTGTTCAGCCCTCGGCTGCTCAACAGCAGTACGCTCGTGGCGGTGCTGGCATTGTCAGAGGCCAGCAGGCCAGCCGGGTTCAGAGACCGCGTCGGCCGCGCCAGCAGCAGCATGCTGCTGTATGTCAGCCAGCGCCTCAAGCGCAGCCAGCCAGACAGCAGCCCGCGCACCAAGGTGCACGTGGCGCTGGGCGTGGTGCACGAGGAGTGGCGCGTGGTAACCGGCCCTGATGGGCTAAAAGCTTTTCCGGTTACCACAGGTACCACTCTGGTGTTGTCACTCGTACCAGAGACACACCCACTTCTAAAATTCATATGCACCCCGTCAACCCTAGGTGCACCAGTGGGAGATCGTTTGACTTGCCACATTCAGAAGTGGGAGTGGTTAATTCAGGACCGCTTAGTCTTGCAATGGCTTTCGTGCGGATACAGTCCAAAATGGGTGAAAGGTCCGCCATTGCATCTGTCTCTGGTACCGGTCTGGTCTCAATTCCAAAAGACCCAGACAAGCGTTTGTGCATAGAAGAGGAGATAGAATCTCTAATTCTAAAAGAAGCAATTCAGCCAGCGCAAGGTTGTCCGGGCTTCTATTCAACCGTGTTTCTTGTGACAAAGAACACCAGGTGGTGGAGACCAATTCTCGACCTCAAACCTCTCAACAAGTTTATAGATACACCGAGTTTCAAAACGGAAACAATAAAATCGGTGTTGTTGGGGTTAGAGAAGGGGATGTGGACAGCATCAATAGATCTCAAGGATGCTTATTTCCACATTCCAATTGCAAGGAGTTTTCGTCAGTTCCTGAGATTTGCTTTTCAGGGACACCAATGTGAATTCAAAGTACCTCCATTCGGCATCTCGACGGCAAGGGTCTTTACTCGAGTGGTACTTGCTATCACAGCATACCTCCGCAGGAGAAATATAGCTGTCCACACTTACATAGACTACTGGTTGCTGAAAGCACACAACCCAGAAAGTTTGACAGCAAATCTGGAGATAGTTTTGAAAACTCTCACAGATTTAGGCTGGATAATCAACTTTCAGAAATCAGACCTGACTCCATCCCAGTTTACCTGGGTATGTTCTTCGATCTGGAGATAGGATATGTTTATCCATCCCAGGAGAGAGTGGAAAATCTCCTCGTGCATTCAATTGGTTGCAGCAGTCGTTATATTCTAGCACGAGTCTATCTGAGAATGTTAGGTCTGATGGTTTCAATGGAACCAGCCATTCCTCAAATGGCCTTACGCAGGCGGCCGATTCAATTGTTTCTCATGACTCAGTGGACGCAGAGTTCAGGATCACTGGACTCGCGCATTCAAGTGTTGGACAGTCTCATTCATCACCTTCATTGCATTGGTGGATGGAGAGAGGAAATCTCCTGGCAGGGGGTCATGCTGACCCCTGCCCACCCTCAAGTAACGATGTTTATGGATGCATCGATGGAGGGATGGGGAGCTTGCCTGGAAGAAGCCACTATATCAGGACTTTGGAATCTGGAACAGTCAAAGGAACATATCAACATGCTAGAATTGTGGGCTGTAATTCTAGGCCTGGAACACTTCTTAAAAGAAGTGGAGGGAAAATTTGTGATGATACGTTCAGACAACTCTACAGTAGTGAGCTACATAAACCGCCAGGGCGGGACGAAGTCGCCCAGTCTCTGTATGATGGCATGGAAGCTGCTTTGCTGGTGCATGGATCATATGATCACCTTGAAAGCAGTTGATATTCCGGGAAGGCTGAATCTGTTAGCAGACTAATTGAGCTGAAGGATGAGGATTCTACTTACGGAATGGCAACTAAATCAATGTGTGGCGGATCACCTGTTCAATCATTGGGGAAAGCCCAACATAGATTTGTTCTCAATGAAGAAGAATGCGAAGATGACGATGTACGTTTCTCCAATTCCAGATCCAAGCGCTATTGCAATAGATGCACTAACTATCAGTTGGAAGGGAATGTATGCATACGCATACCCTCCAACAATCCTGATTCCAAGGATTCTTCAGAAGGTCAAGCAGGAGGAATGCCAAGTGCTTCTGATCGCCCAGAATTGGCCAAGACGATCATGGTTTACTGATCTGCTGGACCTTCTGGTCTGCAATCCGGTTCCTCTGCCTCTGATGGACAATATTATCTTCCGGTGCAAGACCCTTCACAACAATCCGTCAATGTTTCAATTGACTGCATGGATGTTGTCAAAAAATTCGTGATTAAGATGGGCTTTTCGGAGCAAGCAGCCAATTTCATGGCCAGAGCCAGAAGGGGGTCAACCTCCAGAGAATATAATTATAAAATCAACAGATTTGCAGAATGGTGCTCAAAGAGATGTATCAATCCGATGGATGCATCTATTCAGGTAGTAGCTGATTTTCTCTGTCACCTGTATGATGCTTATAGTCTTAAGCCGAATTCTATTTTTGGATATAAATCGGCATTAATGACTGTTATCTCTTGCTTGGCAAAGATGGGAAGTGATGAAGTATGTGTTTTAAATACTCTTATTAAAGGTATGGGCAATCTCAGACCAAGAAATCCTCCACTGACACCATCATGGAGTCTTTCTCTGTTTCTTCAAGTTTTGAGTGATAAACCTTTTGAACCACTTAGTGCTATACCTGTAAAATTATTGGCACTTAAAACTGTATTTTTAGTTGTGGCAGCATCAGCCAGACGCAAGAGTGAAATTCATGCCTTGTCTGCTGAGCCTGACTGTTATATAGTTACAGGTGAAGGCCTTAAGCTTCTACTGAGATTGAATTTCTTGGCTAAGAATCAATCTTTAAAATATCCGGGTCAACTTATTATTTTACCTGCCTTAACCACATATGATCCTGGTGCTAAAGCATGGTGTCCTGTCCATGCTTTAAATAAGTACAAGAAAAGAACTCAGGTTTGGCGGACGGACCCAGGTTCCCTATGTTTGTCATATATTGAACCCCATGGTAGGGCGTCAAGAGACACTATTTCCAGATGGATAGTAGAATGTATTCAATTCTGTCATAAGACAGCCACTGGAATTCAAGTAGATAGAGCCAGGGCTCATAGTGTCCATGGTGTGGTAACTTCCACGGCATTATTTAATGGTGTTTCTATTGAAGACATTATGTCAGTAGCCCAGTGGCACCGTGAATCAAGTTTTACCGATCATTACCTTCGTGACACTTCTAACCCGCCCGCCGTCTCAGTCCTCAGAAAATAAATAATGTAGAGGTATGTATTTGTAATTAGTTTTCCTCCTCTGCTATTTACAAATATCACTTTTGTTGGTAGGGTATCCCTACTATTAGCTGGTAGAATTCTCTTCATCTGGTGGGGGTAGAGATGAGTGCCGCGCCCAAGACATCAGAGGTCAGTATATGTGACCATTTTGTTTTTTGTCTTGGTGATGGTGTCATATTTTAATTATTTAATATGGTGATGGTTAATGTCTCTTAATTGTGGTTCTTTCAGAGAGTTTTTGAAATATAAGCAATTCTTCTTGTTTCCAGTGTCTAGTAATACTTTCATCAAGTATTAGAGAACGTGCTAGTCATTTAGAGCAGCATTTTTTTCCTAACCTTCCTCAGAAAGAGGGGAAGGGTGAGAGGGGGGGGGGGGTGTGTGGAGCGCATTTGCCTTTTGATCAATCTCTCTTCATCAGTCGATTATCCAATGCAAAATTATATTCCTGGTTGTGTTTTCAGACACAATTTCAGATGTTTTAAATCTCTTGAGAATTCAAAGAGCCTAGTCTCTTCGAGGGTGTGTTGGTTTTCAGGACCTTGCCTCCCTACCACCAAATTTACTTTCAAATTCTGGTTTCTATCAAGAGTGTTAGGGAGGTAAGTATGTTCTCATGATGTGAAATTTACCTAATTTCTTTTTCACGAGTGAGATAACATACTTACCTCCCTAACAGGATCCCAGCCTCTCCACCCCACGGAGGCCTGGTCCTTTGGTTATTTGAATAGTTGCTTCTATGTCAGCCAATATTTAGTAACAGAAGTACCAGTATGCGCATGCGCAGTAGGTGGGGTCTGTCATGTGCATGCCTGTGTACATCCCCTGCCCATTAGGGGCACCTTTGTTAATGTCAAAACACTTAACCACCATTTGAGTTTTTGGTTTATTGCTGCTACTAGAATTATGGCATAGATATAGTTTGCAAGTCTAGCAATACTGGTTTAAAACAGATAAAAACTAAGTCAATATTACAAATCTATTGGTAACTATTGATAAAGGCAATAATGCTTTTATGTTACATGTGCAATTTTCTTTGATATAGAAATTAACGTGTTATAACAAAGATTATATAAAGAGCCACCTTTTTGGGGCCCAAAAGTTGGTGTCCGTTATGGACAGGATAGACACTGCAATGTTCTTTACATAAGCAAGATAATGTTCTGCAAGACCTGTCATCATTTGGCCTGAGAAGTTATCTAACAAATTTAGCAAATGATACATATTATGCATCCGTCTTTATTGGCTACATTTTGATGGAGCATTTATTGTTTCCTGTATAGACAGGTTTGACTAGTATTAGCTTATTTTATGAAGTAATAATATAAATAGGAAAACATGGAAGTCTTCGCTTATAGAATTGTATATTTTGCTATTTTAGTTTGAGTAAATAGTAATTAACAGGCATGTGACCTGATGTGTGGTGATTGGATTTAATTTACTACATGCGCTTGAAGCGACTTGCTTATTGTCCAGAAATCCATGACCTAATTTGACTTTCAGTAAGCCTGTAATTAAAAGCCATCAAATCAAAAAATTTGCAAATGAGTCTCAGATTGAAAGCTAAATTGCATATTTCCTGTTATTCTTTACCTCATACGTGTTATTGTCAAATTTCAAAATTGAATACCGAGGGTGGGGTCAAATTTTGTTGTTGGTAACCTAAACGGACACGTTGTGGCAAGTCCAATATTTAAAATCGCATTGTAGACACCCTAAGCTTTCCAACGATACCATAAAACCTTAGTTCCCCCCATGGGGTGCAGCCAAAGTGAAAAATCACTGTCATCTCATGGACTATGTTCAAAGGAAGATGATCGCCGATTTGGCCAGTAGCCTTCTTGGATTTCGCCGACTTAGCAACATCTTAAAAAATCTTCCAACAAACCGGTTGGGGGATCGATGCAGATCTTATGAAATATGGTCTAGGGCAAGAGCTGAACAAAGTTTGTTCGAGGGAACTTGATTTGCCAAATGGTTCGGCGGCCATCTCGGATGACCTAATTTTCGTGAAAATGACCTCCAGAACTGCATATAATAATAGAATGGGGCGAAATATGATATGTCAAAAACATGTTCACCATGAATCAATCAGAATTTAGCATTTTTTTGGGGGGTTGGGGGGGTGGTTTGTGTGTGGACATCTTGTATTTTCTGCAAATTTCTGCGAAAATCATAAAAAGACAACTTATTAACCACTGAGCCAATTTTAAACCTTCTTCACAGAAATTTGGTTGGTAAATTTTTCCAATGGTCATCTCGTTTTGTTCAATTGTGTCGTTGGCCAATAATTCCAGGTGAGCGATACAGGCCCCTTGGGCCTCTTGTTTTATTTGATGCATTTTGATGGAGATAATTACTTAATATAATAAAATATTCCTAAAATACTCGGCCACAATCTATACTTTTAATCTTACTGTTGAATTTCTTGTAAAAAATTATACGGTGTAGGAATCCAGTTTTAGCTATGCTCCGCCCCTCTCTAGGTAAGCTCCGTGTTGGGATCAATCGATCCCTGCACTCTGAATCTCAATTCCCAGAAAACTATACAGTCATGTAAACTGTTGAATATTTTGAAATTAATTTGACTAGGTGCTGTTTCTGTCATAGGCAACAACAGCGCCCAGTCAAATTAGTTTCAAAATATTCAACAGCATGTTTATTAAATATTAAAGACTCAATTTGTACAACAACACTTAGTCCGTCAACGATTAAGCATTTGTGACGACCTTATCTATGTCATTCATGGCATAATTGTTTATGATGTCATCCTACACGTCACATAGTTGATTATGACATCATATGATTGATGGATAAACTGGAATCATCTATTGAAATGCCAATGTTTCACGTGGGTCACCAGACTACCACAACTCTGAGTCTACAATGCAATGATCATGCATACCGTAGTGTACAAGCTTGTGTCATTTCTTGTTTTAGGAAATGTTCGGAGTCCGAAGATTGGTGCTGGCTTGTCACACGCCATTCAGAACTTGAATTCCAGCATTAGATCAGAGGAGACGTTCTATATCTCTGTTCCATATAGAAGTGGAATCCGTGTATGTATTTCATGATGCTATATTCCATGGGAAAGCTGATGTTGACCTGACTGCAAATCATCAACAATGACGTTACCAATTTAACCTTTTAATCTTCAAATTAAAATTATTTAAAAGTATAATTTTCTCAATAGGAAATGACCATTTTGCAGACCAGGAGACTATTTTTGAGAATTTATGCCTGGAATGACTGGCTGAAGCTGTTTTGGCCAGGTTGAGTGTTAACCCTTTAATACTCATATCAACCAAAAACGGCTTCAGCGGTGGTCTTGAGAAATGTCCATTAATATAACAAGAGAAGAGTATTTTTGAAAATTTAACACTGGAATGACTGGCTCGATAACCTAGCCAGTCATTGCAGTGGTAATTTTCCAAATATAGTCTGGTCTTTATCCGCAAATGGTCATTTTCTATGAGGAAATTCAAATTTTCTTTAAAAAAATTCAAGGGCTTAGCGGTCAAGCTGGGCAAAAAAGCCTCCTAAAGTGGTTTTGATGAATGTTTATTTACAGGTCAAAGAAAGAGTATTTTTGAAATTTCACTACTGGAATGACTGGCTTCGTAATCGAGCCAGTCATTCCAGTGGTAAAATTTCAAAAAATACTCTTCACTTCGCCTGCAAATGGATATTAAAAAATGAATATTAAAATTTTCTGGACCAATTTTGATGGCTTAATGTGTTAGCTGTTTAATGGTGCATATTGTAGGTTACATTAAAACCTGATCAAAGAGCCACCTGCCTTTTGGTTCCGAAATGAGGGGGTTCTTTGAGAAATGTGGATGATTTGGTAACCTGTCTTTGTCCCTTTAATGATGGTTGGTCAAGAAACTGCCAAAGACTACATCTTCATGGGTCCTGAGGCATGTCTATTTGCATGCCAACAGAAGACTATTTTTGAAATTTACCTCTGGAATGACTGATTCTGTTATCGAGCCAGCCATTCCAATTTTATGCAATGTCTACAAATGGACATTCCTGAAGACCAGTGCAGATGTAGGTTTTGGCCGGCTTGACAAACTAGTTTGCAAATGCTAGATTCTATGGTGTTAACCTTTTAACACTCATATGAGACAAAAACAGCTGTAGTGGTTTTGAGAAATGTCCATGTCTGGAAGACGGGGGTGGGTGGGGCGTGTGTGTGTGGGGGATGGGTGGGTGTGTGATATAGCGATCAGCATGTCCGCCTGTCTGTCTGTCCCCGTCTTGTCAGCGCAGCTCCTCCTAGAGGTCTCAATGGATTAACTTAAAATTTTGTCCACATTATCAGTATCATGTGCAGAAGTGCATGCACTTTTTTCGTGGCCAAAAAATTGTTCATTACAGAGTTATCCCCCTTTAAATATCTTAAAGCCGATACATAAACTGTATTGCCAATCATTTCTTGTCAACGCAACTCCTCCTACAGTTTAGCTCCAATTCTTTGGAAACTTGGTAAGTGTTATCATTACCACGTGAAGGTGTGCATGTGCTATCCGCATATCTGTACGTCCATCCATCTGTCCAAAATGTATGTATGTCAGTCTGTCGGTCCATCCATCTCTGACAATCATTTCTTGTCAACGCAACTATTAAAGGTTTCAATGGATTTAAAATTTCGTCCACAGTATCAGTATCATGCGCAGATGTGCATGTGCTTTTTTCGTGACCAAAGAATTATTCATTGCAGAGTTATCACCCTTTAAATATCTTAAGGCCGATAAATAAACTGCATTGTCAATCATTTCTTGCCAACACAACGCTACCTGCGATTCTTTTGACACTTTGTGTGTGTCATCATTACAACATGAAGATGTGCATGTGCTATCCGTATACCTGTACATCCATCCATCTGTCCCAAATGTATGATCGTCTGTCAGTCCAGCCTTGTCAACGCAGCTCCTACAGTTTTACAATTCTTTTGAAACGTGATAAATCTAGTCATTACCATCTGAAGATGTGCATGTGCTTTTTCGTGGCCAAAAAATTCTCCATTACAGAGTTATCACCCTTTAAATATCTTTAAACCGATACATGAACTGCAATACCAATCATTTCTTGTCAACACAACTCCTACAATTTAGCTGTAATTCCTTTGAAAGTTGGTAAGGATTCTCATTACCACTTGAAGATGTGCATGTGCTATCCCTATACCTGTACATCCATGCGTCTGTATAGAATGTATGTATATCAGTCCGTCCACCTCTGACAATCATTTCAAGATGTCAACACAACTCCTACAGTTTAGCTACGATTCCAGAAGTCCTTGTTTCATTGACATTAAGGGAGTCTACTCTATCCAAAAACCTGGACTAGAGTAGAGAGTTGTGGTTCTTACATTAGAAGGCATTAAATGCAAGATTAGAAATCTTTTTCCACTACTAAATGTAAGATTTATTTAACAAGTAGTGATTAAACTATAAATATGTTTATGTGGTTACTAAAACAACAGACCAACCCTAATGGGGTCTGTGGTCGTTATCTCCCCTGAAATACGTAAAATTCATCAAAATTGTCTTGTTCGTTCTAATATTTTCCTGAGTTATCTCCCTTGAAAAAATTCACCAAAATTCTCTTGTCCGGGCATAATAGTTGAACGGAATTGAACATACACTTACAAATCTATCTTTCTTTAAGGCGGGATGCAGTGTCAGGCTTTCATTTTCCTGATGTATGTTTATCTAAAATGTCTGGATCTGGGGGAATATGCCATCTTCTGATGGCTCTTGTTTAACATTTACCACTGGAATCGATAACCGAACCAGAGATTCCGGTGGTAAATTAAAAAAAATAATCTCTTGGTCTGCAAATGGACATGGAATTCAAGGGTTTACGGGTTAATGATGCTTTTCTAAAATGTATTGCATACAGACACTCACAGACACACATCTATGTACACATGCATACAGACACTCACAGACACACATCTATGTGCACATGCATGCACACATTCACGCACACACACACACACATGCATGCACGCACATGCCACACACACACACACACACACACACACACACACACACACACACACACACACATTTGTTACAATCACACATGCTGAGCTGTACTGTTTTTTGTTATGTTGCAGAAGGTGGAAATATTGCAAAACTCACTGGGTCACATGGGCAAGTTTGCGAGTGAGAGCTCGAATTCACAATCATCAATTTACCAGTACTCTTCAGGTACAGTGAAATTTGGGAATGAGATCTGTCAATCAAATCAGAATTTTGTTTTGACATCACAGGAATGCTAGTCATTGATTTTTAGCTCACCTGGCCAGAATGGCCAAGTGAGCTTATGCCGTGGCGGCCGTCTGTCATCTGTCGTCCATCTGTCCGTCCATTCGTCTGTCCATCCGTCAACTTTTGCTTTAAAATGCATCTCCTCCTAAACCACTTGTCAGATTTTAATCAAATTGGGCTAGAAGAAATCTTATGGAGGTAGGCTCTAGAACTTCTATTTAGAGTTTGGATTTTTCAATTTTTGGGTAAAAAATCTTGAGATTTTATAAAAATTTACCGGAAAGTGTCAAAACGCATCTCCTTAACTTCTTGATGGATTTCAGTCAAATTTGGTTTGAAGGATCCTTAGGAGGTAGGCTCTAGAATGTCCATGCAAATTTTTGATTGATCAATTTTTGTGGTGCAAATCTTAGATTTTGTAAAAAATCTACTGGAAAGTATCAAAACGCATCTCCTCCTTAGCTTCTTGAGAGATTTCAGCCAAATTTGACTTGAAGCATTCTATGGATGTCGGTTCTAGATCTTCTATTCAAATTTTTGATTGGTAAATTTTTTGGGTGAAAATCTTAGATTTTGTAAAAAATGTACTGGAAAGTGTCAAAATGCATCTCCTCCTTAGCTTCTTGACAGATTTCAACTAAATTGTCTTGGAAGGACCATATATTGGTGGGCTCTAGTATATCTGTTCAAATTTTTGATTGATCAATTTTTTGGGTAAAAAATCTGATTTTATAAAATCTTCAAATTTGGCTTGAAGCATTCTGTGGACTTAGATTCTTGATCATGTATTCAAATTTTGGATTGGGCAATTTTTTGGGTTCAAATCTTCAATTTTGTAGAAAATTCACCAGAAAGTGTCTAAATGCATCTCGTCCTTAGCTTCTTGACTGATTTCAACAAATTTTCCTGGAAGGATCATATAGTGCTAGGCTGTAGAAAATCTATTCAGATTTTTGATTGGTCAATTTATGTGGTGAAAATCTGATTTTATAGAAAAAGTTGCTGGAAAGTGACAAAACGTATCTCCTCCTTAGCTTCGTGACAGATTTCACCCAAATTTGGCTAGAAGGATCCTATTAAGGTAAGGTCTAGAACTTCTATTCAGACTTTTGATTGGTCAATTTTTTTTGTGAAAATCTTATCCGAAAGTTTCAAAACATATCTCATTAACTGCTTGGCAGATTTCAACTTAATTTGGCTGAAAGGACACTATTGGTCTTCTGAACAGAATTTTTATTGATACATCTTTTGGGTTAAAATCTTATATTTTATGAAAATTTTACCGGAAATTGTCAAAACGCTACTCCTAATAATGACCGCTTGGTAGATTTCAATCTAGTTTGGCTAGAAGGATCCTATGGGTGTAGGTTTCAGAACTTGTATAAAGAATTTTAATTGGTAAATTGTTTGGTGAAAATCTTGAGTTTTATGAAAAATTTACCTGAAATCGATTAAGACGCTACTCTTCGTTAGCTGCTTAGGTGATTTCAACCAGACTTGGATGGGAGAACCCTATGGTGGCAAGCTTCAGAAGTTATACACAGAATTTTGATTGCTCAATTCTCTCAGAGGCTATCTTGGCTTATCCAAAAGTTTTGTAAAATCAGTTGGAAGGACCCTAGGTGGGTAGGCTTCAGAACGTATATATACAGAATTTTGATTGGTCAATTTTTTCCGGCAGCCATTTTGGATTTTCCAGAAATATTTTACAATACTAATCAATGGCCAGATTTCAACGAAACCTGGGTAGGATGATCCTATGGTGATTGGCTTAAGGACTTCTAATGAGTGTTTTGATTGGTAATTTTTTTCCGACAGCCACCTTGGACTTTCCACAAAATTTTCAGAAGCCTTTAAATATCTACTACTACTACTGCTCGATATCAAACACATTTGGGTGGAATGACCCTATGATGCTAGGCTTTAAGAAATCGAATGGGCATTCTGTTTGGTCAATTTTCTTGGTGGCCATCTTGGATTTTCCTAAAATTAGCCATGTCTATTTAAATGCAAACGGTTCAAATGCTAATGGTCCAGATGAGCGCCACAGGCCCTTGGACCTCTTGTAATAATAATAATAATAATAATAATAATAATAATATAATAATAATAATAATAATAATAATAATAATAATATTAATAATAATAATAATAATAAAATAAAAAAATAAAATAATAATTATATAATAATAATAATAATAATAATAATATACACCTGTGCAAAAGTTAAGCACCACCCTATTTTTACGCACATGCGAGGGTATATTCATGTGCTATGAAGAAAGCAATAGCATAAACATTTATGTACCCATCCATCTTAGTGCAAGAGGTAATAATGCAACTAGAGGAATGCTGATTATGATGGTGGGGAAACACTGTATGTTTTTGTTTGAACTTGAAAACGAGGCCTGAATATGGTTACGTTGACACAACTGACAACTATTGCCCTACAGTTGACACACGTGGCTAGATTGTCATTAATGGTGTCTGAAAACGAAGTTTAACATCTGTGCACGAGTTTGAGACTGTCATTATTAATACCGGGTATATCCACCTTGTGCCTGGATGACGGCCTGGACACAACGTCTCATGCTGGTCACCAACCGACTGATACGCCATTGTGGTATTCGTTGCCATTCAAGATGGAGTGCGTCTGTTAATTCCTGTAGGTTCTGCACAGGAGGATCCCTCCTCACCATGTTTCCCAGAATGTCCCAGATATGCTCAATAGGGTTCATGTCAGGGCTCCTTGCTGGCCATGGTAGGGTTTCGATGGCATTCTGGCGGAGGTATTCATGCACAGCTCTAGCACGATGTGGTCGGGCGTTGTCATCCATGAATATAGGGTGGGTTCCAGGTGCATGATTTACAAAATGAGGGACCACAACTCTATCCAGTATGGAATCTTGATATCTTTGTCCATTTAGTGTTCCAGGTACAGTCAACAGATCCAGCTTACAATCAAATGAGATGCACCCCCATATCATAACGGAAGCTCCACCAAATGGAACTTCTTCCATGATGTTACGTTGGTCGTACGCCGTGCGTCTGGACCTCCATACACGAGTTCGACCATCTGTGGCATGAAGCAGGAACCGACTTTCATCGGACCAGTGTACCCGTCTCCAGGATCTCATGTTCCAGTGTCTTCTTTCGTTGCACCACCTCAGACGCTCCTCTTTGTGGTGTGCAGTGAGGAGAGGACGTCTGACAGGTCTAGCTTTCATGCCAGCAGCATACAGTCTCCTTTTGACGGTAGACATTGACACTCTATTGCGCGTTTCCCATTGCTGGCTGAGCACTCTACTGTTGGTGAATGGAGATCTCCTAACAAGGCGTACTAGGGCTCGATCATCACGGGCAGTAGTCTTCTTCGGTCTTCCAGATCTAGGCCTGTCCTTCACCTCGTTAGTTTGCCCATGTTTTGCAATCAAACGACTGATTACAGTATGGTTAATGTTCAGCTGTCTGCCAATCTCTCTGCATGACATACCAGTGGTATGCATGCCTATGATTTGCCATTTCACACGATCACTTAACCTTCGTCTTGCCATAGCGGTTCACAATCAAGAGCTAATTCTCTCTGTACAAATAAACCACGGTCATGAACACAAAATTCCTAATCTTGTCGCCTAAATCTGTATGTAATGTTCTACACCTCAAACTGGACTTTTACATAACTGTACACGTGTGCTGTTTCCCGCCACGCACGGACATCAAGCGGCGTGAAGTCATGCATGCATGTGCATTTCGTACTTGGAATTATGTCAGCTAACGCGGGGACAAAAAGTATGGCAGCCTAGTTGTACCATCATGTTTCTACGTTCTATTGTTTTTGCTGGTGCTTAACTTTTGCACAGGTGTATATTAATAATAATAATAATAATATTAATAATAATAATAATAATAATAATAATAATAATAATAATAATATATTAACCCTTTAACACTCAAGCTGGCCAAAAATGGCTTCTGCAGTTGTTTTGAGAAATGTACATTTGGCGACCAAGTGAAAACTATTTTTGAAATTTGCCACTGGAATCATTGGTTTGGATAAGCTTTCCCCGCGAGAACAAAATATTTGGGCAAAGCTACTGTATCTACAGTCCAAGATAAGCTTTCCTTGCAAGAACAAAAGATTTGCTAGCGAGTCTACAGTCCAAGATAAGCTTTCCCTGCAAGAACAAAAGATTTGCTAGCGTGTCTACAGTCCAAGATAAGCTTTTCCTGCAAGAACAAATGATTTGCTAGCGAGTCTACAGTCCAAGATAAGCGTTTCCTGCAAGAACAAAGGATTTGCTAGCGAGTCTACAGTCCAAGATAAGCTTTCCCTGCAAGAACAAAAGATTTGCTAGCGAGTCTACAGTCCAAGATAAGCATTTCCTACAAGAACAAAATATTTGCTAGCAGGTTTACAGTCCAAGATAAGCTTTCCCTGCAAGAACAAAAGATTTTCTAGCGGGTCTACAGTCCAAAATAAGCTTTCCCAGCAAGAACAAAAGATTTGCTAGCGGGTCTACAGTCCAATATAAGCTTTCCCTGCAAGAACAAAATATTTAGAAAATCCATTGTGTGTTCATTTCTGTTTGATCGATGCATTTCTAACCAATGCATGATCATCCAAGAAATGTACACTCAGTCTTTGCAAAGCTTCTTCCATTCTTGTTGAGAAAGCAGATATAGGCCAATGCTGCTACCACAGTTAGGTAATAATCTTGAAAGCCAGCTGATTATATGGTTAACAATTTCAGAGAATTGTTCGTGCCTTAGTCAGCAAAAACTTACAGTCAAATGCTCTTTATATCCACAGTAAGGTTCAAATTAAGACTATGGTGGTTATCTGAAAATATTTAGACGGAAACAGCAATAATTGTATTCAAATTTGTATCTAATCTGTAGCAAGTAGCATTGCCTACTAATTATTTTGACAATAATTTGACTGAATGCTGTTAGTGTCATTGACAGCAACAAGTTTCATGCCCATGTTTATCAAAGTATCCATGGTCAGCCTTCTCGTACTTTCTACTGGAAAGTAATACACTTGCACTAAACAGTATTGAAATACATGTTGTCAAGCGTACTGCTGAATTTCCCATTTCTCATCTTTAAGACAACCATACAGAAACACTTGAATATTTTGAAATTAATTAGACTGGAAGCCATTGTTGCCTAAGGCAGCAATGTCTTCCAGTCAAATTAATTTCAAAGTATTCAACGGAATAAGTTTTATGTCATAGAGAATTTACTTTTTGAGGGATTTGTCGCTGAAAGAGTTAACCCTCATAATTATGTCTTACAGGCTTGCAAGGTCAAGGTCACTGGCTGACAAACGACAAGCTAGATGGGCAAACGGGAACCCTTTTTTTGGAAATCCCTGTTTGTACAGACAATAAACTCAATTAGTATGGCGTCCAATAGTTACAACAAATATCAGCGAACTGCGTGCTGGGTAACTTGCACAGAAATCAACAGGCATCTCATTATTTCATGCTAAGGTTTCTCTCTTTAATTGGACATGAGAACTTTAATATTCAACATTTATTGCTAATAAATAATTGTCAAATTTGGTCAAGAAAATTTATATATCTGCCTATTGAATGTCGATTTTCAGGCCAAGAGAATACAATTTAAAAAAATTTATCACTGGAGTGACTATCTCTGTTATCGAGCCAGTCATTCCAGTGGTAAATTTTAAAATTTTTTATTCTCTTGGCCTTTAAATGGACATTCCACAAAACCATAACAGAGGCTGTTTTTGGCCGACATGACTATTAAAGGGTTAAATGGTTATCAGTCGCGACAATAATGTGATTCACTGTTCTGTTTAATTTATCATTCTGTCTGATTTTTTTGCTGTGTCTAAGTTGTTCCATCTGTCTGTCTTTCAGGTTCAATGGCCGCTCTCGGAATCTGTATGCTTCTTTTCGGCTGTTTTCTCGGCTTCGCCGTCGCAATCGTCATCAAGAAATTCTTCAATCATAAGATTCCGTATAGACTTCAGTAGGGCATGACCTCACGCATGCGTTATGTAGGAATATTTTGAAAACAAAGCGACTTTCAGTTGAACACTTTCTCTCAACTGTAAAGCAGAAATGAAATACAGGTGTCACTTTTCTGATGAAGGTGACTAATGGCAGCATCGGCATTATGTTTCCTAATTTAGCGAATCTATTTTGCTAATATTTCAGGCATGATTAAGCCTATTGGAACTAAACCTTGAAACGCTGTTGCCTATTCTGTTAGGAATCTGCATTATGACCTGGAGGTCGCATGGTCAAAGGTCAAGGGCACTGATCTCTGATGTTTATGAGGAAGATGAGAAATTTAATTACACAGAATTCTTGTTAACCGTTACCACGCCGATGTCAAAATTGTTTGCAGACAGCAACATCGTCCACTGAAGTTGTTGAAAAATGTACACCAGTTTCTTTGCTATTGACACAGTAAAAGATAGAATATTAACCCTTTAACACTCATATCAGCCAAAAATGGCTTCTGCAGTGGTCTTGAGAAATGTCCATTTTCAGATCATGAAAAGACTATTTTTTTTAATTTACCACTGGTATGACTGGCTCGATAACCGAGCCAGTCATTCCAGTGGCAAATTTTCAAAAATAGTCTTCTCTTGGTCTGCAAATGGACATTTTCTATGAGAAAATTAAAATTTTCTTGAACAAATTGGAAGGTTGAAGGGTTATCACCAGAGTGATAGGGTTAATAAACGCATATTTATCCCAATCGCAAGCTGGGCTGAATACCTCTAAGTCATCGTGTGACAAACTATTATAATGGCAACTGCTTGATTGCTATGGAAATTTAAAGATGTGTCTTAACTGAAAACTTTGAAATACTTACAACCACCCCCCCCCCCCCCACACTATGTGCGCGCGCGCACACGCGCACACACACACACACACACACACACACACACACACACACACACACGCATATACACACGCACACATGCGCGCACTCACACACACCTTCCCATTTGCTCAGGTGGCTAGATGACTAAGTCACCTTGGAGTGCGTGGGAAGATTGGGCATGTGACCATTTCGCTTTAGCAATCTGAGCTTTACGATGTAAGAAATATCCTGTTAAATATTTTGAAACTACTGCTTTTGACTAGAAACTGTCATTTTATTGTTGAAAATATGCAAGAGTATATCTGTATGTTAGCCATGGACTTGAGTACAGTGGGGTTGAGTATGAAATAACTGGCTCTCCCCTACCACTCTGTCAAAATTTAAAATTTTCAAGTTAAATTAAAGGACGAGCTGGTGTTCATTTTTCAACAAATTTGGTGGAAGATTTTGCTGTCATAGACGGCAACATCGTCCACCAAAATTGTTGAAAAATGAACAGAAGTTTCTTTGCTATTGACACAGTAAAAGATAGAATACTGACATCAGGGTAGTAATGGTTAAGCTTATACCCTTCAGATTACAGGTAACAATAATAATAATAATAATAATAATAATAATAATAATAATAACAATAATAATAATAATAATAATAATAATAATAATAACAATAATAATAATAACAATAATAATAATAATAATAATAATAATAATAATAATAATAATAATATACAGTTATTATTAGACAATGTTAATGCTATATTTTGTGATGATAATGTGTATATAACATTATTTATTATAGTGCCTCTCGCACATTATAACTCAATTGCCTTACAATGAAGATCTTGAAGATTTGATCTGATAGCTGTATAATAGACTGAAAAAATGTTTTAATGGTTGTCGGCCAAAAATCGCTCCTGCAGTGTTCATGAAATGGTCATTTGCAGTATATGAGAAGACTATTTTTTGAAAACCTTACCACTGAAATGACTGGCTCAGTCAGTTCAGTGGTAAATTTTCAAAAAATTTAAATCTTTGGACTGTTATTGTCTTTATATGGTTATTATACTTTACTTAACTGTCTGACCGCTGCAAGCCATCTGACAATAATTTCAATGGCCAATAACTCTGGACCTGCTGAATATTTTGAAAACAACTTGACTGAAAGTTGTTAGTGGCTTAGACACAAACAACTTTCAGTCAATTTGTTTTCAAAATATCCAGCATATCCAGAGTTAAACTCCAAGGAAAATGTAGTCTGCAGAAATTCAGCTGGCAGACAGTTGAAGTTTTTTATACATTCCTGATTATTGATAGCATTTAGGATATATGATATCCATAGCAACACAAATCACCGTCCCACTGACTGAAACAAATCTTATACAATTTAACCTGCACAAAATCTAACTAAACCCTATGCAAGTTTTTTGGTGAAATTCACAATTTTGATCTGAGGGGGAGGGAAAGAGAGAGGCTTTGCTTCAATATCTTCTGCTTACAATACAGTTTAAAAATAAGTTAAACGGTTTTCAAAATAAAATAAAATAAAATGTACTTCTGAATATTTTGAACATGATTCTATTGGAAGACATTGTGGCATAAGGCAGCAATCTCTTCCAATCCAAATTATGTTCAAAATATTTAACAGAACATCTCTTACATCGTTTTCAAAATTGTATTAACTAATATGTTATTTCCAAGCTATACTGTAGTGTAAGAATTCTCTGAGTCTCTGATCTGAGCCTTGGTATAATAGGCAGAACTAAGCGCACGTGGTATGCGAATCTCTTTAGCCATCTGACTCCCAAGTTTTTGCAGACTACATATTCCAAGGGTTATATATCTGGACCGGCTAAATATTTTGAAAACAATTTGACTGAAAGTTGTTGGTGGCTAAGCCACCAACAACTTTCAGGCAAATTATTTTCAAATTATTCAGCAAGTCACAACTAAACTTGGATACATTCTTACCTATGGTGTTAGGAATCTGCATTATGGCATTAAGGTCAGAAGGTCACATGTCAAGGTCAATATGACCTTGTACAAAACTCAACGTTAAGTTTTAGCATTTAGCAAAACTTAGCTGTCTCACTGCTCCAAGCCACCAGGCAACTTATTTTAATAAGCAAAAACTCTGTACCTGCTGAATATTTTGAAAACAATTTGACTGAAAATTATTGGTGGCTATGCCACCAACAACTTTCAGTCAAATTGTTTTCGAAATATTCAGCATACCCAGAGTTAAATGCCATGGAAAATGTAGTCCGAAGGGATTCAGCAAGACAGGCGAGATATTTAATTCTGTGAAATTCTTGTTTTATTAGGCATTGTTTTTAGCCATTGTATTTAATTTCATTATTAATATCAAGCATGTCTGTGTAGTTTTATTACGGCCATAGACCTGTCAATAACCTGCTGGAGGTAATTTATTATCACTTTGATTGACAGGATCTTGATCAAAAGTACCCACCTGAGCTAAAAAAACCCAATGACCTCATCCTGAGACCTGTGAAGCCAAAATATTGAGCCACAAAGAGGGATAAATTTATCGTCCTAATAATTCGTTTAATCGACATATTTGTCAAGGGAGATAACTTTTAATAAGAGAAAATAGCAGTCAATAGCTGAGGAATAATATATTTTTGAAAAGTTTAATTAATATGACTGGCTCTTAGTTGATATGCAGTGCTAAAATCAATTCTAACTGATACCAGTAACAGCCATAATCAATTTCTGGTCAAGCGAAAATCTGAATATTCATTCTATCGAATATCCATTTGCAAGCCTAGAGAAGACTATTTGTGAAAATTTACTACTGAAATGACTGGCTCAGTTACTGAGGCAGTCATTTCAGTGGTAAATTTTTACAAATAATCTCTTGGCCTGCAAATGAACAGTTCTCAAGAGCACTGCTGAAGCCACTTTTGGCCAGCTGAAATGTTAAAAGATTCAGTCAGTCATCCCAGTGAAAGTTTAAAAAAATTATTTTCTTCCCATAACTGACTATTGATAAATTATAGACTTTACCTCCTATAGTGTAGTTGACAGGTAATAGATTAATTACCATTTTTATAATCAGACTACAATGTGCTAACTATAATTTGTCTCTTATCATTACAAACATGTGATTTTTATCATTAAAAATGTATGAATAATTTGTAATTTTGTGGTTTTTTTGGTATCTCATTTCTTCAACATTCCATAGTATCGGTGCTTTTATATATCATTCTGTATATTATATCGTGATTATCGAAAGCTGTTAACCCATCTGGTTTATACCTGTCAGGTGCACACAAGGTAGTTCGTGGATCCAGAGTGATTTATTTACATTTCTCCATTTTGGTGGAGTTTGAGTCTGTGGAGTTTGAGAAGATCACCGTTTGACACTCTAACTAATGGTCAAATTTTTTAATATTTACCACTGGAATGACTGGCTCGATAACAGAGATAGTCACTCCAGTTTCCATTTGCAGGCCAAAAGAAGGCTATTTTTGAAAATTCACCACTGGAATGACTGGCTCGGATATTGAGCCGGTCATTCCTGTGATACATTTTCAAAAATTCTATTCTGTTAGCCTGAAAATGGACATACCACTGCAGAGATTGGTTCTGACCAGCTTGCCTATTAAATGTGTAATTTGGTAAGCCATATTAACTGTCTCGCTGCTACAAGCCACCAGACAATAAATTCAATGAGCAATATCGTCTGACTTGCTAAATATTTTGAAAACAATTTGACTAAAAGTTGTTGGTGGCTAAGCGAGTCATTCCAGTGGTGAATTTATCAAAAATAGTCTTCTCTTGGTTTGTAAATGGACATTTACCGAGCAGTTTTCAATTTTTTGGGAACAAATCTTGACCATTAAGGGGCTAACACACTGCTGAATACAATACACTATTGTTGATAGGCATACATATCAAAGTTACGGTGGTCTTAATGTCTTATGATAGCTTTAAGAAATGTCGGTGTTGAAGGATTAGATTCATTTCATTGGTAACTACTGGCGGTTATTTTGAATATGATTTACTTCTTGTGGCCTTCTTTATTGATTGTTTTCAACATATCAAGCAGGTTTCATATTGAGTGCCTTATGTGTGACTTTGAAACAAGGAAATAAAACATTTGTTCATGAACACGTGTTAACCCTTTAATGGTCAAACCAGCCAAAACTCGCCTCTGCAGTGGTCTTGAGGAATGTCCATTTGCAGGCCAAGAGATGACTATTTTTGAAAATGTATCTGAGCCAGTCATTCCAACGATAAATTTCCACAAATAATCTTCCGTCAGCCTGCAAATGGACATTCAATGAACAAATATTTTGATTTTCTTGACCACTTGACCATTAAAGTGTTTTAATCCAGCATTGAGATTTTCCCCGCATGGCACAAAATGTACATGCACAGAATGTGATATATAGCATATCAGGCAGAAATGCAGATGCACTTTGTGCACCGAGGATTACAAGTGCACACACACCAGAATATGTGCAGAAATATCTATCTGCTATCTTTTACCTGTGTTATGCCTTATTTTGACCCGTATAAACAGTTTTTGTCGAGCCCTATGCGAAGAGGATGATGGCTTGACATAGCGATTTAAATGGTGTGCATCGTGTGGCATGCAACAGGAATACACCTTTCCCAGATTGACATTATTACGCAGTCAATCCCCTAAGTCAGCGCTCTGAGCATGTTTGCTCTGCTGATAAACCTCTCCGCCAGCAACAGGCCTGAATTGAGTTAGTATTACACTAACAGATTTTAAAGAGTTTCTATGATAAACTAAATCACAATATTATTGAAGTTCTACATGATTGGAAAGCTCATCTAATTTACTAAACATTTCTGTATTAGTTTTGTTATTCTTGTAAAATTTTCACTAAGTTATTTGCATAGATAAAATACACCATTGTCCCTAGCTTTATTAAATCAAGCGATCAATAGTGTATTTTAAAATTATAATTAGCGTGATAAAAAATTTTTTTTTAATATTTAAAAAGTAATACATAAATGTTTAGAACATTAGATGAGCTTTCTAATGTATGACTACAATAAAATTATTTTCCTACTTCATATGAATGGCTTAAGGTACATAGTATCTGAACCTAATAGCAAAGTAATACTGTTTGAGCTTCGCCTGGCCGTTTTACCGTCCAGAAGTGCTGCGAGCAATGCATTGTGGGAAGTATTTTCCAAAAATATGTCAATCTGGTAAAGGTATAAATAGTAATAATAATAATAATAATAATAATAATCATAATAAAATTATACTACTTTCAATAAGTTAAGATATGCACGTTATCGTGATGTGATAGGAAATTTTAAATCTTATATTTTTTATAGAATAAATATTACGTTCATTCTTCATATAAGTACCAATATTCCTGTTATTTTGACTTCAATGTTTTATGCATTTTACCTTATTTTATATTTGTACTGCACGATAATGAAAACCGGTATTGGTTCATAGCTTTGTTATACACTATATTAACAGTCTGCTCGCTGACATTCTGCAGACTACATTTTCAGGGGTGTTATATAACTCCTGCCCGAAGTTGTTTTCAAAATATTCAACGTGTCCGACGTTATTGCCTATTGAAATTATTGTCCTGTGGTTTTCAGTGATCAGGAAGTTAATTGTGCTTTCCGGTTCATGTATCCATCATATGACGTCATAGGCAACTACGTGGCGTGTAGTATGATGTTATAATTATGACATCATGGATGATTCGATATAGTCTGTCTTTAATGCTTAATAGTCTGACACGGACGAATTGTATGTCTTTTCCCTTTAATCCTTTAACCCTCGAATTTGTTCAAGAAAATTTCAATTTTCTCATCGAAAACGCCTATTTGCAGATTAAGAGAAAGACTATTTTTGAAAATTTACCACTTGAATGACTGGCGCGGTTATCGAGCCAATCATTCCAGTGGTAAATTTTTAAAGAATAGTCTTCTTTTTGTCTGCAAATGGGCATTATAGAAGACCACTACTGAAGTTGTTTTTAGCCGGTTTGAGGGTTAAAGGGGCGATATAAACATTCTGTTGAATATTTTGAAACTAATTTGACTGGCTGCTGTTGCTGCCATAGGCAGCAACAGCGGCCAGTCAAATTAGTTTCAAAATATTTAACAGCTTCATTATATAGTTTTCTGGAAATTTATAGTCAGAGTTCAGAGATCAATTGATCCCAACGCGGACGAGGTCTGGTTGGAATTTAGATAGAGATGGGTGGGGCATAGCTAAAACTGGAAGGTTCCATTGTACTTTGTATATAGTGCTTATTGTAATGGTATTCAATAGTTATGTACATCTGTATATAATATATGAGAGTGGGACGTGTTAGGTGTGTGCACAGGATGCTGATGCATGATGGGTAGAATAGAGGTATGATGGTGGGTAGGGACAAGATGGATGGTGAACAAAATGGTTATTGGTAGATTCTGGTGGTCTGGTGAAGGGGGGGGGGGGAAATCTGGATTAAAGAGTGCAGAATGGTGGACAGGATGGTGGGGAGGGCACAGGTTGATGTGTGACAGGAAAATGACTAAGACAGATTGGTGTGGGGAGGGCACAGGTTGATGTGTGACAGGAAAATGACTAAGACAGATTGGTGTGGGGAGGGCACAGGTTGATGTGTGACAGGAAAATGACTAAGACAGATTGGTGTGGGGAGGGCACAGGTTGATGTGTGACAGGAAAATGACTAAGACAGATTGGTGTGGGGAGGGCACAGGTTGATGTGTGACAGGAAAATGACTAAGACAGAATGGTGTGGGGAGGGCACAGGTTGATGTGAGACAGGAAAATGACTAAGACAGATTGGTGTGGGGAGGGCACAGGTTGATGTGAGATAGGAAAATGACTAAGACAGATTGGTGTGGGGAGGGCACAGGTTGATGTGGGATAGGAAAAGGACTGGAACAGGTTGGTGTTGGGAGGGATAGGTTGATGTGGGATAGCAAAAGGATTGGGGCAGGTTGGTGTGTGTGGAGGGCACAGGTTGATGTGGGATAGGAAAAGGACTGGAACAGGTTGGTGTTGGGAGGGATAGGTTGATGTGGGATAGGAAAAGGATTGGGGCAGGTTGGTGTGTGTGGAGGGCACAGGTTGATGTGGGATAGGAAAACAACTGGAACAGGTTGGTGTGGGGAAGGCCAAGTTGATGTGGGTATGTGTAAAAGGTACAAGATGTATGGCAAGTTTGGTGTGGGGTGAGGACGGATTGTTGGTGTGAGGACGGATAGGCACAGAGAACCATACCCCTACCCACCCCATCAAGGGAGTGAATAATTTGATGTTTTGGGATTTACATAGTGATAGTTTCTATGGTATGTGAACATTGAATCTGTTCTATGAGACATGCTTATATAATAGACCATGATGGGAATGGGTAGGTAGGGTCAGGATGGTGTTGGAAGCAGAATGGAGAAATCCGGTTTATCCGTCAGTCATATGACATCATAATCAACTACGTGATGTGTAATATGATGTCATAGACAATTACATCATGAATGACTCGATTTAGTCCAACTTAAACATTTAGTCTGTCACGTTGTACGAATTGTATTTCTGTACTATTTAATAAACATGCTGTTAAATATTTTGAAACTAATTTGACTGGGCGCTGTTGCTGCCATAGGCAGCAAAAGCACCCAGTCAAATTAATTCCAAAATATTCAACACCTTACCTGTATAGTTTTCTGAAAATTGAGATTCAGAGAGTGCAGGGATTGATTGATCCCAACACGGGCAATGCATGGGTGGAGCTTAGCTTGAGATGGGCGGAGCATAGCTAAAACTGGATTCCTCCGTTATCGGGAGAGTTGGATAGTGGTTGGTGTAGGGGAGGTGTATGATGGGTGGTGGAGAGGTGGTGGATTGGTGCGTGGAATTGATGTGAGACTGGCGGTGGAATGGACAGATTGGGAGACTGAAGACGAGGTCAGACAACAATCGAGATTTTGGTATCAATCCACAGCATTAACATACCAGCTGTCATCGATAAACGAGCCAGTCATTCCAGTGATAAGTTTTCAAATATTGTATTCTCTTGACCCTGTCAATATCAATACAACAAATACAGGGAAGCGGTTGAATATTTTGAAACTAATTTGACTGGGATCTGTTGCTTATAAGGGTTCGCAGTCAGAATAGTTTCAAAATATTCAACAGACTTTTCTGGCTGGTGAGTGTGTTTAATCCTTTAATGGTCATACCGGCCAAAACCGGCTAATGCTATGGTCTTGCGGAATGTCCATTTACATGCCAAAAGAATATAATTTTTGAAAATTTATCACCGGAATGACTGGCTCGATAAACGAGCCAGTCATTCCAGTGATAAGTTTTCAAATATTGTATTCTCTTGGCCTATAAATGGACATTCAATAAGAAAATATTTAAATTTTTTGGACAAAATTTGACCATTAAATGGTTAACTGATATTGTATAGTTAGATAATTACATTCACAATACAGTACGGCTCAGAAATAACTTAACGTTTCCAGTTTGATTCAAAGACATTGCTGCCTTAGTACAAAATATTCAATAGAATATTTCTTACTTCATTTTCAAAATTGTACTAAGTAACATGTTTTTGCTTTGGAAATATTTTAGCTTATTTATGAAATGTACTGTACTTTCTAAAGTGACCTTTTTCATCCGTCCTTTGGTGTGATTAGAATTTTTTAAACTTTATACATCGATTCCCGAGACAGTGTAACATATTTACCTATATATAGGTGATTTTCAATAATAGTTTTACTTGAAAAATACTGAGCACAATTTCCATAAAGCTGACACTCGCAGCTAGTACAAGTCATTATGTCTGTCTATCTGTCAAAATGTATACAAATTCAGATACGTCGCAGGTATAATAAACAACATTTAGCCTACAGACAGAGTAAAGTTGGGAGCACATCAGAGCAACAGGGAGAGACAGCGATATGATTTGGTCATATCGGTGATGGGTCGCTGCAGTGTGTGGGCAAAAATGACAGTGGCATGACGTGAAAGCGACAAATTTGCCTAATGAGTAGTCATCCATGCTGCTAGTCCTGTTTTACAATTTACTGTAAATCTTCGTGTGTCAACCCCGCCTCAAAGTGCTCAAAAGGCGACTTTATCAATTAAGCCTTTACTTTGTGAAGAGTTTTCAAGCACATTGATATTATTGCTCAGGGAATGACCATTTGCTAGCCTATGGCAGCAACATCACCCAGTCAAATTACTTTCAAAATATTCAACAGCATCATTATTAAATAGTAAATACATACAATTCGTACAGCAACGCTTAGTCTGTCAACAATTAAGCATTTGTGATGAACTTAGCTACATCATACATGACGTAATTGATTATGACGTCAGCCTACACGTCACATACTTGATTATCACATCATATGATTGATGGATAACCTGGATTCCTCCGTTCTCATATTTTCCTCTTATACACTGCAGTGCATTATCGCTTATATGTGATTCCTGATATTGATTGTGAATATATGTATGTGAAAACTGTTACCTTTTACACAGATAGACATTTCTGTCTATATTTGCCGTTACTTGAAGTCATTATTTTAAGAATAAATTTATAGAATTCACTTTGTTGTTTTGTTTTGTTGAGGGATTTTAGATCAGTTGATGAGTTACCACCCCATGTCCGGCTGTCTGTCTGTCTGTCCGTCGCTGCACGTCACCAATGGACTTTTCCACGTTTATCTATCCATCATATGATGTCATAATCAACTACATGACGTGTCATAATCATGATGTCATGAATGATTCAAAATAGTTTGTCTTTAGCGCTTAATAGTCTGACATGCTGTACGAATTGTATGTCTTTACCATTTAATAAACATTTTGTTGGATATTTTGAAACTAATATGACTAGGCACTGTTGCTGCCATAGGCACCAACAGCGCCCAGTCAAATTCATTTCAAAATATTTAACAGCTTTAAATATTTAATAGTTTTTTGGAAATTGATAGTCATGGAGTTCAGGGATCAATTGATCCCAACACAAGCGAGGTGGGGTGGAGCTTAGCCAGTGATGGGCGGGGCATAGCTAAAACTGGAAAGATGCATTGTGACATGTGTTATTGTTAGTTCATTGTGGTTTGCAACCAAACCTGGTCAAGAATGATCATCTATGCATCTAATATCTGCATTGCCAAAAATTGAAGTTGTTTCATTGAACCCCATCCCACCCCCTAGCATAGTTGATATGGTACAGCTCAGAAACAAAAACAAAATAAAACCTACCCTTGAATATATTGAACGTAATTTGATTGGAAACTATTGCTGCCTGCCAAAATATTCACATCGTGTTCAAAATTGTACTAACTAACATGTTTCTTTTTTTTGGAAATGTGTTAACTTATTTATGAGCGGTACTATATTTTGTCCATTAGCTTCCCATTTAAACCACTTATGGCAGCAACAGCACCCACTCAAATTAGTTTCAAAATATTCAACAGCGTGCTTATTAAATAATAGACATACAATTCGTACAACTTGACTGACTATTAAGTGTTTATGATGGACTAAATCGTGTCATTCTTGACATAATAGACCGTTACAATTTATCCATCCATCATATGACGTCATACCTAATTAAGTGATGTGTAGGATAACATCATAATCATGATATCATAAATAACTCGATATAGTCCGTCTTAAACGCTTAATAGTCCGACATGTATGAATTGTATGTCTGAGGGAAAGAGTGTCTGCGAGGGAAAGAGGGTCTGTGAGGGAGAGGGTCTATGAGGGAAAGAGGGTCTGTGAGGGAAAGAAGGTTTGTGAGGGAAAGAGAGCTTGCGAGGGGAAGAGGGTCTGCCAGGGGAAGAGGGTCTGCGAGGGGAAGAAGAGGGTCTGTGAGGGAAAGAGGGTCTGCGAGGGGAAGAGGGACTGCGAGGGAGAGGGTCTGTGAGGCAAAGAGGGTCAGCAAGGGAGAGGGTCTGCAAAGGAAAGAGGGTCTGCGAAGGAAAGAGGGTGTGTGAGGGAAGAGGGACTGTGAAGCTGTTGCATCAGGTTATGTTCTGCAGCATCCAATGAAGCAGAGATAGAAGTCATCAAATTCGGATGACATAGGAAATCATCAACAAACAATAGATTCAGTCCGTCAGGAACTTTTAATAGTCTGTCATGTGTACGAATTGTATGGCTTTACTACTTTATAACCATTTTGTTGACTATTTTGAAAATAATTTGAGAGGGTGTTGTAGCACATAGTGAAATTAGTTTCGAAATACTCAACAACTTGCCTGTATAGTTTTCTGGAAATTGATATTCAGGTTGTTCCGGGTTAGATAGATCTTAACACGGGTAAAGAGTGGGTGGAGCTTAGCTAGAGATGGGCGGGGCCTAGGTAAAAGTGGATTCATCCATTGACATGAACACACCAGATGATTCACGAGAACATTAACCACATCAAAGCAATGATTATGTGAGGCTAAATGGACCTTTCCATTTTTAGCTACGCCCCGCCAGTCACTAGCTAAGCTCCACCCACACCTCGCCGTGTTGGGATTGATCGATCTGTGAATGACCTAGCTATCAATTTGCAGAAACCTATACAGATAAGCTGTTAAATATCTTGAAACAAATTTGACTGGGTGATATTGCTATGGCAGCAACAGCGCCATGTCAAAACAGTTTCAAAATATTCAAAAGAATATTTATTAAATAGTAAAGGCATACAATTTGTACAACAACGCATAGACCGTCTTCAAATATGCGTTCGTGGCGTACTTATCGACATCATTCATGACGTCATTCATTATGATGTCATCCTACACATCACATAGTTGATTATGACGTCATATGACGGGTGGATACTCTGGAAAGGTGAATTCATCACACCATCCTCATCGTCCTCAACAGCAGCATTTTTTTATAGCTCAGATAACTTGTCAGTTAGTTGCAATTTAGCTATCACCTAGCGTCTGTCACTGTCCATCCGTCAACAACTCCGTCCATCAGCCCATCCATCCACCCGCCTGCCCGACAAAATTATTCCTACAGCACATGTCATCTTTCATATACAATAACCAAATAGACATCGCTATGGGCTAAAGGTACGCCCGATATGAAACATGTGCGACCTACGTTTCACGTTTCAATAAGCATCATAGAAAACCATTGAACAGACTGTAGCTTGAAATGTTTTTTTTAAATATACGGCAACCAAATTTGGCATTTTTGTCAGAGAAGATGGGCGATAGCCTCCTCAATTTTCAGAGCTTCACTATTATATTAACCTGATAAGCCTAAATTTTGTTCAAGAAAATTTCAATTATTAAAAAAATGAATCACTGGGATGACTGGCTCAGTTATCAAGCAAGTCATTATCGTTGTAAGATTTAAAAAAATAGTCTTCTCTTGATCTGCAAATCGATATTTCTCAAAAACTACAGCTGAAGCCGTTTCTTGGCCAGCTTGCGTGTTACAGGGTTAATTAAAGGTGATACAGATTTTCAATCGCAGTGTTTTTTACTTTGGCTAATCAGATTTATGAAGATTGCTTCTCAGAACGTTTAATTTTACAAACTCTGAGGGTGGCGTATAGACGCCTGTCCAGCTCCCTCCAGTCACACGGTCTTCGGATACTCCTTCCATACCCCACCGCAGAATCATATACCTCAACACGCACGCACGCAGATTTTGCAACCAATTTACGCCAATTTAAATAAATGGACGGATCCAACCTGGCACTCATGTATCTGACGTCATTATCAAATATAAAGTTATATAAGGTGAAACATTGATTGATTGACGTGAACTTTGTATGAGTAAAGAGGTCGGACGCAATGTCAAGACATGGAATTCAAGGTCAACGCAATTAGATGAGTTCTTGGAGTCTCAATGGACCTTTCCAATCTACCCATCAGTCATATGACGTCATAATCACACGTCACGTGTAGGATGATGTCGTAATCAATGATGTCATGAACGACGTAGGAAAGTTCGTCACGAACGCTTAGTTGATGGTGGCCTAAGCGTTGTTTTTACGAATTGTATGTCTTATTTAATAAACATTCTGTTAAATATTTTGAAATATATGGTAGCAACAGCAACCAGTCAAATTAGTTTCAAAATGTTCAACAGCATACATGTATAGCTTTCTACAAATTGATAGTCCGGGAGTTCAAGGATAGATCGATCCCAACACGGACGGAGTATGGGTGGAGCTTAGTTAGAGATGGGCGGGGCATAGCTAAAACAGGAGTCCTCCATTAACACCCTGTCCATTGACTATCAATTTCCAGAAAACTATACAGGTAAGCTGTTAAATCTTTTGAAACTAATTTGGCTGGCAGTCAAATTCGTTTCAAAACATTAAACAGCATGTTTATTAAATAGTATTTTTAGACATGCAATTCGTACAACAACGCTTAGTCCGCCGGCATCGATTATGCGTTTGTGACGAACTTAGCTACGTCATTCATGACGTAATTCAATATGAAGTCATCCGACACGTCACGTAGTTGATTACGACGTCATATGAATGGTGGATAAACTGGAATCTTCTATATCGTATGGGTGGGCACGTTGTGGATACCATTCATAATCAAAGCAATCTATAATTTATTTACCTTGACTGTTCAAGTTAAACCCAAACATAAGATATAAGGCCACGGTCAAGGTATAATAAAGATCAAAATTTGATACGCCAACAATCTTGAAACCTATTATCCTAATATCCGGTGTCAAAATTGAGCGAGCGTCAAATCAGGAATAACAATAATTCGATTCAATTCACTTTATTATTTACAAACCCAGGTCACATTGTGACATGTGGGGGCGGGGGGGGGGGGGGGGGGGGGACATAAATGTACAATATTTACAGACCTAAATAATATTATTAACACAAATATCGTCGGAATTGATCTCGTGTCAAATACATCATAAGCGAAATGAGGTAAAGTCTGCCATAAAGGGGGCAATATTAGTCCGAAGTCCGTCACGAAAGCGTTAACTGTATGAATTGTCAGTCTGAGCAATTTACAATTTAACCCCCTCGCTGACAATTCCAAGGTATATATTTTTTACGATGTAATACTTAATCTGTTGAATGTTTTGAAATAAATTTGACTTGAAGTCGTCAATTTGACTTGAAGCAACGGCAGCAACGGCTTCCAGTCAAAATGAATTTCAAAATATTCAACAGTTTTCCTGTAAGCAGGGCCGTATTTAAGGGGGGGGGGGGCAAGCGGGGAAACAGCCCCAGGGCCCCTACAAGAAAGGGGCCCCCACAATTTAAAAATGAAAAAAAAATAATGCACTTTTTTGGAAGTTATAGGACACTTAAAGCAAACTTGATTAGTTTAGAACTCTTAATCATACATTAAAATTCTATTCTAATATTTGTGAGGGCCCCAATTCTTGTTTGGTATTCGGCAACAATGTTAATTACGAAAATTTGCAAAATAAAATAATTTTACAACGAAAGAAAGCGCCATAATTCACCCTAAAAGTAGACTCTCTGGCCGTCTCAGAGCACCTAGATCTAAAACAATTTCTGGGGGAGGACCCCCAGACCATCGCGCTCATTCTTTGCCCCCAGGGCCCTCACATATCTAAATACGGCCCTGCCTGTAAGGGTACCTTGAACATGAGATATGGAGAATTCATCGGTGAACGGGTTAATACACATTTTGCTACATATTTTGAGACTAATTTCACTGGGAGATGTCTCTGTTAAATAGATTCAAACTATTCAACAGCATATACGTATCATAGCGTATGAATATAGTTACTTTGAAATTTTTATTCTGGAAATTCAGGTTTCAAAGTTTCAGATAGATTCAACGCACGTAAAGAACCTTAGTACGAAATGGACAGCGCTCTGTTGTCTATTATAGGCCAGTTTTACTGTACTGGACTTAAAGTTTGAGAGGGTTAATATTTCGTATATTTCGGGGAGAAAATTCCATTATGGGAGTTAACTCCGTAGATGCAATTCCATATGTTGGTGTGGAAATTACCTCCCTTTAGTAAATATCAGCGCCGCGTTATATGTACCCTCTTCTGTTTACGATTTCGCTCAATAAATGATCGGTTCGACCGATCGTACATCGATCGATGCTATTCGTATCTCGCGAGATCCCCTTCGATACGAGATCGAGTATTCTCGAAGAAGCCACGTGTCTATTTTTAGATTGGCGGCATGCATGTTATATGCTTGATGAATAGAGCGTGTTTGGTATTGCCAATACTATAAAAAGCCAGCTAATTAAAGTTAGCTAGGATGATACAAAATTGTGGTCTCTGAATACACGTCCATTACCATACCAAATATCATTTTGTGGCATCGAGGTGTGTGTATTTATGGCAAGTGGTCAAAAAAGTTGCCGCTCACCCGATCGTGGCTGCCAAAAGCAGGTAATCAGCGCGCATGAAATATTTTATTATTGCAAACGTTCCTAGGGTAAACAAGTAAACGGTACGATCGCACATATTTCCTGTTTGTGTTTGAGATCTCCTCGCAGTTCGATCGTCTAGGTATGTTATTTGTCTGTTTAACATTTCGGGGGTAAAACGCGAGTTAAAACATTTATCACAACTTAGGTGTGTATTTAAATTAACTTTGTGGTGCTTTGCGTAGTACCAATATTCCCCGTTTATCCTAAGATCATGCGATCAAAGCTATATTTACCTGGCAGGTAATATTCGATTAATCATGGGAACATTTTGTTACAATCTATACATTCGGCTTTCTTCGCATTCATTTAGTGAATCCGATAATAAGTCGCGTATGTGATGAGTGAGCGCTAACTCTATTCATGTGCGAGTGAACAACAGTAGGACAAAACACGATTGAATCTACTCGGGTAAGCGGCATACTCGAGTCAACCCACATCCACCCGCCACATCAGCAAGTGACGGTATTCAGCCGATCGACGGCGCATGAGTTAAAGTTATCGTCAATCAGTAAGGTTATGAAATATTTAGAAAAATTCGATGACGATCGATCGTTTTCTTCGGAGGGGTTATTTTAGTTTGGTACTTGTAGACGTCATTATTGTTCTCGCTGTTGCAGTAACAACAGCAGCAGCGGCGGCAGCGGATGTTGTAGTAGTAGTAGTAATAGTAGTAGTAGTAGTAGTAGTAGTAGTAGTAGTAGTAGTAGTAGTAGTAGTAGTAGCAGTGTTAGTAATAGTAGTAGTAGTAGTAGTAGTAGTAAGTAGTAAGTAGTAAGTAGTAGTAGTAGTAGTAGTAGTAGTAGCAGCAGTGGTAGTAATAGTAGTAGTAGTAGTAGTAGTAGTAGTAGTAGTAGTAGTAGTAGTAGTGGTGGTAGTAGTAGTAGTAGTAGTAGTCACCTAATTAAAACATCCATTACTAGTAGTATTACCAGAAGTAAAATAAAAACAGCCATTGCTCCTAGTAAAGCATGAGCTCCACTCTAGCGTGATGTTTGTCAGAATGACCAGAAAAACAGTATTGTTCTTAAATAGGTTCCTCTGTCAGGCAAAATGTCAATTAAATATATGCATACATAGACCATCAAATTTCTAGGTGCTCGATCTGATTTGCTGAAGCGATAAATGCACAATTATTGATTTTTGGTTGTAGTGATAGATGCACAATCTTACTGGCTGAAGTGATAGATGCACAAGTTATAGCCAACTGTTACCCAATATTGATTATTAACTATATCAATAGATGCACAGTCTGATTGGCTGAAGCAATAGATGTACATAAACTATATTCAGGTGTTAACCAATATTGATTATTGGCTATAGCTATAGACAGGTGATCGGATTGGCTGAAGCGATAGATGCGCATAAATTATAGCCATCTGTTGCTGTAATATTAATTATTGACTATAGCGAAGAGATGTTACCTGATTGGCTGAAGCACATAAATTATAGTCTGCTGTTATCCAATATTGATTATTGGCGCAAATTGTGATAGTATCACTTAAGGCATCAGTGCTCTCAATCAATTATTGTAACAGACTGGCTGAAGCAATAAACAGTTAATTATTGAATATTAGCATAAGTGATAGTGTTGTTTTAATTATTGATTATTGTAATAGCCAAAAGTGGTAGAGATGTGTTTGTGTTCGCTTTTGACAACAACAACTACTACTGCTGCTACTACTACTACTACTACTACTACTACTACTACTACTACTACTACTACTACTACTACTACTACTACTACTACATCCGGCTCAGTTGTGAAGTGTTATAGGAAACAAATTTCCATTCTAATTTCATGCTAATTTGTTTTCAATTTCAGGTTTGCTCTAATGAGTTGATAGGTCTATGTCACAGTCTGGAAACACTCACTTAGCATAACGATGGGGATGAATACATGGAGGCAAATGATTCCCAGGAACACGGCAGATCGTGCATCAGTGTCTGTTTTCACCCTAGGAGGAGTGTTTTTGCTGTGGTATGAGATCTTCCACATAGCCCCTACATACTTCTTAGGACTTAGTCTTTTATTCTACATACACTGTATCTGGAGTTTATTTCTAGCTTTTCAAATTTATGCTAATATGTTTATGATAATGGTAACTGACACATCAGTGGGGAGTCAAACATGGAATCAACCCGCTGCATTAGTAGCACCAGTGACGTCATTGGATATATGTAAGAAGTGCTTTCCAAACAGAAGAATTCCTCCCCGAGCTCACCATTGCAAAATCTGCAATTTATGTCTCTTAAAGCGCGACCATCACTGTTATTTTTCTGGATGTTGCATCGGTTTGAGCAATCACCGTTATTATCTGGTAATGGTCATCTACATGGTGATAACTGCTGTTTATTGTAACATTTTCAACCACTGGTTTGTGTGGAAAGTTAAAGGAGCTGTGGGCATCTTAAATCTGCTGACATTCATCATGCCGCACGTTGCCTGGATGATGGGTCTCTATGATACGTATACATTCGCCATAACGGCCTTGACATTCATGGGCTTTACACTAATGGTGCTCTTTGCTTGGTTACTACAAATACAAGTGGCACAGATTCTCCATGGACAAACAAAGTATGAAAAGAAGAAAGACATTCTTCGTTACGATCATGGTTCCTGGAAGCGAAATATCATGGATGTTCTTGGAGAGAACTGCTATTGGACACTGTTGTCTCCTTGGATTCAATCTCAGTTGCCTGGTGTTGATTGATACGTCTGCTACAACGATATATGCAATAAAACATTGTGGTAAATGGTAAATCTAGGACAACCAAAAATAAACGTGTGATTGTCTGCTTTTTGTTCAAATCATAATATCATACATCTTCGTGAGTGGCATAGCATCATATCTATATTGAAATACGTGCAGGGTTATAGTCTGTAATCAATCGCTGTCACGACTTGATATGATATAGTCATATTTCTTGGCTGAAATTGTTCACCGGAGATGATATCATTTCCATTTCCCGAGAGCATTGTCAGATCATCACATATAACTATAATGCGGCATTATATATATCCTTTCTGAAATAAATATTCACAATCTCCATTATGCTTCAGATATCTCCTTAAGTTTTACATTGAGTAATCATTCCTATTGGAACGAAGATTTATCACATATGGAACTGAAGTGGTTGGCCTTTCCGAGATCAGCTAGGCCATACACATGTTTGAGGTCACTTTCTCAAAGGTCAGTGCTATTCTGACCTATATCTATATCTATAGTGTCAATCTTAAGTGGTTGTATTTAGCTCTGTATATAGTATATGGTCTGTGGATGTCACATCATACTGAACAGTCTGTAATCAATCATGGATAGATGGTCCACCTGCCATGGAAATGTAATAATCATACTGTGTCAAAGGTCAAGTTCAACTCGCATTCCTTGTGCTTTTCATTTGGACACCTCATTGCATTTTGCCATAATGGATCCGTTCTATCTTTATATTACAATATCCATGGTCATGGTCAGTGGTTTTGCATAGACCGACCACATGGGGCCTATTTTCATCTGCTAACCACTCTATCAAATTGCATCCAAACTCGGCTTGTTTTGCTTGGTTTGTGAAGCAGAAAGCAATTCACTTTATCAACCCATCCTATGACGTCATAATCAACTACGCACATGTAAAATGACATCATATTGAATGCTGTCATGAATGACGTCGATAAGTACATCACGAACGCATATTTGAAGACGGGTATGTATTGTTGTACAAATTGTATGTCTTTACTCTTTGATAAATATTCTGTTGAATATTTTGAAACTAATTTGACTGGCCTGTGTTGCTGCCTACCAAGTCAAATTAGTTACAAAATATTCAACAGCTTACCTGTATAGTTTTCAGGAAACTGTTTGTTAGGGCATTCAGGCATCGATCAATCCAAACACGGTGAAGTGTGGGTGGAGCTTAGATAGAGATGGGTGGGGCATAGCTAAAACTGGGAAGGTGAATTGGTTGAATATCTCTTATGAAGACCAAGGCTGGGGTGGCTTCAGCATTATGACTTTGCGTGTAGCAATCACTGAAAAAATGCATTAGACCGGTATTGGCCCAGTAACTTGCATTATCAATGATGCGACTCAACTTTTATATGATTGGTTTATCATATGGATGGATCTGATCTGGCACTCAAGTATCTGATTTCATAATTAATTACGTCACTTGCTAGCTGACATCACAATCAAAATGACGTAGGTCCATTTGGAAACTGGAAAAGTTCATCACAAAAGTAACCGAATTGTGTATCTTTGGTGAATGTATAATTTGATAAACACTATTTTGACTATTTTGAAACCCATTTGACTGGGATCTGTTGCAAATTATAGTGTTTTGAGAGGAGATGGTATACTGCTGCATTGTAAGATATATGTGATAGTGTTACAACCTTTGTTGACGTAATCATACACACCAAATTAACAGACAATATGCACCTTATTAGAGATGTGATGGTTGCAGTGCAAACTCTCGCGCATGCAGACATATTCATACGCATTTGCTATATCCATCAACTCGGCTGAAAGTCAATGTATATTGGTGAGTGAGTTGTTTGGTTTAAACAAATTTTATTTTTCTGTTAAAGTGGGAACACATTAAGACGTATCTTATTAGTGTGATTCCCACTTGAGTATGTACATTCTATTACTAGCAAGAGCCGGTTACATAAGTATAACTAACATGTATATAAATTTACGGATTATACAGTATATAAGTTAAGGAAATATACTGAGATAGACATATAGAGTGGAAGGGAAAGCGTGTTTCGTGAAGAGTTGGACACAAATAGAGTTTAGATGGTGGTAGGAAGAGGATTGAGGAGACAAAGTGGAAAGAAAAGGAGGCTGGTTTCCGCTGGCGCCTACCAATGTCCTGATTAGTCATGTTTACTAGTGTTTACATCGTGCGGTGGGCGATTATTATAGGAGCACGGGGTCATAGTTCAGTATCATAACATCATTATTGGGATTTCACTTAGTATGACAGCTAGTTAGATCATGAGGGCATGTGTGTGCAGACGGCGGGAAAGAATAGATTAAGAACGGACGTGTATTATTTGAAACGTCAAGTATCAGCAATGTATTGGCAGAGGATTGTGGATATTTGCATATTTCTGTTGGGATCGAAATTCTCATTGCCAAAAAGTAATTCTTTAGCTGTAAGCGTAGTGTGAGAGACATTAATTCGTGTTAACCCGTTATTAAATGATGTCCTTTGGTTATTGTATAATGGACAATCGAAAATATAATGATCAGGTGATTCGCTTGGAAATCCACAGGAGCACACGGGTTTCCGATATGAAATTGTCATTAAGGTGGCTATTTAGGCTGCTACAGCCATTACGGAGTCTAGCAAAGGCGATATTGGCAGGTCTTATGCCTGCATAATACCACCTAGGTGGAGATTGAGACGGATGCATGGCTTTCAACTTGCGCTTGAATTCTGCAAGTGTAGCAGATGATCTGACAGGATCGGGGAGAGCGTTCCACGCGCGTACAGTTGATGGGAAGAATGACCCACTAAGCTCTGTTCGACATATTGGTGGTATGTCCATTAATTGATTACGGATATGATACGGGTTTGTTCTTTCGATGGGCCGGATATAGCTAGATAAAGTGTCACAGGTCATCCCGTTAATTATTTTGCATAGTAGTACAAGTTTCTGCGTTTCGCGTCTTTCAGAAAGTGTTTCCATGCCGGTTTCGATATAGAGGTCCTCAGTTCTGGTGCTGCATGTGGGGCCACTTACAGCCCCTTGGGAATCCTTTTGAATGTTTTCTAGTCTTGCTACGCGGTGTTGTGGAAGGTTATCCCAGACGGGTCTTGCATACTCTAGAAGTGGTCTATCAAAGCTCTGAGGGAGTCTCTATCAAGAATATATTTAAGACACTTTAGTAGCGAGACTGTACGTTGGCCCCTTGCTATCACGTTTTCAACATGTTCAAGCCAGTGATCTTTATTGCTAAAGTTTATACCAAGGTGCTTGTGCGAGACATCGTTGGATAGTGAGTTGTTTGACGATAAAGGGATCCTTGTCTAGCTATGTGCCGGTCATTTCCAGATAAGCTCTGTTGACGTGTTATGAGTGTAGGATCGATTTATATACTTTGAAACATGAATTCCCAGGATCCCAATTAATAACTATACAGGCAAGCTGTTGAATATTTTGAAATTAATTTGTTTGGCGCTGTTGCAGTATAGAAATCAATGTTTATTAAATTGTATATTCAAAGACGTAGGCACCTACAATTCGTACATTTGACAGACCTTCCGAGCTTTATAACTGAGTTATAATACATCATAATGATTATGACGTCAGCATGTGTGTGACGTAATTAATTATGACGTCATATACTAGAGTAACAGATCCGATCTCTGCATTGGTGATGAGCCTTTAAGCGAGGTTGTTGAAGGGCGTTAAAGGCTTTTAGCTGTATATTTATGAGCACCAGGAGGTTTCAATAAGTGGTTCAATTACCCTCCGATGTTGATTCCTGCTCATTTTCATACCGTTTTACATTATATTTCAAATTTCTTTATCATATTTCCACGACCTACGAAAGGTCAGCTGTAAATTCAAGCTATTTGATCTTGTTTGTGCAGTCTGTTAAGCAAAGAATCTTAGAAGATGTGATACCAACATGCCACTTGGCGCATAGTGCTCTATTAACCGTTTAACACTCATACCCGCCAAAATGGCGTCTGCAGTGGTCTTGAGAACTGTCCATTTGCAGACCAATAGAAGTCAATTTTTGAAAATTTACTACTGAAATGACTGGCTTATATAGTTGAGCCAATCATTCCAGTGGTAAATATTAAAAAATAGTATTCTCTTAGTCTGCAAAATGGGCATTTTCTTTGAGAAAATTGGTGTTTCCGTAAACAAATTGTGTGTGTGTGTGGTGGGGGGAGGAGGAGGAGGAGGAGGAGGAGAAGGTGTACGTTACTGGACTTGTCCTGTTTATCCATCCATCATATGACATCATAATCAACTACGTGACGTGTACGATTATGTCATAATCAATTACGATATGAATGGTGCAGCTAAGTACATTACGAACGTTTAATTGAAGACGGACTAAGCGTTGTTGCACGAATTGTATGTTTTTACTATTTAATAAACATGCTGTTGAATAATTTGAAACTAATTTGACTGCAGTCAATTTAGTTTCAAAGTATTTAACAGATTACATGTATAGTTTTCTGGAAATTTATAATCATCGATCGATCCCAACTGTAGTGAGGTGTGGGCGGAGCTTGGTTAGAGAAGGGCGCCAACTGGAAAGGTCAATTTCTCCATCGATCAATACTCACCATTCTGTTACTTCTGATATACAAGCTGGCCCTGACAGCTGGCTCTAGGACTATAGACTTAGAAAGCTTTACCGACTCCTTGGAACCCGGTACTCGGCTCCCAACTGCCGAGTACCCGTCTACCATAGAGCTCATTCTTGTTTGCATGGCAACAAGAGCGTACATGCGTGATTCGCAGTGGAGAGATTCAGGATTAATATCTAAGTCTTTTGGAAGGCTCATGTGTTTCGTCGAGGCCTGGCGAGGTGTGATGTCAGACAGTCTGGTCCTGGGATGGTTATCCCAGGGATACATGCCGGAGTGGTGGGACTTTCCGCCACAGAATCTGTCTTTGGCACCTGTCTGGACACCCGTACCACGGGAACCAGACAAGTTAGAAGCCGTTCAAAACGAAGTGTCAGGTTTGCTTCTGAAGGGAGCAATAAAACCAGCGAACCAGAACACTCCGGGCTTCTATTCCAATATGTTCCTTGTCCCCAAGAGCACATGGGGATGGAGACCCGTACTCAATCTCAGGCCATTAAATTGGTTTGTCCATACACCTCGGTTCCAGATGGAAACGCCGAGGTCGGTAATGGCAGGATTGAGGAAGGGAATGTGGTGTGTATCGATCGATCTGAAAGATGCATATTTCCACATTCCGATGAACATGCGTTGTCACAGGTTTCTGAGATTTGCGTTTCAGAATCAAGTATGGGAGTTTATTGTTCTCCCATTTGGCCTGTCGACAGCTCCAAGGGTTTTCACAAGGTGGTCCTTGCGGTGACAGCGTTTCTCAGAAAAGAGAACGTGGCGCTACACACCTACATAGACGACTGGCTGATCAAGGCAGACTCGGCAGCCAGGTTGAACGTGGATACTGCTCTGACTCTGAAGTTACTTTCAGATCTAGGCTGGATAGTCAACAAGGAGAAATCCAAGTTGACGCCCACTCAACATTTCGTTTAGTTGGGGATGCGATTCGATCTCGAGGAGGGCAGGGTTTACCCGTCAGAGCCCAGAGTCGTGTCTCTGTTAGCCATCCTCAAGAGTTTTCGAGTGGGAAACCACATTCAGGCGAGGCGGTTTCTTCAGATGCTGGGCATGATGGTCTCCATGGAGCAGGTGATCCCGTATGCTGCTCTAATGCGAAGACCTATCCAGTTGTATCTGATGTCTCTGTGGGAACAGAGAACAGAACCCCTGTCAAAACTGGTACCAGTTTTGGAGCCGATAATGTCGCATCTTGTATGGTGGGAAAAGCGTCAGAATCTCCTAGTAGGGGTTTTGCTGCACCTACCCCACCCCCAGCTGTCTGTGTACATGGATGCATCGCTGGAGGGGTGGGGGCCTGCCTGGGAGAGCACCAGGTCTCGGGCACATGGACTCTCCAGGAGAGTCAGCTGCATATCAATCTGTTGGAAATGATGGCAGTGGAACTGGCGTTGGAAGAGTTTCTTCCGATGATCAGGGGCAAGGTGATATTGATACGGTCGGACAATTCGACGGTAGTATCATACATAAATCGCCAAGGCGGGACCAGGTCACCCACACTGTGTATCAAAGTGTGGAACTTGATTCAATTGTGCAGGAATTACTCGGTTGTTTTGAAAGCAGCTCACATTCCTGGGCGATTGAACATTCTGGCGGATGCTTTGTCTCGCAGACAGAGAATTCTGCCAACAGAATGGTCCCTCAACCCTCCAGTTCTGCGAAGGATCTTCGAGCATTGGGGCAAACCCAACATGGACTTGTTCGCCACAAGGGAAAATCCTCAAATCATGACTTATGTCTCGCCGATTCCAGATCCAAATGCCATCAATACAGACGCTCTGGCGATAAGCTGGAGAGGGATGCACGCTTACGCGTACCCACCCACCATTCTTCTGCTGAAGGTATTGGTGAAGATCAGGGAAGAACCGTGTCTGGTCCTGCTAATAGCGCCGTATTGGCCAAGCTGGGCGTGGTTCACGGATCTGCTAGATCTGCTGGTGGAAAACCCAGTGCAGTTTCCCAAGATTCCGAACATAATCTCCCAGGCCAAGGGACGCTTCCTACACGAGCGTCCCGAAATGGTCAAATTGACTGCGTGGATGTTATCAAACAACGTTCTACATCGGAAGGCTATTCTCGACAGGCTGCTGATTTCATCGCGGCTGCGAGAAGGAGGTCAACCTTCAAGTCATATAACAACAAGGTTAACAGATTTGCAGACTGGTGTGAAGAAAAGGTTATTGATACCTTTCAATCCACTATTCAGCAAATAGCAGACTTTCTCTGTGAGCTGTTCTTTTCAGGACTAGCTCCCGTCACAATTGCTGGATACAAGTCAGCTTTGGCATCAGTTGTCCCTTGTCTAGCCAACAGGGATAGTCCAGAGGTGGCCCAGTTAAATGTGATGGTGAAGGGAATGAGCAATCTCCGACCGAGACAACCGGTAGTCATTCCAGCCTGGAGTCTATCTTTAGTGCTTAATGTACTGGCCAAGCACCCTTTCGAACCGTTGCGTTCGGCTAGTCTAAAGCATTTGACTCTAAAGGCGGTTTTTCTATTGGCAGCTTCCTCAGCTAGAAAGCGCAGTGAGATCCATGCGCTTTCGGCAGAGAGGGACCGATTTATTGTCTCCGGAGAGGGTCTGCGTCTTCTGCCAAGAGCAGAGTTTATGTCAAAGAATCAATCTTTGAGATATCCCGGCAAACCGATCATAATACCGAAGTTAACTAGGTTTGATCATGATGGCAGTGTCTGGTGCCCGATCCGTGCTTTGACTAAGTACAGGAAACGGACTGACTCGTTACGGTCGAACGATAGACATCTGTGGATCTGCCATAAGAACCCTTATGGCGCTGCATCCATGGATACTATCTCTCGTTGGGTAGTCGAATGCATTCAGACTACTCATGAGATGGCGACTGGGCACCAGGTGCAAGGCGCAAGGGCACACGATGTAGAGGAATAGCCGCCTCGACCGCCCTTTACAGTGGTGTTCCGTTAGAGGACATCATGGCCATTGCACAATGGCACTGTGAGTCCTCATTTACGGATTACTATATGAGGGATGTGTCAGACTCAGCCAATCCACTCGCTTTAGCTGTTTTGAGACGATAGTTAAGTGACCACACTGCTCTTCACCCTTTTTTCACTTTGGTAAGAAAAGAACCTAAAGCAGGCATGGTCGAGCGTGAGGATGACAACCAGATTGTGTCACTGATGGCCGGACCAGTGAATGGTTGGAGGCGGTACGTCTGAAGTCCAATTATCATAAGGTAAGTCAATAGTGAGAGTTTTTTGTATTATGTCTATATATCATGTTCATTCATCTTATATATTCATGCCCATTCCCAGGCTAATACATGTGAATATGCAAGGAGCAGTTAACCCGCTTGGCATATTTGTGTTGCAGGTGAGATACATGTTCGTGAGTTCTCTCCCTTTTCTTAGGAGAAAAAAAGGGGGGGGGGGCAGTGACGCGAATGTGATTCGGTTCCGTTAACTTGACGGTCCTTTTAGGTCTCCGTTAGTCAAGTTTTAAGTCTAAATCTTTCTCCAAGGGGCAAAAGTAGAATTTATGGCTTGCCCCTTCCCACCAGGTTACTGATCAAATCTGGTGTATATCAGAAGTAACAGAATGGTGAGTATTGATCTATGGAGAATGCAGGAAATGTCAATTTCCCTTTCTCCGAGATCTAACAATACGCACCATTCTGTTACGGACCCAGCCTCCCAGCCCCACGGAGGCAAGCCATGGATTTCTCTTGTTTGGTGGCTATGCAAACAATATGAGCTCTAGGGTAGACGGGTACTCGGCAGTTGGGAGCCGAGTACCCGGTTCCAAGGAGTCGGTAAAGCTTTCTAAGTCTATAGTCCTAGAGCCAGCTGTCAGAGCCAGCTTGTATATCAGAAGTAACAGAATGGTGAGTATTGTTAGATCTCGGAGAAAGCGAAATTGACATTTCCTGCATTCACCCACTATCAACGCAAATGAAAAATACATACAATTTTGCATTCTCGGGAAAATGTGGTCACGCTGGTGGTATAGTGTGGGAATTCTATTTTAAAATTTATCCTTTTCATATCAATCTTGCAGTACTGTGGTATTTATTAAATATGTTAGCTTCGTAACTAATTTTAAAGCTTTCAATGTCACACCACATGAACCACAACCCATTGTTTCTCAACATCCTTCTCTATACGGCCTCCTCACATCCTCTGGCCAGTCATCATGATTGACACTTTGTGACCTTTCAATCGAAACACATCAGTAGTAATGGGTGTGTAATTAACGAGCTTTTTCATTGGCCCTCACAAGTGTTCTGGTGGGCATCCTTGTACAAGCACCGTGCTGGTACAAGGACGCCCACGGGAATATACCAATTTTTGGCACGCCATATATGGGCAATTAAGCCACACACCCTTGACACCACGTGACGTGAGGGCCAATGAAAAGTGTGTTTATCTCATGGAAAGGTTAGTAACATTGATGATCAAGACGTGCCGGAGCAATTGTAATTGTAAAACAGTTACACAGACATTTCTAATCATCCATTTTAAAAATGGCGACCCGGGTCTTATACTAATTTTTTCTGAGATATTAGAAAATTCTCTAAAATACCTATTTTCGTTGTTTCCTCTTGCGAATCTGACCAATCCAATGGTATATGCGTAAAGTATAGCTCCTACCAACAACAACACTATAAGTATAGCATCCATTACTACTAGTACTAGTTCTAGCAATACTATACTAGTCCGGGAGCCAATTTTCAAAAGGGGTCTAGAAGAATGGTTTCGTAGCACACCCAGTATTCAGAAGGTTTGTCTATATTATGCTAGACCGATGTCTTGGGTATATTCTGAGCCGTGTTGTACAAGAAAATTGTGGTATCACTAACCCGTGAGAAGCCCATTTCCAATAGGTGTTGAATGTAGCTCTCAAACAATTTTCACAATGGTAAATTTTTCACAAACTTAAGCGCATGTCATATCAATACAATCTTAACCAAAATGGAAAGGAGTGATCGTATATCGCAGATTTATACATAATCAACCTCGTTTAAGACACCCGTATGTTGCTTTGTACATATTGGGGCACTTAGGTCTTCTTGTGACTAGCAATACCTTAGCTACAACAATGCCCATGTTTTCTACATTTTTCATAATTAAACTTTTAACTGACATGCAGTGCATGTCTACACAAGCTGGCAGGACATATTTATCACGTGAGCAAATGAGAGAATGTTACGCATCCGTGTCAGAGTCATCTTCGACAATTGTATGCTGAACATTGTCACACATTTCACCTCCCATACAAAGGCATGCTTCAGTGCAGAGTAGATTGTTAGCCTTGCATTGACAGAGATCTGTTCTTTTGCAGGCAGACTTTTGACATCTACATGATGTGAGTTCAATTAATCCAAATGGAGCAGGATCCTTTGACATTAGAACAGGCTTGAGTAGACCATCCACTATACTCCAGCCATGTCCATTTGGAGATGGAAGATTCTGAACAGCTTGCAATGAACGTCTCCTAACAAGAGCTTGAAAATTGGCCCTTTCGGTGTGATGCTTTAGACTATTCGATGTAGGTGGAAGATTTTCATTTCTTTGTCTCTTTTGACAAAAGAGCCAATAACGGGTTTCATCAGCTGTCTTTCCCACATCCCTGGTGGTATACAACTCACAGACAAATTTCTCACATAGAATTGCAGTATTCGGTGATAAGTCAACATGTTCGCCGAGTTGGGCTAAGCTAAGCTGATGACATTCAGATGACTTTAAGAGATTGAATGCTTTTCTCTTAGCGACTCCAAATAATGCACTAGTGCTATCACAACCTGTAAGAGAATGAAACCCAGGCAAAGACAGACAGATAGCTGGGCCCAGTACTTGAGCAACTGTATGTATCGGTATGTATCGCAATTTGTCCTTTGTGCCTGTACGGAACCATAGTTCAGAACAGTGAAATGAACGATACGTATATATACTAAGTACTGCCACGTCTGTATCAGGAGACTGTATAACAACACGCATGTGGTCTTTTGAAGCGTGTAGCGCGTGCAACATCATACGCGTATCTGCTTCCTCGTGATCTGATCGAAGTTCTTCCAAATACGACGAATTGTTCGCTGAAATGACAACAACATCCATTCCATCGTTAAAGCCACCAGCAAGAATGACGCAATTGTCGGCAGATAGCATATTTGGACCAGTATCACGCCACCGCTTGCTGAGAAATGCAACCAGGTTACTTTTGTTGCTTGGATTCCTGATGTACTTGGCCCATTGCTTTGGAACGGGATTATTTTCTCCAGCAATCTTTACTTCCAATGCTGTTGATGACCCACATTTTAGCCGCTCTTCCACTTTGAGAGATTCCAGTCTATCATATCTGTCAAAAACTATATCTACTCTGTTGCAGTCTTCTTGATTCAGTGGAACTGTAAAGATGTGCCAGTATTTATCAGCCAATTCTCCAAATGTAGACGGTACCAGTTTTAACCATTTGCACAATTGCCATGCCATCTACTACATAAGCTGTTGCGCCTGTCTTGTCAACAGGTGGAAGCCGTCCATCAACATTTACTTCCTTTTCTAGTTCACTTAACAAAACACTTTTCACATTCTTTCTTAGAGTCCCATCCGTATGTGACAATGATAGTGGAACAGCAGACAGTTCATACGTCATCACTAGTTTTAAATCAACATCTCTAGACCTTGCGGCAATAATTAATCGACCAAATAGTTCGCGGTCAGATCTCACATTGTGAATTTTTTCATCATTTGTTTTGAGTTTTTTCTTCTGTGCTAGGCTGGCAAATGTTTTCAGTTTTAAGAGTGGCAACGTGTCCCAAAAGCTTCTCGTGTTAGTGTCCAGCCGCTCCTAAACAAAATTTTCCATAATCTCCTTACCAATGTCACAGGCGGAAACAAGTCTCTTGGCGATTTCACTAGGCAATACCATGCCAGTTGCAATGTTTACAAGCGGAAGACACTCGCTGTCGTCGTTTTCCGCAAAATTAAAGGGAGTGGTCATTATATCTGATGAGAACATCGAAAGTATCTTCTGCACATCGGTTTCATCCCTGTTCATTCGATTAGTCCCCATTTCCTTATGTACTCCAAACATGTGACTATCTTGTAACCCACACATTTGCTTTGTGACCGTTGTTATGGCTGCCCTATCGTGGCTAGTTAAAAACCACCTCTCCAGAGCTCCTGACTTTTGTGTTATTCCAATAATACCACCTCGCTTTTTGGAATCCAAATTAATCGATTGCTCTAAGGCCGTATCTGTCCACACTTGATTGAATGGATGGTCTGAGCGACTTACGGAATGATTTCCATTCAAGAATTGTTCATGTACATGGGGATGTGTACTTGGAAGCATCTTCATGTCCGCAAGATATATTGGCAGCCATCTTGCATAATTGGTTCTGTCCATGCTGTAGAAATATGGCGCCATAGCAGCAGTAGCAGATAGGTGTGCCTGCCAATCTCCAGTTCTCTCAGCTCTTATGAATCCAAGCAGCAGCTCTACCATATGAATATATGAGTTCCAAAATGCGAACAGGTGTGATTTCGAGCTTGACTCAACTTTAAAGGATTTGAACAGCTGTTGCAATTTATTCACGTACATACACACCTCTTTGGAATTTTCTTGCAGTGCGTCTAAGTCGTCAATGCTGCTTCGGCACATCTTAATTTTCTCATCCAGACTCTCCAATTCTGTTGGAGTAATGTGGTCTTCATGTTGTCCATTTTGTTGAACCCATTTGGAAAAAGACTGCCATTGTAATCGCAGCAGCGCTTCCATAACCAATTTGTGAGCCCTCACTCCTCGATTATATGACTTCCCTTTAAGTAGAGCAGCAGCCGTGCTGCTACCATATGTGTTGGCCTCTATGAGGAGATCTTCTAAGCCAGAGTCATCAAACATCTTTCCAATAACAGCTAAGTAGTTTTTCACCCTCGCCTTTGGTATATGCATGCAAATTGTATGTTGGATATATGTTAGGTCGATATCCGTCTAAATATCATATATGGTGAATCTAATACGATATTACTTTGAGTTATGACACGATCATGCTTTTATCGTTGTGCACTGTGGATCCAGCCAAAGCCTAGACCCCCTATGCAAAGAAATCAGGATAACTAATTAGTGCTACCACAATTTGTTTGTACAACAGGGCTTAAAATGTGTGGGACATGTCCCCCAAGCCACAGCAAGTGTCAGACCTTCCGAATACTGGGTGTGCTACGTCACGATTCTGACCTAGCTTTAGCTCCTGGACTATAAGTCTAATGAAAACATCCAGTACTACTAGTGTGGGGAGATGTTCACCCTAGCTCGCTCTTTGTGAGAATGACCAGCTAAAACAGAGTCTGGTATTTGTATCTGCCTCACCTGTCAAACAAAGACGTTATTATGGATTATGAGCTATAACGATAGATGTGCAATGTGATTGGCTGATATATAGATGAACAATTATCGATTAGGTGCTATAGTTATTTATTTATTTATAGACACACATAAATTAAAGCTGTCAATCAATATCGATTATTGGCCATAGCAGTAGACACACAATCTGATTGGCTGATTTATAGATGTGCATAAATTATAGCTACGTGTTACAAGAATATTAATTATGGGCTATAGTGATAGACGCACAATCGGATTGGCTGATTTATAGACCTGACGTGCATAAATTATAGCCATGTTACAAGAATATCGATTATGGGCTATAGCGATTGATGTGTGATCTGATTGGCTGAGTTATAGACTTGCATATATTATAGCCAAGTGTTACAAGAATATATCGATTATGGCATATAGCGATATACGAGCAATCTGATTGGCTAAAGTAATAGATGCGCATAAATTATAGCCGGCTATTGCCAATATTGATTATTATCAATAACAATAGATGACCATAAGTTATAGCCAGCTTTTGTCAGTATTGAGTATTGCCACAACTGATAGATGTACTGTCGGCCATTTGCGATTTCAATTATTGTAACAACCAAAAGGGGCATACACACAAATTCACTAAATATTTAGAAATATGGCGTGTTTCAGATTGTAATAACTCTCGAATGCCTACTAATAGTGCCAGTCTGATGTCATAGTCACGTGCACCACGTAGTAAACACCATAATAGTAGCCATCTATGTTGCTAGTAGTAAAGCATAATAAATTATTAACATGATTCCATTGAACATTTACAAGCATAGCATACAAAAAGATTTTGGAGAATATTCAGAACTAAGCTCGCTCGAGACGCACGAGCATCTTGCTCATGTCTTGCACCCGTAAGGGGAGCCGGGTCTTGCGAGCTTGCGTGTATATAAAGAAATACTGATCCGACTTGGCCAAATTTTAATACAACGAAGGAACTTGCTTTGCAAGAGGATTTCCAGTCACTAGCCTTGGCCCTGATAAAAGAATCCTGACCGGGTCAGAAAGCTTCTTCCGGAAAAATGTTGGTTAAACTGACAAATCGTCAGCTATATTTAACAATAGTTCATCAGTCGAAGGTTTCCATGGATGGCGTGCGCTTTTTGCCGAGCAATGGGTGGATCCGATTAGTCATTCATGTATATGACGTCATAATCAATTACGGCACATGTAGGCTGACATCACAATTAAAATGTGTATTAAATGACGTATCCAGCTCTGTGATGAACATTGAACAAGTCGTTAAGTGTCCGAAGTGCATGTCTTTACTAGTATTTAACAGAACATTATATTGAATATATTGAAACTAATCTTACTGGGCGATGTTGCTGCCATCACAGCATCCAGTCAAATTGGGCATAAAATATTCAACTGCTTATCTGAATAGTTACCTTGAAAATGGAATTTTAGCAGGTCAGTGTACAAAGTATATAAATCGATTTTACCACTAGCAAAATGTGGGCGGAGGTTAGCTAGAAATAGCGCCCTCTATTATGAGCTCGACTGGCAAATAGTAAACTATATTTAACAATAGTTCGTCAGTCGAACGTTTTCATTGACGACTTTTGGAGAGCAACTGTTTGCGCGTCTATATCCGCGACACTACGGTGATTGGCGTAGCTCACCTCGCGGCGTGATCGATTGGTGAACCACCAACTGAAGGAAACTCATTCTTGAGCGGAAGATTACCAATCAATATCGAGTGAGCGGGCTAGATTACTCCGCCGCTGAATTATGTGTATGCCGGGAGTTGGCTGGTATTTGGCTTCTCAGGGAGACTGAGAAAGTTGTGTTTTATGCACATGTATTGGACAGAAGTTTTATAAGATATTTTAAAGATATACTTGTATCTGGAAATTAGCTAACAAATGAAAGTCGATGTTATTTGCTAAATTTTATCATTAAATGTGGGACAAATATACATTTCTGTAATCAATCTTTCGTCTGATATTTAAAAAACAACAACTTAGCAAACTTATACCAAACTATAAGAACTTGACAATTGAAGAAAGACACATCATTACAGGACACCTGCTTGTTCCAAAATACTAGTATAGAGGACAATCCGTTAGGAGAAAGACAGACAAAATGGATTTTGCCGAATATCGAGTTAGAGGTAAGTCATCATCATCATCATCATCATCATCATCATCATCATCTTCATCGCTGTCACCTGTCACTACTAGCAGATATGATTATATATATATCGCTCGAATGGATGAATGAATGGGTGAGTGGGAGGCTGAATGGGTGTGTGAGTTGTTGGTTGGATGGATGAGAAAACTTTACTTATCATTTTCAGATAGGACGTTAATTCTTTCCGATAACATAACCAAGCTATTTTGCTTTGTACTGATACTCTTCTCTCGCTGTTGAAACAGTGGTTTTGTGTTTGCGGTATTTATAGATTCAAGAAAGAAACCTATAATTAGCCGTGCCTTAGAGTGCACGTGTTTTCGAATGACCAAGTTAGGGATTCCGTAAAGACCAGTATCACTGCCAATCCGCTTGTACTATCAATGGGAATCGAAAGATTAAATCCGGTAAAACTACTCTGGCGTCGCTTGTTCTCGGTGGAAAACAGCGCTATAATGGTTTGACATGGATACGCCTGAATTTGACTATAGGAGCTGGTGTTGTCGCACCAAAATTGCCACGTCAAATTAGTTTCAAAATATTGAAACCGGGGCATATCTATGCTTTCCATCGGGTTGGGTCCTGGCGGTGTGTCCCAGTGACACACCTCTCGCCAGTTTAGGATGATCCCTCTGAAAATTTACAAAATTTAGACGGACTGAGAAGCGATTTCCTGTATTACCCGGTATTAATCATAAATTTCATAATATTTATTTGACTTTTAAATTTAATTTGTTTTATTTTTTTTTGATTAAAAAATATATTAATGGTGACAGGGGCACAGAATGGTGTCATTGTTAATGAAATCCTAGTTAGAAATCGTTATCAAGTAAGATACTAAATGCATTTGTACCTTTTGGTAAATATTTTAAATTAAAACCCTTTGTGTTAAGCTTACGGATGGGTTGGTGGGTGTAGTCTCATACACTGTGTGACAACCCGTGGATTAATTCCCCTGATTATCCAGGTTACCGGCTCGGTATTGGGGCTCGGTATTGGGGATCGTTATTGGACCAATGCCGAAGTATTCAACACAATATTTCTTACATCAGAAAGAATCGTAGATTTCAGTTTATCCATCAATCATAACCGTCATAATCAACTACGTGACGTGTAGGATGACGTCATAATCAACTACGTCATGAACCGTTCGTCACGAACGATTAATTGATGACGGACTAAGCGCCGTTGTACGAATTGTATGTCTTTACCATTTAATAAACATGGTGTTGAATATTTTGAAACTAATCTGACTGAGCGCTGTTTGCAGCAACAGCACCCAGTCGATATTAGTTTCAAAAATATCCAACAGCTTACCTGTATAGTTTTCTGGAAATTGTGATTCTATGAGTGCAGGGGGGGGGGCAGCAACAGCACCCAGTCAAATTAGTTTCAAAGTATTCAACACTTTACATGTATAGTTCTCTGGAAGTTGAGATTCAGAGAGTGCAGAGATCGATTGATTCCAAAGCGATCCTCGTGTAGGTGGACCTTAGAGAGAGAGAGAGAGATGGGCGGGAAACTGCATTCCTCCATTGATAGGTTTTCGGTTTGTATATTTACCGTAAAATTTAGATTTTGGGAATTCAGGTTTTAAATTTCAAACCGGTTTTAAATTTCAAATCGATTCCAACACGTGTACAGAGTAGTCGGCGGAGCTTAGCTAGTACTGGGCGTGGCATAGCTAGAAATAGATCCCGATATTGGCAAGCAGGTCAAAGATAGCACCGAACCTACAGTACAGATCATAAATAAATTAACGAACCTCATCTCATGATATCTATACAGATGATCTAATAGGCCACTCATAAACTATACATGGCATTTTAAGCTCTTTTCGTCCCGTCAAAAAAAGATATTCCGGCTTTAGTAGCCAAATGTCGCTACATTTCTACGGCCAATGATGACTGTCATGATTTACTTTTCAACCAATCAGCAAAGCTGTAGCGTGTCGGCCTCGGTATACCCGCTCAGTCATAGATGTACCATCGATAGCTTGACAATGTGGTATATAAGCGACCATACAGATAAGCTGTTGAATAGTTTAGGCAGCAACAGCTTCCAGTCAAATTAGTTTCAGAATATTCAACAAGATGACTATTATATAATAAAGAATGCAATGCATTGGCACTTACATGACATCACGCATTATCGCTAGAGGAGACAAAATGGTGGCGGTCGCTGTTCAACATTTACACGATATTACAAAGCAGATAATTGTGATACGGATAATGGAATTTGACAGGTTATGGCTGATATGGAATATATATATATATATATATATATATATATATATATATATATATATATATATATATATATATATATATATATATATATATATATATATATATATATATATATATATATATATATATATATATATATATATATATATATATATATATATATAAACGATAATCTATCGGTGCAATGCATCATTTAAGATAAGATTAACATCCCGTTAATACAATTTGGAACAGGCTGTAAGAAATGTACTGTTGAATATTTTGTAACATAATTTGATTGGAAGACATTGCTGCCTTATGCAGCAATGTCTTCCAATCCAATAATGCTACAAAATATTCAACCGTACGTCTGATTTTCTTTTCGGAAGATTTATTTCAGAGCTGTACTGTAGCAATGAATACATGTTAAACAGACTTCTACATCTATCTACTCTCAGATAAACATTGATCTTTCAGAAATTGTGATGTTTTTACTCAATTTCTCCTGAGAATAAAACTCGGTCTCATGATACGTGGGTATGTCTGGTGATCTGGAAAAAAATTGCACGTTTTGACAAAGCTGTTTTTGTCGGAACTATAGCTAGCGAGCGCTTCGTACTTGTTTCAATAACCCTAATAGTCCCGCTGCAATGTGAAGGACGCTGTTTTAGGGTCCTACCAAAATTTTTATGAGCGTTTTAAAATGGCACCGCCATTCGCCCTTTTTCGAGTTGTGCAAAAAGTCATATTTCTTTAAACCTATATCATATTACATATCAAAATGACTGGCAGCGTCCCTAGAACTCAGATCTGCTATCACTCAAAGATCAGAACATCACGGAGCACACGCGTTAGGCATGAATGACATAAATACTGAATATTGAGCAGCATTCTGGTTATGAACATTCCCTCCTTTCGACATAAATGGTACTTATCATATTAAAAACGTGTTACATAGGATTGTAGAACTTGTACCACTGAGGTGTGTCACTGAGCCAGTCATTCCAGTGGTAAATTTTCAAAAATAATCTTCCCTTGGTCTGCAAATGGACATTTTGTATGAAAAAATTGAATTTCTTTTAAACAAATTTGAGGTTTAAAGGGTTAAGGCCTAGTACAGTATAAATATATGCCAAACTATTTTTGAAAATTTACTACTGGAATGACTGGCTCCGTTATGGAGCCAGTCATTCCAATGGTAAATTTTCAAAAATAGTCTTCTCTTGGTCTGCAAATGGACATTTCTCAAGACCACTGCAGAAGCCGTTTTTGGCTGATATGAGTGTTAAAGGGTTAACGCTTGGAAATCTCAAGATATGCAACTCCTTATTGACAGAGACCTATTTGGAAGCAAATAGAAATGTATTTTTGCAATATTGTACTGCTATAACTGGCTCAATAAATGAACCAAACCAGACATGGTATTCAAAAGATTTTTAGTGACCGAGCGTCATATCAGACTGTGGGCAGCGTTTGCTTCTGCTTGGACACATAACACGCAGCTGTAAATGCAGTAGATTCACAAATGACATCAACCATAATCTCTTCCTTTTTTTACAGGTTTATTGTCTGAATGACCACGCATAAGTATCGTCCCAATAGTACATTTCCCAATGCCATACATATGTGAAGCTGTATCACATCAAGACAGGGCGTGTGCTGAAAGTAATCTTTCAGAAATACATGTATGATTATCTACTGTAGTCTTGATGTCCACTAAAGTTCTACCAGGTTTGGTGCCAGGCATTGTTAGGTCACATGCCAGTTGTTGTTGGGAGTGGAAATCAAGTGTACGAATTGTATGACTTTGATGGATTTACTATTTAATAACCATTCAGTTAAATATTTTGAAACTAATTTGACTGGGCGCTGTTGCTGCCATAGGCAGCAACAGCGCCCGTCAAATTAGTTTCAAAATAATGACTAACTTCCCTATATAACTACATTGAAAGTATGATCGTGAGAATTCAGGGTTCAAAGTACATTAATCGGTCGCAAAACGTGGGCGGAGCTTAGATAGGAATGGGCGGGGCATAGCTTGAAATGGACATAGTACATCACATAGTACATTAATACTGGATCCTCCATATAGTGCCAGGTTCACCATTTGTTGAATTATGGCAACATCAGCTTCATCATGTGTAGTTCATAGATCATGCCTTTCTTGTGTGGTACCGCTCCCTATCTATATTAGAACATGCTCACTGCCTGTTACATCACGTGTGTTTCCATTTCACGATGCTAGATGTTGACATTTTCCCACATGTTGGCAAATGATATTTATCAGCTGAACTATGTTCTCTGCTACAGTCAGTATGACATTCTGTAGCAGAAGAAGTATATGCTGATTTAGTTGGTGATGCCCGCTTGCAACCCTTGCAGTCCTGCCCGTCATTGTGCCACCTAATGCTGTATGTGTAGAATCTGTCAAACATGATATACACATCACTGTCCTGTAGCTAACTGCTAATATAAGGTAAGAATCTTGTGACAAAGTCCAAAACTTTCCTACTTGCTGGCCAGCAGATTACCCATAACGAAGCACAACCATCAGTGATAGTCACTTGTGCTTTTTGAATAGGTCTTCCTGAAGGTTGTACTTCCGGTATCTTCTTCAAAAGATGTTTGGTCTTATCCGTGTGTATCTATGCGTATGTCTCCACTTTCTTCAAAGAATGACGTTGGTGTTGGTGACAGTTCATACTCCATAATGTCCTTGATCTTAATCTTTCGTGATTGTTGTAATGCTAGCACCCTGGAGTGGACCACGTTTGTGGCATAGCCTGGTATTTGACTGATCAACCGTAATATACATTTTTGTGACAGCAAGATCTTACAATCGAATTATATTAAAAATATTCAACTACATTTTGTTACTTTACTTTGGAATCATGTTAAGTTATTTCTGAGCGGTACTGTGCGTTGGGTTATAGTTACGTGTTTGAACCCACAGCGAACCCGACCATGTTAACATGCAGTGGTAACAAAAATGGCGATTACTTTGATTCATTCCTGGTAGACGATATCAAATGACCACTCCAAATATTGCTCTCGTGGCCCTTTACTATTTCCTATTTGGCTTTGGCAAATCACATTATTAATTGGGTCACCAACGGTCAAAAGGTCACCAAGTTTGCGTCTCCTTAACAGCAGACAACTGTACATTTTTGTGACAGAGAAAGTGATAATAAAAGAATATTTTGATCCTAACATCTTGAAAAGTTAATATTGGACTAGATCTGACAAACCGAAATGATTAGTGTTCGTTTATTTCACGAACTGATGGTACTATGACAACTGACGGAATGTCCATCTTTGATAATAGCGTCGAAATGCAATTATGGGGTACTGGAAAAGTGAATGAGCATAACATTACATCACATCTACACAACCTTCAATAATGACCGATCTATCAACATGTCTGGCCTTATAGGGGCCTGAATGATTTCATACATGTTATATGTAACTCAGTTGAGTAACTCCTTTTCCAGAGGTCAAAATGTTATCAATGGATCTCCATTTTTAGCCATGCCCCGCCCATCACTAGCTAAGCTCCACCCACACCTCGCCGTGTTTGGATTGATCGATCCCCAAATGCCCTAGCTATCAATTTCCTGAAACCTATATAGGGAAGCTATTGAATGTTTTGTAACCAATTTGACTGGGTGTTGTTGCTGCCTATGGCAGCAACAGCGCCCAGTCAAATTAGTTTCAAAATATTCAACAGAATATTTATTAAATAGTAAACGCATCAATTTGTACAACAATGCATAGACCGTCTTCAAATATGCGTTCGTGACGTACTTATCGACGTCATTCAGGACGTCATTCATTATGATGTCATTGTACACATCACGCAGTTCATTATGACGCCATATGATGGGTGGGTACTCTGGAAAGGTGAATTGTACCCGCTGCTTAAAAGCATAGGCAGCAACATCGCTCAGTCAAATTAGCTTTGTGTAGTTACATGGAAAATAGGATTCTAAGAATTCAGTGGTCAACGTATATATATATCGCTCCCAACACGGGTAAAACGTGTGCGGATGTTAGCTAGGATTGGCCGGTCATAGCTAGAAATGGATCCCTTAATGAACCTTTCCAGTTCTAGCCCATCTCTATCTAAGCTCCATCGTCCGTGTTGGGATCGATCGATCTCTGAAGTCACTGACTATCAATTTCTAGAAAACTAAACAGGTAAGCTGTTAAATATTTTGAAAGTAATTTGACTGGACGCTGTTGCGTCCGGTCAAATTAGTTTCAAAATAATTAACAGCATGTTTATTAAATGCTAAAGACATACAATTCGTACAACGTGTCGGACTATTACACGCTAAAGAGGGGCTATATCGAGTCATTTATGCCGTCATGATTATGACGTCATCCTACACGTCACATAGTTGATTATGATT
>CM067363.1:63302351-63307351 GCA_034401795.1 Chaetoderma sp. LZ-2023a | reverse complement strand
TGTCTGGCCTGTTGGTGTCTGGGTAGTTCACGAATGCTTTACGGATAGAATTTATACCCTTCTCGATGTCAATGTTTGTATACATAGCATCGATGTCAAGCGTGATCAAGAATGAATTTGGAGGTCTCCAGGTCTCAGAGACCTGTGATAAGAAGTCTTCTGTGTTTTTCAAGAAGCTGGGGTGTCTATTTGCTATTGGCTGTAGATGGTAATCGATGTATTAACTGATTCTGTAGGATTCTGAGCCAAAATCAGAGATTATAGGTGGCCCGGGCGGTGACATTGGGCCCAACCACGAATCTATGGGTTTATGAATTTTTGGCAAAAGATAGAAAGTCCGTGGTTTTGACTCAAATTTAGCAAAGAGATACTTATGTTGCTTTTCGGTGATCTTCTTGCTATTGAGCAATTTTTGAAGAATCTCATTAAATTTGCTGCAATTATTTTGCCAAAGTGGTTTGCTTAGTGTCTGGTAATGCTTTGGGTTAGTAAGTTGTCGTTGTGCTTCACGTTTATAGTTATCTTTAAGCATTATTACAGTCGCCGACCCTTTATCTGCAGGTTTGATAACAATTTCGCTGTTTTTAGACAATTCAATTAAGGCCTGGCGTTCCTCATAGGGTAAATTTGGTTGATCATTGGGGAATGCAGAATTTTTAACACGCTCTGAAAAGAGTTCTATGCTTTCACCAATCGCTGGGTCCAGGAGTTTTACGCTTGGTGCCCAGCCAGTTTTTTCAATGAATGGTAGAATGTTACTATTAGAGTTACGAAAGAAGTCTGCTAACTTAATACGGTGACTAAATTCAGATGTTTCCATACAGCCATTATCTAAAAGAACATCCAAACCTGTTTTAGGTTTTGGTGTTGGGACAAATGTAAGACCAAAATTGAGCAGTGACTGCTCTGCTTCACCTAATGGGGAGCCAGTTAGATTGACAATATTACTGCCCAGTCCTATTTCCGGGCGGATGTTACCTTGGCCCCTGTCTAGTTTAAATCTAGGAATTTAAGCCAGGCAGAATACATAGAGTTAGCTGTCTTTTCAGTCCAATGAATGTTATCCTTAACAACATTAAATTCGGAGAGTCTGAGTGCAGGAATGACAGTCACAGATGTTGATGATTCAGCCGTCGAAATGAGGGACTGAATCGCCAACCTCTGCTGAGCTGTCAACCGACTTGAATAGTTAAGTTTTGCGAAGTAAATCGCAGTCTTTGGGAATTTGGACTTAATCGCACTGAAAAGCAGCATTAATCTATGTTTTGAACTAGAGATGGGTTCATTCATATCATTAATACCAATGTTAATCACTATTTTCTCTGGTTTAAATGATCCAGTGTACTTTTGAAGTATTCCTCTAGCATGACACAATTTAGCTCCTGGTAGCAGGCAACTTGTGTTTCAGGGTGGGGCTCAACATTAATGCGACTCAGGTTCGAAGCTCCAAAGATGAGTACTTTGTTCGTGAGAACAGGTAGTCGCCAGTCAATTTTGTTTTCGATTTCATGACGAAATTTCCAAAAATGTTTCTCTCCAACATGGTGGGTTGTTTGGGTCTATTTGCAAATTTAATAGGACGCACCTCCGGTGCATTACTTGGACCTGGAGTTGGAGAGAAGCTGGGCTGTGGCAGTTTCCCTGTTGGGGATGGGGTCTTGAGACCCGATGGTTGATTGCTCTGAGGGGATTTCTGAGAAGCGCCAGTCCGTGGACCAGATTTGCTACCATTAACCCTTTCCCTCTGTGGCAAGGGCGGATATGCGTTTGGGTCATTTAGATTGCCTAGTGGAGAGTCAGGTAGTGGGATTAATGATGCTTCATATAGCATATCTCTAGGGCCAGAATCTAATGGTAGCAATGGAGAGATTTTATTGTCTACTCGTTTTGTAACTGGCGGCGAAGTTTCAGGTGATCTGAGGCGTTTTTTCATTTGTGATTGTGGGGCCACATTTGGTATCATGACCAGAGGTGTGGCTTGTGCGAGATTTTGAATTGGTTGCTGAGATGGATCTATCGGTCGCACAAAATCGTAAATAGAACTAATCGCATTAATGTTGAGCTTTCTATTATAATTGTTTTTTGCCCAGCGTATAGCATTGGATTTAGCACGACCTAGGTCTAAATGTGGCATTGCCAGTGTGAGGACTACTTCAGTTCTAATACTACCAAGTTGTTCAATATAGTGATTTAACATGGCCTTAATGGTAGATTTTGCCCACTCAAAATTCATATTCCAGATGGCAAAGTAGATGTCATCATCTGGCATAGCTGGCTTACAAAATCCATTCAGCTCTTCCACCTTCCTGCTAAGCCCATCAGGGAGAGTTTCGGCATCTAAATGCCTACGTAGCGTAGCAATATGGTGGAAGCACCGAATTATTTGGTAATACAGCTTTACCAGGCGCGCATGCGCAGAAGAATCCCCTTTATCATCTCCATTCTTCCTACGACTATTCTTCCTCGCAATAGCCATTCAGACAGACAAGCGTTCAATCTAACTAGCAATCAGACAGGCAGTTGGGCAGGTAAGAAAGATTCGATCAGGCAAACTTAAATTCAAGCAGACAAATTCATTCACATCAACTACAAATTGAAGCAATATATTACTTACACCTGAAAGACAAATTATAGAATTAACATGTAATATGCAAGGGTTAACAATACAACAATACAATACGCAATATTATAAGTTACTCACAGTAATTATGGACACCGTCAATTGGCTAAATGCATTTCGCATGGATGTGCCTCATCAGTAGCCTGTATGACAAATCTGTCAGTCCTTCAGTATAGACAGCTTTATATACGTTTACTGAATTACTCAATCTCCTTTGAAAAACTACTCTATGATTTAATTTGAACAATTGAACTTTGTGCAAGGTTTGAGTTTCCTTTGATTCGGGTTTATCACAAACATCATTAATAAAGCCAATGATTAGTGGACTGGTTTCACTCCACACAGATTAGTGAAATTTTACTCTTCCGTATTGGATTGATAAGTGAGTAGTGGTTCCTTCACGAGATCATGAACCGATCATTCAAAGGTGTTATATGCTTTTGTTGGGACACTCAATTTTGCCTTTTGATTCCTTTTGATCATTTGATGCCGAAAAAATTAATCAAGTTTGGAGGACATATTTTGCCATTTTATAGAATTTTGTTCACCACACCCGAAAGGCCACTGTAGTGTTTATAATTAAACTTTGTTCATACATGTAGAAAGAAAGTAGTATTCAGCTCCCTTAATTTTATGTGAGTGAGTGGCTGGACGGACACACAGAGAGCCGGATGGCTGGCAAGGCAGATGGACGGATCCAACCATCCATCCATCCATCCATCCATCCATACACCCATCCATCCAGACATCCAACCATCCATCCATCCATCCCACGCCCCCATCCATCCATGGAAGGATGGGGAGGCGGGCAGGATGGGGAGGTGGGATGGGGACTGGCATAAAGGAAGGATAGAGCTTAGTCGGAGAGAGGGAGGAAGGATCCATCCATCCATCCATCCATCCATCCATCCATGCCACTCAACCATCCATCCCACACACCCATCCATCCCACACACCCATCCATGGAAGGAAGGGGATTGGGGATGATGGATGGGCAGGATCCATCCATCCATCCCACCATCCACCCACCCATACATCAAACCATCCATCCATTCATCCATCCATCTATGGATGGGAGGGAAGGAGGGATGGGAAGGATCCATGGGGAGATGGGATGAGGGATGGGAAGGAAGGAAGAATAGAGAGGGCATGGCTGGATAGAGGTGGAGGACCATCCATCCGTCCACCCACACGCACGCACGCTCTCACACACACATACACACACGTACACACACATACACACACACACGCATGCACGTACCCACATGTATACACGCACGCATATACGCACGCACACACCATTCACATTACCCCCCCCCCCCCCCACACACACACACATGGATGGATGAGAGGCCGGATGATGGATGGGTAGGAGAGAAGGATAGAGCGGGGATCGGCTGGAGAAGGTGCAGGGGTGGGAGTTCGAGATGGACAGACGGGCAGAGGGAAGGCAGAATAGCGGGAGGGATGGGCAAATGGACCGACGGACAAGTGAACCATGTCACAGCCAGACTAGTGAATGCATGGGTGGATTGACAGGAGCTGACGGATGGTTAGGCGGGTGGACCAGTGAATGAGTGGAGAAGCAGGAGAGTGAATCCGGGAATGATTGTAGAATTTGGTATATAAGTCTCTCCACTGAAAGACCGACAGACTGCCTGACGGTGTCGACGGATATATACGTTATGTTTTTACAAGGCAATAAAATAACAGAACTGGCACTCGCAAGTATGTAGTCAATATTGTCAATGCACTGGCTCAGAATCTTCAATAATTGAAAAAAAAATCAAAAATTTAAGATATTTTGGTTTATCTTACTGCCTAAGATTTGTCATTTTGTTTGAGGAAAGCCATATGGCATTAATGTTAACCCTTTACTGGTTAAATTTGTTCAGTAAAATCCAAATATGCGCTTACTTATTTAATGTACATTTGCAGGCACAGACAAGGTCATTCCCGAGAATATACCACTGGAACGACTGTCTCGGTTCCCGAGCCAGTCATTACAGCGGTAAATTTTCAAAAATACTTCAATCCCCGCCGGCAAATGGACATTGCCCAAGATCACTATATTGACCATTTTTGGCTGACCATCATGCAAGGGTTAATGTTGAATGATTGAGATGGATATTATGGATAGCTATTTGAGTTTTGCTTTTACCAAGATGTCACGTAGATTCGGATTTTTCTTAAACGCAATTACTGGACCCTTGTTAAAGGGTTGTTTCAGTTTCTCCTGTAGGTTTTGATACTCATCTTTCAAGATTTGGAAATTTCAACGTTTTTCCGATTATAGGTCAGAATGAATGGAATTTTGTCACGTTGATCAGATAAGCCTGGGTCCGAGTTTATTCCCCATGGCCACTGTGTTTCGAGTTCT
>CM067363.1:63144851-63297351 GCA_034401795.1 Chaetoderma sp. LZ-2023a | reverse complement strand
GCCTGGCTAATCTGCAGGATAGTGGGACGTGATGGCAAGTAACCAGTGCCTACTCTTGGCAGATTCATCTCTGCTACCTGAAGCACACCAATGAGAAAGTCAACAATTTATTACTTCACACCCATCAAACAGCCCATCACAGAGTGCTCTACTGTGCATGACCTGTTGAGGCGGTCAGAGGTGATCACAGCGGAAATCACTGGTGGGGAAAGAGGAAAAACAGTATGTGATAAATACATTTGATCTCGTATGAAAGCACTTCCGCTCATATGGAGGTATCCTGACAAGTACAAGAACCATACCGTTCTTCTTGCCAATTCCATACAGCCATGAACTATATGGGCATGATTACAGCTCACATCTGGGGTTATTCAGCGATTCTTCTAGAGGCCCAGCTAGTCATCAGCGGCTGCCTTAAGCGTGTCCTCCTCTGTGGCAGGGCCTATTCTAAGGCCATCTTCTGCTTGAGAACAGTGTGTGAAGCAATGGAGAGGCGATGATGAGGCAGTTCATTCGGAAAGAGAACATCCAGATCAACAACCCAGTGGCCATACTCAACGTGGTCACGTCATGCATCCGTGAGAACATTGAACTCGCACTGAAGGACACCTCAACTCTGGATCTTATATAGAAGTTCCACGAGTATGAAGATAAGGAGCAACCGGGCCAGCTTGGGAAGACAGCTGTGTTCTGGTTCTCGTTCATCCAGCACTGCCACCTCATCTTCATGCTTCAGGACTCAGTGAAGACGAACAATTTAGAACTCTTTTCACAATGCGAGAAATGGGTGAACTATTCTTCGCATGCGGTGGTCAGAATTATTCAAGCTAATTATTAACATAAATGAAGACCTACCCATTTATATCAATATTCTCAAAGTTTAACTGTGTGACGTAGGCTGTCAATTACTTTATAATCTGTCATAGACGTCTATCCAGCATTTATTTTGCTACTTTTAAAGATAAGACAATTGAAGAAAATACACAGGTATTTCTCCCGATATCCATTTACTTGGTCTGGCTGCAGGTATTAATTACTTACCTAGAGCCGTTTCGCCCTGGAGCAATCAGTAATCAATTGTTGACTTTCTCATTGGTGTGTCTCCAGTAGTAGCGACGATTCCGACAAGAGCAGGGACTGGTTGCTTGCTATCACTTCCCACCTTACTGCAGATGAGCCAGGCGTAGTACTCCTGCACGCTGGCAATGTATTGTATGTCATTCACTATGTGAGGTGTGAAGGAGGCACGCTGTGGAAACTTGAGGCCATCTCTAGTTTAGAGGTTGATGACAGGGAGGGTTTCGGGTGCATCAAGCTTGAGATTCCTATCCTTTGATCTCTCATATTGAGGCAAGGTTCGTGCCTGAGTTTTCTGAAAGCCAGGTCTTGACTTTGAATTATTATGCCTCCGGTATAGTTGACAACATTTGATCTATGACCATTGGTGAGAATCTTGTTGAGGTTGTCCCATTCACAGTGAAATAGGGCGTTACCCTTTCCAGCAATGATCTGAGGTTTTAACTATGTAGACACCTCATCGGTGACCATGGCCAAAGCTATCGCCAGCTACAAGCTGAAGCTATAGGACTCAGAGCGGCTTAATGTGCGCAGGACGATGGGGAGATGCTTGCTGCGGTACAAATGGCGGATGGTGTTGCGATGTAGAATTTGTTTAGGAAGCTTCCAGTCTCCCATCTGTAAGAGCACAATACAAGTCTTGACCGATTGAGAGAACAAGTCGTTGAATCGTCTCACTCTTCTCCACAACATCAGGTGTTCCAGTCATCGCTAGACTTCATCAATTCTCCAGGTAGTCGCTTTTCACGCTGGACTTCGATATCATCAGCTGTTTGAGGCCACGGCAGGCCGTTTGATGTCCTATATGCTTTCTGGATTAGTTCACGAATAAGAAAAGCAACATCAGCAAACTTGCCTGTGGAGCCAAGCCTGTATGCGAGTACCACGGCATCGGAAACTGTGATGCTATTATTATAAATGAGATTAAAGGAGACACATTCCATGTTATTGGTGCTGGCCTTAGTGAAACTAATATTCTCAGTGATTTCATGATTCTGCAGCGGGTGCAGAAGACTTTCACTTCAACATTCTGGATTTGAATAGCCGTTTTCCTCGAGCTTATCAATGAAGATGAGCCGCAGAGATGTCAGCTGCCTTACCCCTTTCTACTCAATGACATGCTTGTTGAGAATCTCAACCACGAGTTGAATGCCTCCTCATAAGCAGCAGCCTGGAGAACCTGCTTCGTGTTTAGGGTCTGAATCTCTGCTTGCTCCTTTGCCATGATATGACATTAATATTCATATGGACAGTGGGGGTGATATCGAGCCTGAACAGCATGACGTTCCTTGCCCTGCACATGTTGATAAAGACAACTCGTCCTTGGTGCAAGGGCTTGAGGCTCAAACTTATGGCATGCATACGATTTATGCGTCCATGAAGCAAATCTTACAGGTCTCTCGGTTTTCCCATATGCTCTTGTTTGACGTTTCTCACAGAATATGCACTTTGCTGGAGATTAATGGTAATGAGCACAAGCCTACAACCACAGATAAGGCCAGTTTAAAAGGGGAATGCTATCTCTCTGAAGTCCATGCCTCAGTTGATGTTTCAGAAGTCTTCAATCGACTCGGGTTCGCGTGAAATTGCGGGTAGCATTGTTGATAGTATCTATATGTATCCATATCCGTATCATCAAGATTTTCTGGAACAAGAGGGCTAAGGGGTCTGTATTGATCACCTGGACCATAGGCATTTCAACTAGAATGGTCATTAACAGTAAGTAGACCTCTAATAGAGTTGAGAAGACTTGTAACAAGAAAACAGAACCCATGTTTCTCTATGTATCAGCTTCTCTTGAATAAAATTTAATGGTCCTTAGTCATCAATATCATATCTCCCAAATTTCGGTTCAATCCGTTCAGTGGCTCTGGAGACGGAGTTGCTTTCATGAAAACCAGGCCATCCAAGATGACCTTGGATGGCCGGTCAACCATTTGGCAAATCAAGTTCCCTTGAACAAACTGGACTCATGCCCTAGATGATATTTTATGAGTTTTGAATCAATCACTCAAACAGTTTCGGCGAAGATTTTTAGACATTTCTAAATCCATTGATGATCGCGGGCTAAATTGGCCGACCGGCTTCGTTTGAACAAACTTAAATCTCCATGCCCTAAGGATGTTTCCTGCGAAATCTAATTGAAATCGGCTGAGTAGTTCTCGAGAAGACATTTTTAATTTCCCATTGCTTTAGTATGGGAGCTTTTGGCGGGAAAACGATTCAAGATGGCCGCCAAACCGTTTATCCGACAGTTAGAAAAAATGGCAAATTTGAGCTCAGAATACCCAAAAACATATAAACCCAATTTCGGCCTCAAAATTCATCAAATAAAAAAATCAAATATGGCTGCCAAACACGCTACATTTTGATTGGCCCTTGGAGGCAATGTTTTTTTTAACGAATCAACTTCCCTTGAACACAATTTAATGGCCCTTAGTCCCTAATAATATCTCCTACGTTTTGGCCTGCCTGATCCCTTCAGCGGGTCTGGAGAAGAAGTCGTTTTCGGAAAAACTATGTCATCCAAGATGACCGTCGAACCATCAGGTCAATCAATCCTCTTGAACAAACTTGGCTTACTTCTTTCCCTAGATGATGTTTCGTGAGTATTGAATCAATTCCCCAAGCGATTTCGGAGAGGAAGATTTTTAAAGACGTTTCCTAAAATCGGCCAAAATCCTAGATGACCACCGGCTTCATTTGAACAAACTTGGATCCCTATGCTCTAAGGATGCTTCATCCAAATATAATTGAAATCGGCCAAGCAGTTCTCGAGAAGAAGACATTTTAAATTTTCTATTGCTTTATTAAGGGAGCCTTTGGCGGGAAAATAATCCAAGATGGTCGCAAAACCGTTTATCCGATAGTTTCGAAAATGGCAAATTTGAGCTCAGAATACCCAAAACATATATAAAAGCAGTTTCTAGCTCAAAATCCATCAAATAAAAAAATCCAATATGGCCGCTAAACACGCTACATATTGATTGGCCCACAGCGGCCATGTTTTTTGCCGTACCAGCTAACCTTGAACAAACTTTAATGGCCCTTAGTCCCTAATCATATCTCCCAAATTTCGGCATGATCCCTTCAGCGGTTCTGGAGAAGTCCTTTTCGTGAAAACTAGGTCATCCATAATGGTCACCGAACCATTTGGCCAATCAAGTCCTCTTGATGTTTCATGAGTTTGAATCAATTCCCTAAGCGGTTTCGGAGAAGATTTTTAAAGACGTTTCCTAAAACCGAGCGAAATCCAAGATGGCCGCCGGCCAAATAGGCCGATCGGCTTCATTTGAACAAAACTTGTGATCCTTATGCCCTAAGGATACCTCCTGCCAAATATAATTGAAATCGGTCCAGTGGTTCTTGAGAAGTCGTTTAAAGGAAAAGTTGAGGACTACAGACGGACGACGGACACACGACGGACGGTCGCCACAGCATAAGCTCTCTTGGCCTTTCAGGCCAGGTGAGCTAATAAGATCATATACTGCATCCATACGATGTATGGAACCAGGTGGTTCAGCAAGGCACTGGTGATGGATTGTACGCAGCTGTGACAGCTTTTCAGTTGGTTCTCGTACGATGTTCCTAAATGATGTGAAATGCGCATGGTCAATGCCAACCACATGTAATACACATGTTTGAGGAAGGCGTTTTGGGGTTCCAATTCGGACGAATCACGGTTTCTCGTTTTGTGAGATTTAAGCATGATTGAGTGACATAGTATCCACCACCAGCTATGTGATATAACTAACTACACTACTTGGATTGTTAGGATTGTTAGCGCCTTATCACCATCACAATCTACGTCTAATCATATAGGATACGCTACCTGCAAAAGAGAGGAATACTGAAGAATTAATGAGCTGGCAATTAGATAGCGTAATTGTTAGATAATGTAAAATGTCCTTAAGTAGAATGCAGAGGTCCCAAGGAGCAGAGGCAGTATAAACACAAAGCTATTGGACAGTTTTCATATAGTGGGTGACCAGATACAAGTCATCAAGGTGTGTTAGTCTTGTCATCAGATGGGGTCCTCATGCTTCTACACTTTCTCACCAGATTTAGTGATTTTACCCGATTTCTTCAAAATTAAAATTGTTAGAATCACAAAAATAACTCTTCCAATCGATTCCTCATGGTCGAATTGTATGAGGTCTGGTTCAAAAGTTACGGATATTACAGATGTTTCCCTTCATGAGTAACGTAATCCAAGATGGCCGCCAAATGAACCCTGTGGGATATTATTTGAGGCTGCTAACACCATTTTCTGTTTACTAGCCATATTTAGGTCTAAAAATGGGTTTCATAAACAACACCAGGCGTGCATGGGCACCCATTCTGGGGGACTAGACTAAGCGCTCAGTGGTTAGCGGGCAGCTGCTCCTAACCAGCGATACTGGTTTGTGTCTCTATGCGTAACTATCTAGCAGAATCATAGGCAATCTCCCTCGCTTCTCGTTCCCTCTTTCTGCACTTGGGTTTAAATGCGTATCGAGTTATAAAACTTGGGAAGGTAACCGTAATGGACTGAAATAAACTTATCCTAGATTATAGCCTGAACGGCGGCGGCGGCGACGACAATATAGGACTACTGTACTCTGCAGTTGTAGCAATGGAAAGATCATACAGCTACAACAGACATTTCTCTTTTTAGCTATGCCACGCCGGTCTCTAGCTAAGCTCCACCCACACCTCACTCGCGTTGGGAGCGCTCGATCTCTAAACTCTATCAATTTCCAGAAAACTATACAGGTAAGCTGTTGAATATTTCGAAACTAATTCGACTGGGCGCTGTTGCTGCCATAGGCAGCAACAGCGCCCAGTCGAATTAGTTTCAAAATATTCAACAGCATGTTTATTAAGTAGTAGAGACATTATTCGTACAACATGTCGGACTATTAAGATCTAAAGACGGACCAAATCGAATCATTTATGACGTCATCCTACACGCCACTTAGCTGATTATGACGTCATATGACGTAAGACGGATAGATGGATACTCTGGAAAGGATAAATTAGCCCGTCTTAGCATTTGACCACTGCGTTTTGTCCTCAGCCAAATTTTTTAGCCTCCTCAGGTTCTTCATTCTTGATCAGAGTGTACCGAGTCCTGTTTTCTTGAGGTCACCTTGCAGCACGCTTAAAGGATAACTAACCTCATCTCTTGATAGCTATTTAAAAGATCTAATATGCTACCCATAAACTATGCAGGTCATTTAAAGCTTTATATCATGCAGCTAAAGAAAGATAATCAGGCTTTAGTGGTTAAATGTTGGTACATTTCTACACCCTATGATGGCTGTCATGATTTACTTTTCAACCAATCAGAAAAGGCTTAATGTGTCTGCCTCGGTATATACACACAGTCATAGAGGTGCCATTTATAATTTGACAATGTGGAGTAAAAGCAACTACAGGTAAATTGTTGAATAGTTTGAAACTAGTTTGACTGGAAGTTGTTGCTGCCTTATAACCAACTTCTTCTATCCACCATGATCCAAATCTTAGGCCGTGCTCTCACTGGAGAGTTAACCGGGAATAGTTCCATACCTCAGTATTGCGTTACGCCGGTTACGTCTCTAGTGAGAGAGAACACGGCCTTAGATTTACCTTATTTCTAAAGGTAATTTTTTGGTCAGTGGACACCTGTCGGTAGCTTCTCCCAGCCCTCCCCCCACCCCCATCCTCAACAATCAATTTTATAAATCAGTAGTTATTCGGACATATAATTGATAAACTATTCGACCACCCTTCACGAACTTTTCAAATTGCAGATAACAAGCATCTTCAACACCCCTATCCAGAATTGGTGGCCTAAATGATCTATTCGAAACCTTCTAACGAAGTTGAAAATGCTTAATTGGATAATCGCTTATTTATCCATCTTAGCATCTCTATATCCAAGACCCTTGGAGGCGCCATGTCAAAATGTCATATTCAGCCAAGCGAAGAAAAGCGACCAATCAATAGGTACTTAGAAAAGCAATTTCGGAAGGTTCTCCAAATATCGGGAAGTGCGTGCCTCTTTATGTTACCAAGTTTGATTGGCTGAAAATCGATATTACAAAAACCAGTAATAACAGATTATTCGAGGGTGATTTTGGTAATATTTCAACAACAAAAAATCTAGTTTACTACCGAATTGATTTACCGCTTCCCCCCACCCCATCCCACCCCACCCACCCTCGATTTCTCCATTACCCCTTTTACTCATTCTCTCTCTCATTCTCTTCCTAAATACAGGGATCCAATTCATGAATCCAGTTTCTCAGCCAATCATATGGCACGATATTCATCAGCTTACCTGTATAGTTTTCTGGAAATTGATATGCAGAGAGTGCAGGGGTGCAGGGATCGATCGATCTCAACACAAGCAACGCGTGGACGGCGCTTAGCTAAAGATGGGCGGGACATAGCTAAAACCCGATTCATCCATTGATTTATAACGTTGAAACCTTAATGGACCTTTCCAGTTTTTGCTAAGCCCCGCCCATCTCTAGCTAAGCTCCACCCACACCTCACTCGTGTTGGGATCGATCGATCCCTGAATACCCTGTCTATAAATTTCCAGAGAACTATACAGATAAGGGTTAATATTTTGAAACTAATTTGACTGGGTGTTGTTGCTGGCTATGGCAGCAACAGCGCCCAGCCAAATTAGTTTCAAAATATTCAACAGAATATTTATTAAATAGTAAAGACATACAATTCTTACAACAAAACACCGTCCGTCTTACCTACGTCATTCATGGCGTCATAATGACGTCATGTCATTCTACACGTCACGTAGTTAATTATGACGTCATATGATGGATAGATAAAGTCGAAATGTCTATTCCCAGGCCAGAAATTAAACTTCAAGGCTAACTGTTGAATATTTTGACGCTTATTTGACAGTCCAAAATTAGTTTCAAAATATTCCACAAAGTGCTTGTTAAATTGTAATTCGTCAAAAACAAATCCAATTCGTACACTTTTTTGACTGACTTTTCGATTATCATGACGGAGTGACGTCATTTTGATTGTGATGACGCGTCAGCTAACATCTGTCATATTTGATTATGGCATCCGATACTTGAATGACAGATCGAATCCTTCCATTTGCGTGCATAGAAGACTTCATATTGGGTCTACAACATTGCTTCCAGTATGTTTCCCACTATTAACCTGTAGGTCTATAATTGCACAGTTTTGCGCTCCACCATGATTCTGTACAATGCAGAGCTGAAGTGATTACAGTCACCGTATCCGACAATGTTTGGCCACAATATTCGACTTCGTACTTGATGTTAAATTTGATTAAACTACCATAACAGTAGCATGGGTTGTTTATCGTGATGCCTGCATGCCTACAATCTGAAATCAAGCATCCGCAATCTATGTCATGACATTGAACATGACATTTCGCCTTAAAGCTGCTAGTTCTGAGGAACATTTGGAAACAGGCTGTCGTGTGCATATATTGGCGCGAGAAGACGGCTCTGGCGGTATACGAGCAACCAATGATTATATATTTGCTAGAGCCGTTGTCCACAACTCTCTCAACAACATAGGCATACCCTTGTTTTGTTATGACTCCTAACTACTATACCTCGGTCGATCTGACTGTCGATTGGTTAGTCAAACTTTAATTCCACCTTATTGCTATTGGATTTCTTTCTTCCTTCCTTCCTTCCTTCCTTTCCTTCCCTCCCTCCCTCCCTCCCTCATCCCTCCCTCCCTCCCTCCCTCCCTCCCTTCCTTCCTTCCTTTCTGCTGGTACTACTCCGTTGCTGCTAGTCGCCATCGCCATTGGCATTGGCAGCCAGCAGTTGCGACCGTGACGGTGGTGAAGAAAGAGTGTGGTTGTGTTGTGAGGATGGTGGAGGTACTACTGCTAATGCAACGGTTTCTGTCTTTGTCGTCGTCCTTGTCATCTGACCGGCGTTGTCTGTTATCCCGTCGCTGAGCGGACCTTTACAGCTTTAGCTATGCGCTGCCCATCTCTAGCTAAGCTTCACCCACACCTCGCTCCTGTTGGGATCGCTCGATTCCCAAACTCTTTGACTGTCAATTTCCAGAAAACTATACAGGTAAGCTGTTGAATAGTTTGAAACTAATTTCACTGGGCGCTGTTGCTGTCAATGGTAGCAACAGCGTCCAGTCAAATTAGTTTCAAAATATTCAACAGCATCTTTATTAAATAGTAAAGACATACAGTTCGTACAAGAACGCTTAGCCCGTCACCAATAGCGCGACGTACATATCTACGCCATTTAGTATGACGTCATCATGCACGTCATGTAGTTGATTAAGACGTCATATGATGGATGGATACATTAGAACGGTCCATTCCCCTACATTCCCGCCCACTTACTGTTAAACAAATCATTCCCGCCGGATAATGACTACTAACGACTGTTAATGAGTGCTCAATTGACACTAACACTATGTGCTCATCGTCGCAAAGAAAGAATACAAATCAGTTTTATAACGGTTCAGCGATGAAAGTCACATGAAGCATTTGAAGTGCGTGTTTAGTATCATCGCTGGCATAATTACATTTCGTCATGTGCAATAAATGGGTTCCAAAGTTCAACACCGGTAACCGAGACGGCAAGGTCCGTAAATGTTAAATATTACGGTTTAGTTTTGTAAATAGAAGACTCGTGTACGGTTTGATCGCAGTGTTTGCTGAAACAGAAACCTGTTGCAATGTGTTACAGCAACACCTTTTCAAAGGGAAACTAATAGACGGATCCATTTCTAGCTATGACCCGCGCCACACTCTCAATGTAGGAATATAGTTTTAGCTATGGCCCGCCCATCTCCAGCTAAGCTCCACCCAAACTTCGAACGATCCCTGAACTCACTGACTATCAATTTCCAGAAAACTATACAGTTAAGATGTTGAATGTTTTGAAAGTAATTTGACTGGGTGCTGTTTCTGCCTATGGCAACAGCGCCCAGTCAAATTAGTTTCAAAATATTTAACAGCATGTTTATTAAATAGTAAAGACATACGGTACAATTCGTACAACAACGCTTAGTCCGTCATCAATTAAGCGTGCGTGACGAACTTATAGCTACGTTTTTCGTGACATAATTGATTATGACGTCAGCATACACAACGCGGATTTGATTATGACGTCATATCATTGACTGAGGAACTAGGATCCTCCATTGTATCCAAGCTCCGCCCACTTTGAAATGGAATATAACACTCTGAACGCTGAATTCACAGAATCACAATTTCAAGGTAGCTTTGAAGGTAAGCTGTGGCAGCAATAGCTCCCAGTCAAATTATTTTCAAAATACTCAAACATAACGTTTATTGCAATTTATTGTAATTTCACAAAAGGCATAAGATAAAGACACACTCTTTACGAACTATTGCCAATTTCGTGACGGACCTAAGATCGTTGTTTTATCGTAACGCCAGATAACGAGGAACGTATTTGATTATGACGTCCGATACTTGAGTGACAGATCGGATTCATCCATTAACACGTAGCATGCATTTAATCGACACATGTTTGAAATTCATCATGAAAATAAAAACCTATTTTTCGGGTTGAATAGCCTATTACAAACAGTACTTCATGATAACCTTTGTCGAAAGTAAATGAAATAAATCTAGACTGCTTTCGCAGAAGGCACCGGCTCACGCTCGTGTGCCATGGTTGCCAGTGACCTATATATTTGACCGTTTGACCGGAAACTAAAAGCATATATAAACCGCGAAATATGAAGCGATGTGCCAAATTTTGCGATTAGAACTATCTCCTTTCACTCGACAGTTATGGCCAAAAATTACGTTATGCACTTAACGACCATCTAGCATATGTATACTCATTGACATCAAACTCAAATGATAGATTTCCCGCACAAAATATTTTTTCACGAAACTCCTTGTCAGTATTGCTGCTTTTTCGTTTTTCGTATGAAGTGTCTATGCGAAAAAGCAACAATAGACCAATACTCATAGCGAATATTGCAGATCATATTAATCAGGGAATCCAAAATGTTTTGTAATGTGCCAAATTTGATGATTCCAAATTCTTCAATTCAGGAGATATGTTGGGGATAAACTTTCATTAAGTCTGCATGAGTTTTGTTTATTCAGATAGATTTGAAAACCACTACAAACACAACAAACAAGTGACCGATATTTAGCCTTCCGGTCATATGTGAAGGTGGGTTTGCTTCACCATAGATCGTGTGTTGATATAAATGTGGCCAAGCAACCTTCACTGAATCACTGCCTCTATAAAGATAAAACCAGTTATAGAGGTCTGTGCCTACGTGGTATATGATTTAAAACAACACAGACCAAGTGTTTGTGTGATGTCTGTCCATATTTTTATGATATAAATTTCTTTCTTCTATCGAACATAGAGTTCTCCCAGGGTCAAATTTAGGACGCACTGAGCCCGGTGAAAGGTTTCTAAAATTCCAAACTAGGGTCACTTAAATTCATGTGTCTATATAGACGCTAACGTTTTACTGTTCTTGTTAAAGTTCTAGAATGGATTTCTAGAATGAGTGCCCTTTCTTCAGATAGTCCAGTCTGTATCCTGCCTATCTGATCATACAAACCACGGGTTGTGTTGTAACAATCACATCGTTCCTCGCTGTCCTAGGAAATATCATGTTGTGTGTCCATGATATCACAATAGCCTTTAGTATGAGCTCTACATCTGCACGATATTAGAGATTTTTTTAGCCAGTGGAGTTATTTCCTGGAATATGCCATTACTCTTTTTGTAGCTTGATATTGATGACATAAGGAAACCATACAATGGTTTCACCAATTGCTAAAAAGACATGGCTTCACTATACAGAGCTGCGGCGTTATTATCAACCAAACTCAGAAAATGTTGTTCATAGCAAGGAATAAATGCTGCAAACTTGTTAATCCGAACATATATGGCTACGCATGCGCAATGCCGGCCTTCTGACATGTTGCTGGTGTTGACAGTGTTGATTTGTTGTATTAAGTAAGGGGTGTTTCTGGGATGAGGTCTGAGATGGATCTTTTACATGGTCAAGTGACATAGGTCAGGGGCTGTTATATTAGACATTCTGAAACAAGGGTGGGGGGGTGGGGGTGGGGGGGGGGGTAATACATTTGTCTATCCGCCGGACCAGAAAATGGAGGATATTTAAAGTTTAGACACATTCTTGACGAACTCTGGACAGTTTCGTGACCGACCTAAGACGTTTGGATCATAACGCCGGTTAACAAGCACCGTATTTGTTTATGACGTCAGATACTTGAGTGACAGATCGGATTCATCCATTAACACGTAGTATGAACTTAAACGACACATGTTTGAATTTCATCAAGAAAATGATAAATGGATTTTTCTGGTGGGTATTACAAAGAGTACTTCATGATAACCTTTGCCGAAAGTAAATGAAATAAATATGAATGGATGTGCCAAATTTCATTCGAGAGCTAAGGGCAAACATGCGCATTCCTTTATGCACTTACCGACCATTTCACTTTATGCACTTACCGACCATTTCACTGTATGCACTTATCGACAATTTCACTTTATGCACTTACCAACCATTTCACCTATATATTTGACTCTGACATGAAACTCAAATGATGGATTTCCTGCTCAAAATATTTTTTCCACGAAACTCCTTAAATCAGTATTGCTGCTTTTTAGATTTTCGTAGGAAGCGGCCATGCGAAAAAGCAACAATAAGACTATACTCATAACGAATATTGCAGATCATATTGGTTGTGGAATCACAAGTGTTTTCTAATCAGCCACAATATGAATGAATGTGACAAATTTGGTGATACTAAATTCGTCGATTCAGGAGATGTATTGAGGATAAACTTTCATCAAATCTGCATGAGTTTTGTTTAAGATAGATTTGAAAAAACCCCTTAATTGTTTTGAGACCAATTAGCTGTACGCCAACTAACACGTTACGTAACCGCTACAGCAAACACGCAACCGATTTTAGGCTTTCTATAGTTATATGAAGGTGGGTTTGCTTCCAAATAAATCTTGTATAATAAACATGGTCAAGCAAAATCTACCGTATTAGACTTAGGAATTGTCACTGACTCTATGCAGATAACACCAGTTATATAGGCCTGAGCCTCCTCGGCAAATGACTTACAATAACACAGCCCAAGTGGTTGTGTGATGTTTGTCCATATGTTTATGATATAGATTCCGTCTTCTATTGAACGTAGAGTGTTTACCAGGTCATATAGTGCAATTTCGACCATACTCAAGTCGACCTAATTACCATATTCATTGTTTATGAATAAATCTGCTAAATTATATGCCGTTTTAATTTGTAATAGACACGGTATCGTTTAAATTGATGATTTGCATGCATTTCTTCATGCTCATATATGCACACACTGGAAGAGACAAATCGCACGCGATCGTCCGCAATGTCCGAAATGGGCAAACCGTACGCTTTCGCGCTCGTCCAAACTTATTTTCCGGACAAAACATTATGACAAGCTGATCACCCTTCCAGGATCAAATATGAGACACACTGAGCCCGACGTAAGGTTTCCGAAATTCCAAATTGCGGTTCCTCAAATTCACGTGTCTATACAGGCTAACGTTTTGCTATTCTGATTAAAGTTCTAAAAGGAATTTTTTAGAATGAGTGCTATTCCTTCCAGTCAGTATCCTGCTTATGTGATCATGCAAAGCACAGGTTGTATTACAACAATCAAATCTTTCCTGGCTGTCGTAGGAAATATCATGTTGCTTGTCCATAATATTACAATAGTCTGTAGTTTGAACTCTGACTGCATCTGCATGGCGAGACCACAGGGTATTAAAGAGATTCCTTTAGCCAGTGGCATTATTTCCCGGAACATGACATTAATCTTCTTGTAGCTTGGTGTTAGTAATGTAACGAAACCATACAATGGTTTCACCAATTGCGGAAAAGAAAGGCGTCAGTGCAAAGACCTGGTGCGTTATCATCAACCAAACTCAGAAAATGTTGTTCAGAGTAAGGATTAAATGATACAAAATTGGTAATCTGAAAATATTCGCCTATGCACGTGTACTGACACATTTCTGACATGTCGCAGGTGTCGACGGTGCTGATTTGTCATAATAAATAAGGGGTAATTCTGGGGGAAGGTCTGGGACCGATCTTTCCCATGACCACGTTACATAGGTCATAAGTTGTTATATTAGATGTTTTGAGAATCAATATGCTGAATTCTGAGTCTGACAAAAGTACATATATATCCTACATTCTATGTCTTCTTGTGTTGTATCGAAGCTCTGAAATGGTAAGGGTGGAGGGGTTAGTGGGTGGGTGATACATTGGTCAATACCGCCGGACCATAGAAAGGAGGATGCTTAGGTATAAACTACCCCAGGCTTTGTATCCCTCTCTGGCGTTATCAGAGGACTGGCCACGACAAATAAAGAAGCATACAGCATTCCCAACTGCAAGCCATTATAGAGATATAAGTGGACCTTTGCAGTTTATCCATCCATCATATGACATCATATGACGTCATAATCAACTGCGTGACGTGTACTATGGCGCCATAATCAATTACAGCATGAATTACTCGATGTAGTCCATGTTAAACGCTTAATTGTTCGACACATTGTACGAGTTGTATGGCTTTACTATTTAATACACATTCTGTTGAATAGTTTGAAACTAATTTGGCGGCGCATGTATAGTTTTCTGGAAATTGAGGTTCAGAGATGCATGCATCGATCGATCCCAATACGAGTGAGGTGTGGGTGGAGCTTAGCTAGAGATTGGCGGGGCATAGCTAAAATTTGAAAGGTGTATACTTTTCTGTCTCATAGACTATCAAAGGAAGAAGAAGAAGCATTAGGCTGGTTGAGGTCACTTCGTGTAGTGTAGAGCAACTGTAAGTCGGACCCCTAACCTTTGAATCATCTGAGGATGATGCTAATATTGACCGTTGGTCAGTGTAAGCATCGTTAACGGAAGATTCAACAGTTACAGTACAGTATATTGCTGTCTCAATTTCAATGTCTAATAGGGCTTGAACCAATAGCTATGCCACGTCCATTTCAAACCAAATCCAGACAACATTTTACGCGTGCTAGAATCGATTTGAAGATTTGAAACCTGAATTCTTAAAATCCAAATTTCAGGCTCGCTATTGAGTATTTTGAAACAACTTTGACTGTGATCAAATTAGTTTTAAAATATTCAACATAATGTTTATTAATTTGTTGGCATACATGTGGTTGTGGTATGTCGGAAATATATAATATTCTGCAATTTGCCTCAACAGCCCTGGGTAGTTGTCAATATGTGAAGAACATATGACTTGTTTGTCACCTCGAAATGCCAAGACATGTACAGAAATAGGTTTCATGGGACTGGCTACGTTAAGTAGTGCCTTTACGCAGTAGGTGACCATCTACTCAACCTGTGTGTATATCGAGAGAGATTTGCATGCCCGATTATATGATGTAGAAGGCAGAGCAAAACATATATATACATCTATATTAAAGGAACGCAGCTCGACAGACTTGTCTCAACTGCTAAATTAAGAGAGTTGGTACAGTTTATTAACGTTTAATATGTCAGAAATTGCCAAATATTATCAATGTAATGCATACGCTGCTGCTGTCGCCGCCGCCGTTGCTGCTGCTAGAGGCACGGTGTGCGCGTGCATGGTTAAGGACATCGTCCTATAGCACGGTCTCGCCCTCCCACTTCGCTCTGGTATCGACCCCTCGAACGGCGAAGCGATGTGAGTGGGCGTACGATGGGTTAGGGACTTGAGCCCGTAACTCTAGGCTCGCAGGTTCACTTAATAATCATAATCATAATCATAACATGTACAGCTTTTTAGGACATTGTATCCTATTATCAGCTAATTCAATAAATTTGGTGATGAGCTACATTATCTAATAGTCATTTTTGGATTACATGGTTTATCTAGAGCGCTATAATTATAGTATACAGGATGTTGAATAAATAGTTTATCTAGTCTGGTTTTAAAACTATTTAGAGATGAAGCTTCAACAACTTCAGGCGTCAGGGAGTTCCACCAGTCTATGCTACGGTTAGAGAAAAAGCTTTGTCTAAGGGATGTATTTGCTCTTGGTTTTAGTAATGTAAATTTATGACCTCTAGTTCTCTTTCTTGGACGGATAATTAGAAGTTTTCTAGAGTCCACGGTATACAGGTTATGCATGTACTTATAGACATTTATAAGATCCCCTCTTATTCTTCTGTATACTAGACTTAGTAGTTCTAAATATTCTAATCTTGCTTGGTAATTTAGATTTTTTAAGTTGGGCACCATTTTCGTAGCTCGTCTCTGAATTTTTTCAAGTTTTTCTGCTTGTTTCCATGTGTTTGGTGACCATACAGGGGCAGCATACTCCAGGTGAGAGCGTATTAATGTTGGATAAAGTTTCATGAACAGGTCTTCATCTATATATTGGAATGTACGCCATATTATGCCTGTCATGTTATTAGCCTTGGAAGTTATCTTCTCTATATGGCTCTCAAATGTTAGTTTTGTATCTATTGACACGCCTAGGTCATTGATTATATTTTCGTCATGTAATTTTAGGGTTTTCCCATTATCTATCATTTGATAGGAAGTATTAAAGTGATTATGGCCTATGTGCATTACAGAACATTTTTGAGGATTAAATCGGACCTGCCATGTTTCTGACCACTGCTGCAGTGAGTTAAGGTATTGTTGTAGTTCTTTACAATCATCTGCATGTGTTATGGTTATATAAGCTTTAGTATCATCCGCAAATAAAGAAATGTCAGATTCAATCACAGATGGCATGTCATTGATAAAAATAGTGAAAAGTACTGGTCCGAGTACACTGCCCTGTGGAACTCCACTCAAAACAGGTGTCCATGACGAAAAGGCTCCATTTACTACAACCCTCTGTTGGCGATTTGTTAAAAAGGATCTTAGCCAGTTTAGTAGATTACCTGAAATTTTGTATTGGCTTAATTTACTTAGAAGGCGTTCATGAGGCACTGTGTCAAATGCCTTCATGAAATCAAGATACAGGACATCTATAACTTCACCCCTGTCTAGAGCAGTCGTCCAGGCCTCTAACACTTCTAATAATTGTGTAACTGTAGATCGCCCAGCCATGAAACCATGTTGATATTCAGTAAAAAACCTGTTATTTATCATGTGGGCTACCACCTTGTCCCTCACAATGCTCTCGAGTACCTTACAGGAAATGGAAGTAAGGCTAACCGGTCTATAGTTATTTGGTTGTCTTTTTGACCCCTTCTTATGTATGGGTATGACATGGGCATATTTCCAATCTGTCGGCACTGAACCTGTGTCTAATGATTTTTGGTATATAAGTGTCAAGGGCCTTGCTATGACATCCTTTAATTCTTTGAGTAGCCGAGGATGTAAACCATCAGGTCCTGGGGATTTGTTTTGCTTTAAGTTGCCTAGTTTTTCTTTCACAGTATCCAGATTCACTTTAATGTTGCTCAATGCATTGGTTTCGGTTTTAAATTTCATAATGGGAATAATATTTATATTTTCTTGGGTAAATATACTAGAAAAAAGTTGATTTAATAATTCTGCTTTATCTTGGTCTGTTACAGTAAGGTTACCATTTATGTCTTCAAGATCTCCCACACTTTCTTTTGTTTTTAGTTTATTATTGACATAGCGCCAAAATGATTTAGGGTTCTTTTTAATGTTAGTCGCTTTCAAAGAGCCTGACTGACTTTTTACATTGTGCTTTTACTTGATTTCTCACACACTTCCTCGCCAGCCCGCCGCATTGAGCTTTTGAGCAACTTGCTACTACTACTACTACTACTACTACTACTACTACTACTACTACTACTACTACTACTACTACTACTACTACTACTACTACTACTACTATTGCTGCTGCTGCCGCCTCGTCTGTCTGTCGGCCGATCGGTGGGTCTACCCACCTGCGTACGTACCTCTTCCCCCCCTCCTCCCCCTCCCTACCCTCCGCCTCTCCTTCTCTCCCTCCCTCCCCTCCCATTCCCTCCTCTCTCTCTCTCTCTCTCTCTCTCTCTCTCTCTCTCTCTCTCTCGCTCTCGCTCTCTCTCAAATGTTAGTCGTTCATAAAAAAACCCCACCTACGTCGCATCAACCAAAGTGCATACGTACGCATTTGGTGTTTATCAGCTCGACAAGAAATGGCAGGCAGCTAGTTAATTCGATGCTTCGTTCTGTCGAAGTTAACGACCCTTCCACAAGAAAATAAGTGAGTTAATTCCTGTGTCAGTATCATTATTATGGTTCTCTGTCTGCAAGAAAAATCATCATTATACCGTAATCGTATGAGTTAATGAATGTGGTATGTGCCACTAGTACAAGTTCAACCTGTCTACGACGGGCACCTGCCTTTGTGACAAGATCTATGATAGCGGTTATTTAACTCTTGGAACCCGAAAAGCCAAATTTGAGAAGTAATTTACAATTTAATCAATATTTTGTTGAATATATTGAAACAAATTTAACAGGAAGCTGTTGCTGCTTAATAGTCCGTCAAGTTGTACGAATTGTATGTCTTTGGTATTTAACAAACACTCTGTTGGATATTTTGAAACTAATTTAGTTCCCCGTCAAATTAGTTTCAAAATATTCAACTGTTTAGCCTACTTCGCTACATTGAAATTGCGATTCTGGGAACTCACTGTTCGAAGGGTTAAACCCCGTCTTAATGGCACCTAAATTATATTTACCCAAGCAAATGAGTTGCTTTAAACGACAGCAAGTCGTTATAAAGAGTTTATTTTTTAAATGTATCCAATGATTAATGTCATTTCCAATCAGGAGTTGTTATTGCGCTACTTGGTATACATTTTCTTCTGATCCATCGAATCGCCATGTTTTCATTCCGTGCCAGCACACGAAGATACTCGTAAATATGGTCGTTTCATATCAGGACACAAAATCCTTGAAAAACACCCAGTAATATGTTGCTCAGTACTTAATATCACGCCTACTATTTGATTTGTTTAAATTGTTAACTGCGTGACTTACAAGCCGTCAGACAATGATTCCTATGGGCAATAATTCTGGACAGGCTGAATATTTTGAAAACAATTTGACTGAAAGTTGTTTATGGCTTAGCCACCAACAACTTTCAGTCAAATTGTTTTTAAAATATTTAGTATACTTAGAGTTAAGCCTCATGGAAAATGTAATTCCCAGAAAATCAGTAGGTGGACGTTAAACAGATGTAACGTAAAGTACAGCGAAGCTCAGAAATAGCTTGTAACGTTTCCAAAGTAATCTAAAGCGTACTGATTGAATATTTTGAACATATGCTAATTCGATTGAAAGACAAACTTCCTAAGCCAAAATATTCAACAGAATATATCAGCAATGGCTTGCAAACAAATTAAGTCCAAAATATTCAACAATACACTTTATTTTATTTCGGAAAAAAGTTAAGTTAGCCTATTTATTACCTGTACTGTACCGACCTTTCCACACAAAAAATGTAAGTTAATTCCTATTTCAATATCAATTATAATGTCTCTCTTCGTAAAAAAAATGTCATTATCTAGTAATCGGCTGAGTTAATGAACGGGATTCCTACGATTTCTACATAGTATTATGTACACTAAGTTTATTTTTAGCGACAGTCAAGAACTCTTTCGAGGTCAGAACGCAGCAAGATAGCGTCAGTATGATGCGGGAAACGCGATGACGTCGGCATAGATATGCCAAGCCAATATAGGCCCTAATACTAATATTTGTATGAATAAATTAATTGAAAGTTACTAATCATTCATTTTGAAACATGATTGTATAAAGTTTTCGCTACCAGAAACGCTGAGAAACACTGACTTCATTGTCATCATATAATACCAAGATTATGAAAAATTACCGCGAAATTATCCTCAAAATAAGCTCTATGGGGCTATACTTCGCAGGAATGATACGATGGGGGTTGAGGTTTTATGCTACAGATTTTCAGCTCTTGAAGGGGGTTCACAGCTATTAAGATTTTAATTTTACCACCGGTAGGCTTATTAGCCAGCACTAGTATTCAATGTACTAATTAACACTTTAACTTTTTCAGGTCAGACACGACATATTATTTATGATGTAAGGGATATACTGGTGAAATTTTTTAAACTAATTTGACTGGGAACTGGCAGGTTCCAGACAAATTAGTTTTAAAATATTCAATGTGTTTCTTTTATTGCTATTTTTAAATTAAGACAATTGTATTTCAAGGGTTAAATAATTAAAATATAAAGTAATTTAACTCCCATTAATATTCATCAATTGTCAATGAAAGCAATTATGAGTTGGAATCATAGCTGGTTTTAGGAGTGTAGAGATGCGAGAGTTAGAATTCATTCCGCCGCGCGCGCGGCTATTTTTGTCCTCGGCAAATTTCGCTGAATGGCCACAAGAAAATGCCTAATAAAGCCCAATGAATCCACGTTATTTGTTCATTTCAAGCACATCTAGAATAATTGTTATTGAGATTTTCCCATGGCTTACCTAGCAACAAACATTCCCCTGAGAGGCATTAGTTATCCTCCATGATAATTTATCGAGAAGATACGCTAACCTTCTGAGTTGTCGTCTGCTGCTGCGAGGAAGTCTCGCGTGCGCGAGATTTGACGATCGATTTTTTCGGTGAAAATAAAACGAGAATGAATTCGACCAATGAAACTGAAGGTCGCGTAGACCACATATCTCAATTAACTGTTTCTGAAGATTTCAGTTAGGGGTAAACTTTATGTTTTCGCTTTCCAATTGACTGTCTAAAGCTGCATTTGTAAAGAACTCGCACGTAATTTGGTTTATTGAACTGTCGAGCGAAAGAACAAACAAACAACCAATCAATCAATCAGTCGCTGTACAATAATGGTCCGTGTCAGTTATGTATTACTGAAAATAGTTAAGTACGCAATTCGTATCTCGCGAGATCTCCTTCGATACGAGATCAAGAAAAGCGTAATCTCACCCACGATGTCGCCCCCTCTTTTTTAGATTGCTAGTTAGACCTACGCGTCATTAGTTGCTTCAACCTAGCCAGACTACTCTATCGGCAATGATGTTAATAAAAGGAAATTTTGCTTTCTGTGGGGGTGGGGGGGGCTTGTGGGCCGCGCGTTTGTAAGCATACACCCTCCCTCCGCTGCCACCCCTCCACCCCACCAACCCCACCCACGCACGTACGCATATACACATACACACCATTTATCTTCTCATATTTAGTCCATTTATCACGTCATTTTGCAAGTAGCAAGTAGCATAAGCAAGTAGCTTATTTTACGGATTTCTATATTTGTTGGTAACTTGGTATAGGTCCTAAATTAAATGTTAAATATTTGCTACACAAATCTCTTCACTTATCGTAATGCCCATGCAACACTTAATCGTGGAACATTTGCCAACATCAACTATCTAGACTAGTAGATATAGTTTTCACTCCAGCACGCTGGTGTTTCTACACACGACACTGTTGGATATCTCTATCTAAAATGAATATAATTCACGGATAACGCAGCTTACTGGGCCGATGCTGGGCTGATACCGTGCGTAGGGCCGTATTTAAGGGGGGAGGGGGGAGCAAGCGGGGCAAAAGCCCCAGGGCCCCCACAAGCAAGGCCCCCCCCCCACAATTTAAAAATGGAAAAAATATTATGCACTGTTTTGGAAGTTATAGGACATTTAAAGCAAACTTTATTAGTTTAGAACTCTTAATCATGCATTATAATTCTATTCTAATATTTGTGGGGGCCCCACTTCTGGTTTGGTGTTCGGCAACAATGTCAATTACGAAAATTTGCAAAATAAAATAATTTTACAACGAAAGAAAGCGCCATAATTCACCCTAAAAGTATACTCTCTGTCTCAGAGCACCTAGATGTAAAAAAGAATCTCCAGATCCCACGCTCATTCTTTGCCCCAGGGCCCCACATATATAAATACGGCCCTGACCGTGCGATACTTTCAGCAGCGTTATCGGTGAACTATTCTATAAGAAATAGTCGGCATCAGTAAGGCAAAAGGGGGATCCATTTCTAACTAGGGCCCACCCATTTCTCGTTAAGCCCCGCCCAATTTGTACGCGTATTTGAATCGATATTACCACTTTCAGCACAGAACTCCCAGAATAGGTAACTATACCGGTAAGCTTTTGAATATTTGAAACTAATTTGACTGATGGCTGTTGCTGTCAATGACAGCAATAGCTCCCAGTCCAATTCGTTTCACAATATTTACCAGAATGTTTATTAAATTGTAAAAACCTACAATTTAGAGACATTCATTACGCTCTTTTACGACTTTCGTGCCAGACCAACGCCATTTCAATTGTGACGTCAGCTAATACGTGACGTACTTGATAATGACGTCAGATACTCAGTGGCAGATCAGATCTCTCTCAAGAGATAAACGAATATGGCACGTACACACATAAAACTAATATTACGTCCCTTTTCTTAGATGAGTTGATAAGAACTTTTAGTTAACATGTTACGCATGCTTAAAGTTCTCATAAATTTATAAAAGATTATGATATTTTAAACAACTTATAGGTAGGCCTACCATGAAATTTAGATTCTGGGAATTCAGTTTTTAAGGTTTCATATCGATTCCAATGCGGGTAAAAAGTGGACAGCGCATTTCTAGAAATTAGCAGGGCATAGCTAGAAATGGGCCTTCTACTGTTGCGACATAAGTGGTTTTGTCACAAATGTCAAAACTTTGACAGACTGATCGGCAAATAGACCAATAAGCCACGTTAAAAATGACTTACACTTGTTGCGAGTCACATCTAAAACGCAATGTTGAGTGTGTCAGACCACATAGTCTATCATTTTTAAAGATGTTGCTGTGTTTAAGCATGCCACGACACTTGATAACCTTTCTGATAACATGTATGTACTGACCGACCACCTTTGAAAGAGCCTACGTATGCCCCTTTTACTTGGTTCTCCTACACACACGCACCTCACGTGACACAAAATACGCTGTTCCCGGTATAGACAAGCCGATGGCGACTGATTGCCCTATAGTAACTACAATTGTACGGTTGCAATGCGATACAAACTGAAATTTGCCCACTACATAATGCGCCCTGACCGTGGATATCGTGAGAAATGACATATATACAGTATGACAATACATACTTTTACATGTTTTTAAAACAAAACGGATACGTGTTAGTTAGTGCAGCCATATCGTCCAATCCAATTCACCTTTCCAGAGCATCCATTGATGATCTGACATCATATGACATACTCAGTTAAGCGGTGTGTAGGATGACGACATAATCAGTACTTCATAAATGATTCTATTAGGCCCGTCTTTAACTTTTAATGGTCAGACACGTTGTAAGAATTGTATGTCTCTACTATTTAATAAACATGCCGTTGAATATTTTGAAACTAATTTGACTGCAACAGCACACAATCAAATTAGTTTCAAAATATGCAACAGCTTACTTGCATAGTTTTCTGGAAATTGATAGTCAGGGAGTTCAGAGATCGATCCCAACACTAACGACGTTTGGGTGGAGCTTAGCTCGAGATGGGAAGGGCATAGCTAAAAATGTAAAGTTGTTGAATACTTTTGAACATAATTGGATTGGAACACATGACTGGCTCAGACAGCCATGTCTTCCAATCCAATTATGTTCAACTATTCAATAATAGGCATACGTTATATTTTGTTTGGAAACATTCTGCAATATTTATGAGATGTACTGTATCTTACAAACCCAGAACAGGCGCCTGGCATTCACAGTGGACAAACGTGCGCTAGAACTGGATATAAATTACTGTCTGGAGAGCCACAGTTTGTCTTAATGTTTGGCTGAGTCCACAATGAGCGATCTACTTAGAAGGCACTAGAGATCTTCTTACAAGCAATTGATGGAGATCAGTACTTGCGTACAAAGAAGTCGCAAATACTGGTACTGAAGACTTTACCCACACGCCGTGTGTTCACCAAGTCACGGCTTGTGGCATATATCAAGCTTCAGAAGAAGCACACCGGTGTTCTGCGATTTCTACAGAACCTTGTTTTGAAGCAAAATATTTGACAGGTTCGTGAAATAAAGTCAATCAATATTCAAGTTTTGGTCTACTGTCTAACATCTGCAGCTCACTGCACTATAGGGCATGCGTGGTCATCTTAAGCCATCCACATCGGATGAACAGCAATGGATTCGGGTATGTCGGCAATGTTAGCTTCATATTTCTCAACGTCATTGTTTTGCTCGTGTGCTTGATCGATAGCAAAATTCGAGAACGAATGTCCTCTTGATCGTAAGATGCCCCTTCAGGAACTCTCCGCGGATGTGAGGATGTAAGTTCCTCAGAGTCACCATACTAGTGAAGTTAACTGATATTGATGGCGAATGATTGAATTAGTCTAGACAGATCTTCAGAGGTGGATAGTTAGGACTCGTCATCGGATTATGCTATTCAGAGGTGGATGGTTCTCAGGTGGATCGACAGAAACGTATTGAAATCATCAATTATTCATACACAGTTCACCAATGATACGTGCCATCATGACCAATAACTACGGGCACAGAATGTCTCCCTGCAAGAGGTGAAGACATTGGAATATTTTGGGCTTAATTGGATTAGAGGCCATTGTCGCCTTACCTGATTGCTGCCTAAGGCAACGATGGCTTCTAATCAAATTAAGTCCAACATATTCGACAGAACATTTCTTACATCGTGTTCAAAATTGTACTAACACACATGTTGGTGTTAGTGACATTACTGATTAATCTTTTGTCGACGCAGCAATGCATAAGGGAGGCATTCCATCCAGAATGTCGAGGCAGTGCAAACGTGTATAGGGGTGTTAGTTTTGGAACGATGCAATGGCTTAGTGAAGGAAACGATCTTTAAAAGAAGGAAGCTACCAGATAATACTATGCGGAAGAAGCTGCTTCGTGGCTTCATAGGCCTACACCAAGAACGCTTCAAAAGACAAAAGCACAGGACATAATGACAGAGACAAAAGTGGCCGTAGCCTGTTCTCGTATGCCGAGTGTGGAAGATGTGGGCAAACAGATTGGGCAGAGAACGTTCCGGGCTCTGGTAGGACAAAATAGGCCTACTGTTGTACAAACTGCAAGTATATAAAAGCTACACTGCCTTGTATGGTTTTATAGAGGTATGTCGATCTCTTGTGAGTACAAAAAAACCACAGTGCTGGAATGACATACAATACCTGCTTATAACAGATAAATGATACCTACACGGATACTAGAATGTGAAATCACAGGGCGGGCGCGCTACAATACAGCGATCAAGTTCTACCTTTCTACCTTACTTTCTAGCTAAGCTCCAAATCCACCCACCCCACCCCATACACACGCACTCATGCGCACGCACGTATACACACACGCCCGCCCGCCCGCCCGCCCGCCCGCCCGCCCGCCCGCCCGCCCGCCCGCCCGCACGCACGCACGCACGCACACACACACACACACACATTTTACGCATGTTGGTATCGGTTTGAAACTTTGAAACCTGAATTCCCAGAATCTCAATTTCAAGGTAACGATACAGGAAAGCTGTTGAATAGCTCGGAGTCACATTAGATTCAAAATATGCAACAGAATCTTTACTAAATTCATCAAAGACATCAAGTGTGTCGAATTTCGATTCTCGTGAATGCGCTACGTCATATTAATTGTGACGTCAGCTAATATGACGTACATGATTATGATGCCAGCCATTTGATGGATAGATCGCATAGCTCTATTCTCAATCTAGTTCTGCGGCAAATAAGAATTAAATTACTTTGTTTAGTGCTTTCACTTTATCCGCATCTGTTTCCGCATCCTTCTTTACCGGAAAACACGTGGTATGGAATTCCAGCTTCATGGGCATACTTGTTTTTTTTATCGAACATAGTTCCAGAACTTTTAAGGCATTCGCCGCAATATGTTTTTCATGTGAATTTTTAGAGATTTTATTGAAAATCTTTGGATTTTCATGTCGACAGAATGAAGGCCGCTACGGCGTGGTCTACTGGATGACATATGCACCATTTGCACCCCTAAATCACGTGTTCTTTTTTAGAAATGTTTGAGTGTTTGTGCACGATGCATAGACAGAGCTCGGCTGCTACTATTTCACAGGACCAGTATCCCATATGGTGAAAACGCATGTTACTGGGCCGGTACTGGATCAATACCGGGCCCTATCGGCCAGGTATTGACCCAGCACCGACCCAGTAACAAGCGTTAGCACGGTATGTTGTGTTTATACAAAGCCAGATTCATTCCACCATTCTGGCTTCTCAGCGACTGTTAATCTTAAATCGAAAATTACGCATAGTAAAATCGAACTGACCGCTTGAGTTTATCGCTAAGTTGAAGAGTAAATTGACAGGCAGGAATATCTTCGACCATGCTCGATGTCAGGTCAAGCAGTGCTCGAAGAATGGTCAGAGGTACCGGATCCGTCTCTCCGCTACCCCTAACGGTCAGTCGAATGGAAATATTAGTCCAATATTTGTTGAATCGTTTGTGGTATAGCAGTCTTACGGGATAACATAGGACAAAGGTACGAATCGCTAGCAACAAATTGGCTGGTGTGTCACCTCCAACCAACAAGTTGTTTCCAATAACAAAAAAGTCGGCTAAAAAAATAGGGCACTTCTCCATGGCAACACCATCTCCAAGTTAAATTATTCAACAGCTTACATTTTTACAATTGAAATTTAGACTCTGGGAATTCAGGTTTCAAAGTTTCAAATCGATTCCAACACGAGTGAGAGGAGCTGAGCTAGAGGTGGGCGGGGCAGAGTCTCCATTAGACATAATAGATTCTAAAGATATGTGTTAAATAGGATCTCAAACTCAACTAGTGAGAGGGGCTGAGCTAGAGGTGGGCGGGGCAGAGTCTCCATTAGAAATAGTAGATTCTAAAGATATGTGTTAAATAGGATCTCAAACCCAACTGGAACTTTAAGACAGTGCACGTGGTCCGGACAAAAAACACCCGGATCACGACCAAACTCCAGATCTATAGATATCTTGGAAACTGCTGGTCCGATTTGGTGCAAATCTTAGCACAACATTGAACCGGTGTGGCCGTGAACTAGAATACTACAATTTACTAAAAAATCCGTAAACGTCTGATATGACAAAATTTGATGGAGTGTGTCTGCAACCTCTGATTTTTCTCGTTACTAATTTGGTCCAACAGTCATACTATTAAAACAACAATAAGGACTTTGAGCATTAAGATACCACGTGCTTCATTAGTAGCCATTATTGTGGTCAGTTTAATGCAGATTTGCGTGTAATTAGACTATAATACTGTGATTAGCTGGTAGAAAGCAATCAGGTTTTTCCGATGACCTGGCCTCTACTGCATTATTCAGCACATGCTTGGTGTGCACCGGGGTAGTAATATAACGATGATGCTCATTGCAGCAATATTCACAATATGCCAGGTATTGGTCAAGTACCGGCCCAGTAACTTGCGTTATCGGGGCACAGGTCTAGCAATAAACATTCAGACAAACATGCCATATTTAAGCACACGTATTTCGTACACCCGTCCGTAAAATGAGAATGATATACGCTTCTGCTTTCGTCACAAGTTTTTTTAAAAGTATACAAATGACCTTATTTTTTTGCTGGAAAAGGATAGCAAGAATATCATTTCAAAATCTGTCTCAAATATCGCAATCCTTTGACTATCATATGCTAAGGCTTTCCTTATGGCTTCCTCTAAGCCAAGTTGGCTCCAAGAAAAGTGATACAGCCCATGTGGCAAAAAACCTAACTCAAATAAAATCAGACACGCTCCATCATTTCGGGTCTAGGGGCTGAGTTATGATTTGTTCTCGCTCATCTCATTGATAGATAGGGTGACTCACTTCTCTGGCCGCGGGGATAGATCACTCACGCGAGGAGAGATGTGGCAATGTCCAATAGTCCACATGGTGAATCCATGTCCCCATGTCTCATTACTGTATTCTTCTCTGCTAACATGCACGTTATCCATCCAATCAAGCTCCCAATTGGTAGGTTTTGACCCATTGCCCACCTATAGAAATTGGTAGCATCCAGGTACATCATGTAGCTGTCCAGGTATGTTATTGACGCTGACATACCGCTGCTTAGCCACAGACACACAATCCTTGATAGATTTCCCCAGCAGGAGACGCAAATCGTAACCAATGGACATTTCCATTTTTAGCTATGCCCCGCCCATCTATAGCTAAGCTCCACCCACACCTCACTCGTGTTGGGATTGATCGATCCCCGAACTCACTGACTATCAATTTCCAGAAAACTATGCATGTAAGCTGTTGTATATTTTGAATAGGCAGCAACAGCGCCCAGTCAAATTAGTTTCAAAATATTGAACAGCATTTTTATTAAATAGTAGAGACATACATATCTTACAACGTGTCGGACTATTAATAGCTAAAGACTGGCCTAATAGAATCATTTATGACGTAATGATAATGACGTCATCATACACGCCGCTTAGCTGATTATGACGTCATATGACGTCAGGTGAAGATGGATACTTCGGAAAGGTGAATTACAGCAGCTCGAGTCCCCATACCCGCCTTCACGAGCAGCGCAGTGCTGTGCTTTTGTATTAGCCACCTATATAATATGTCCAGATGATTCTGTTGAAGACATGTTGTATAGATGCTGTCGAAGACATCTTGCTTGGGAGTATGGTATGGGATAGTAGGCATAGAAGTCATGTTAATCCCACGTGTGCTGATAATCAAAGCAGCCCAAGACAACTTGTGTGCACGCTCGTAGTCAGTATGGGAGATGCTTTCACTGGATAGCTTGCTAGAGAATGCTATCTGGACTGGAGTGAGAGGCGTGTTTCCCCAAAACACATTTTAACCATCCGTGTGCGGTGGTGAAGATTAGCAGGTGCCCAGTAGCCCATGGCTACTAGATTTGAGGCTGGGCTACCAACATTTCAAAGTCGCTTACCCAGGTGGCGACCTAAATGTTTCCATTTATATTTTAAGGTTGAGAACAGAAAACCAGTTTATATATCTGACAGTTTGAGCCAGTTTCATTAATCCTTTCAATAAATCAAAAGTAATAAATGTGCGATGTGTAGCATATTCTGTTGAATATTTTGAAATTAATTTGACTGGAAGTCTTCGTCTTTTCGATCGCTGGTATCACACTTGGAGAGCCGTTCTCAATATGAAATCTGTGGTTTTCTGCAGGCCCATACAGCTTTTCAAGAAAAGAGGTTGACAAAAGCCAGATCTCTTCTCTCAGCAGCTGATACGTACTGCAACATTGAAGTATGTGCTCTGTGGTCTGTTCTGCTTCTCCACAAGGACAAGCGGGCGATGTCGTAAGGTGGAACCGCCTGTACATGTGTTGGCAGCAATGGCTTCCAGTCATATTATTTTCAAAATAGTCAACAGTTTTTCTGTGTTTGCTATTCAATTGGGATACATGTAATTTATCAGTGAAAGAGTTAAGCTTGAAAACAACATATTTGACACATTCTACATTAGTAAATCCTAAATTATTATATCCTGTGTTTTTAACTCTGGGATCTCGTGTGACGATGCATCCTAATTATAAGATTGAGCCTTTGAAAAATTGACTGGGCCCTTAAGTTTTGCTTTTAAGGGTTCATGTGCCTATATGGTTAGAAAGCTAAACCTTTATCACTGCCCATGTGCATAGATGGACACGCACGCGCGCGCGCGCCACAAGATGACCGTTATAAGCAGGTTGATCGGTGTCCGATAACGCTATGGAAGTTTGATCTCATCAAATGAAGTGACAATTGTCTCGTATAATTTATTAACAGTTCAAGGTTTAAATCAATATTTATTGCAAAACGTGTGTTACAGGCAATTAAATGGAATCCGCCTAACCGTCAATCTAACTTCTCAATTAAGGATACAATCTGATAAGCAGGCGTGGCTTTGGGCGGCTATTCTTGTCGTATTCTTAGCAGAGATTCTAACGTTTTGAATGGTCAATAATCTTCAGCCCATATAATCAACCAATGAGATGACAGAAACCGGTCTTGGAAAAGATAATCATAGGAACAGACACGAATAGGGGTAATAAATTCCCTGATTTTCGCTCGTACGCGTGTATCTTCCGTGCCCCGTAAACGCTACTATAGTCTATTTGACTTGCTTTATATCCTGATAATACAAGTTACTAGGCCAGTATTGGTCCAATATCGGCCCCGTAACCCGCGTTATCAAGGTACAGTAGCAATTGGATGCGCATTATCTAAGGCTGAGTTCGGATATGTTATCGAGGGGGGGGGGGGGGGGCAAGCGTGGTACCTCGATAATATATCCGATCTTTAGCTAAAGCAGACCCTATAGTTGGATCGAATATAATGTGCATATATATTATGTATTCTCGCGTAGCACGTGCGTTGCATCGACTATCTCATATGTGACACGTACATTATCAGTTGATCATCTGTATGAGAATGACTTTTCTGATCAATTTCTAGATCTGCCCCGCCCATTGTTAAGCTGAGCTCCGCCCACTTTTTTGCGCGTGGCGGAATTGAGTTGAAACTTTGAAACCTGAATTGCCAGAAACCCAATTTCAAGGCAATTATACAAGTAAGCTGTCAGTGAATATTTTGAAATTACTTTGACTGCCTATAATAACAACAGCTTCCAGTTATATTAGTTTCAAAATATTCAACAGAATGTTGTTAAATTATAAAGTCATCAAAGTGTATACTTCATACACTTTGTGACGCACCTTTCGAGTTTCGTGATGGCTCTATACGCTATTTTAATTGTGACATCAACTATCATGTGACGTATTTGATTCTGACGTCAGATACCTGAGTGACAGGTCGGTTCCCTCTATAGCGGTTGCTGGATTGATAGAACAGTCTTCTTAGTCTAACTTTACTCCGATTCAATATCGATCTTATTCTTATGAAAATCTCTTGTTCGATAAATTTCCCAAGTACAGACTAATTATTCATTTGGGAGAGGGCGGAAATAAGTTGTTAGAACTTGTGCCCAATCCCTCTGTACACATGATACAATAAAATTTGTTTTTAAAAAGGTGGCATTAGACCGTCACGTGCGTATCACTACGTATCCGTAATTCAACTTCACCGATCTAAATCATGATTTTAATTAATACGGAATGAAATCATCATATGTTAAGATCGTTTCATTACATTGTGGGCGGGGGAGGGGTGTTGTGTCACAATTTAACCCTCTAAGACTATACACCTTATACAATTTAACCATTTCACGACGAAGCCCGCCCAAGCCTGCTTCTGCAGTGGTCTTGAGGAATGTCCATTTGCAGGCCAAGAAAAGAGTATTTAAAAAAATTCTTTACCACTGAAATGACTGGCTCGGTAACAGAGCGAGCCATTCAAGTGGTAAATTTTCAAAAATACTCTTCTCTTGGTCTGCAAATGAACATTCAATAAGGAAATATTTAGATTTTCTTGACCAAATTTAGACATTAAAGGCTTAATCTTCAAACATTCTGTTGTGAATGTACACCTTTAATGCCGGTATCCAGCTTTAGCTATGCCCCGCCCATCTTTAGCCACGCTTCCACCCCCACACCCGCCCCCCCCCCACTTCTCCCGTGTTGGGACCACTCGATCACCACACTCTCTGAATCTCATTTCCAGAAAACTATGCAGGGAAGCGGTTAACTATTTTGAAACTAATTTTACTGGGTGCTGTTGCTGCCTATGACAAATTATTCAACAGCATGTTTATTAAATGGTAAAGACATACAATTTGTACAACAGTATTTACTCCGTCTTTAATTATGAGTTTGTGACGCACTTATCTACGTCATTCATAACGTAATTAGTTATGACGTCATCCTACACGTGAGGTAGTAGCTCATGACGTCATATGATGGATGGATAACCTAGATTTCTCCATTACGCGTAGAGACGAAATAAACATTTTATGTACAATGTAATGTGGCTTTGCCTCCTCAAAGACGGTCTCCTAATTACTTAGCTAACCCTTTATCCCGTACACACCAGAAACGACAAGTTCTTTATGACACATGACATATTCTGTTGAATTTTCCGAAACCTATGGCTGCACCAAGTTCCAGTCAAATAAATTTCAAAATATTCAACATCTTTCAGGCATGGTTGTCTTGAAATTAAGACATTGACCTTTCAAGAATTACATGTTTACGTTAACAGAGAAATTTATTACGATCAGATCAATCAAACATTGATATGTGAGGAAAGTAGATTTAATTATATATGGTACACTATATATATATATATATATAGACAGATATCATGACAGATTTTTATGAAAGTATCAATAAACCTATGTTAGTAATCTAATAATCACCATCGTCCTCGGAGACATCTTTATTACCATTATGATAATGGACCGTTCCACTTTTAGCTATGCCCCGCCCATCTCAATATAAGCTCCACCACAGCACTCTCGTGTTGGGATCGATCGATCTATGAACTCCCTGACTATTAATTTCCAGAAAATTATACAGATAAGCTATTGAATATTTTGGAACTAATTTGACTGGGCGCAGAACATGCTGCCTATGGCAGCAACAGCGTCCAGTCAAATTAGTTTCAAAATATTCAGCAGCATGTTTATTAAATAGTAGAGACATACAATTCATGCAACGTGTCGGACTATTAAGAGTTAAAGACGGGCCAAATATAATCATTTATGACGCAATGATTATGACCTCAGCACGCCGCTTAGCTCACTACATGACGTCATATGGCGTCAGATTGATAGATGGATATCCTGGAAAGGTGAATTACTATCAACAACTCCACTATAGCCATCAAATATTATAATCGTTTTTCCTGTTTGGCATTTTGTTCTTTCACTTTCTTGCACTCTAGCCATACAAATGGCATGTGAGGGTAAGCTATACAGTGTGTTAATATGGGGAATAGAGAGACAGTTTGTACATATGTATCAAAAATTGTTATTTTGTTTTCTTAGAGTTTAAAAGATGTTTTCAGAGTTTTATTAGTACAGGCTTGATGCGTATCGAGAAGAGTCCTTTTGCTTTTTCGATTAAATTAGTTGTAACATAATAATCAGGAATATATCTTTTTCTTTCAGTATTGTGTTTTACATAGTTAAAAATAAAGGGCAGGTTCGTCGTCTAGGCAGTTGCAATTTTCAGATAACCGTCAGTCACTTCCTTCAATTTCCGCCCACGTCCCAGTTTTAATGGTTAATTTGTGATTCAGGGATCGAACATGACAAAAGGTAATAGCATGAAATAAGTCTTTATTTCCTTATAAAATGACAGTCGGCTTGATGCGCTGATCGCGTCTATACATTTTTCTCGAAAACTGACCGCAATCGTTCAAAATATGAAACAAGCATGAAAATTGGCTTAATTATAAATTTTTATATGCTCTATCCAATAAGAGCAGGACACACATGATCAGACACGTGGTTTAGCCGCCATTTTGAATTTCATCATGGCTGCTTTTGAAACTTATTTATATAATACCCTACCTTTTAGGACACATATATAGATGAATAAGGTGACTTTTCATATATTTTACTGTCCAAAGAAGCTGCTGTGACTATTTACGAACACATAGCTTATTTCCTTATATCAATGTTCTATATGGCACAAGCAAAAAGCAGGATTTACAACGAAATTGTTATATTTTGAATTTCATTGGTGGGATCAAATATTGCAATTGATCTGTGCACTCGTTGTGTTTTAATACCACTCTATCTATAGCATGAGCCACTACAAGTCCAAAGTTCAATGCATGAAAGGGAAGAATTAATGCATTTACAAGGGGGCATACAAGCTTTTTTACAGCCACATTTGATTAATTCTTTGCAAGACTTTGCAGCGTCAGGAAGGGCTGACCGGTAAGGTACCCAGTGTTCATTTGCATCTTTGTCCATCCGCAATCACATGGGTTTGGTAACTGCTGTTGAGCCTTGAGTGCATGCCCCCAACTGTGTCTTCCTTGATATGCCGATCTTCTGATATGCTCAGTAAGCGCAGCCTTAGCTGGGGGGGGGGGAATATGTGATCTAGCTGCCTTCCCTTTGCAAATAGAAGTTTTCTTTCCTGGTTTACCTGGTTGCACTCACTAATTCTGTCATAGAGTAGAATGAGAAAACGTTGAAGCTTGTAAATTATGTCATCAGAGACCATATCTTTTATGTGAACTGGCAGCCATCTGGCACAATTTGTGTGGCTCAAAGAGAACAGCCATGGTACTAGCTTCCCAAGGTACTGAACATAGAGATTAAAATTGCGCTCACGCACTGAGAGAATAAACTGCATAGCGAGTAGTTCAAGTTCCAAAACCATAGCCCAGTATTGGAATTGTGGGATCTCTTTAGTATTCAAACTACACCATGTGCTGAAATCAATGGATTGGCCAGGACAAGGAAGAGACTTCGTTTATGTATCATATGCAGAGAGTTGCTACAAATGTAAGGCTGCTGCTGTTACTTGATGAACATATTTTGATCGAGTTACATGGGACCCTTTCAGTATTGCGTCAGCTCGACCTGGGGTGGTGGCATCTGATTCTACAACACTAGTTATCCATCCACTGCCATTTAGGAAGTCACCAAGAAGTTTCATCAAATTCATTTCTATGTGGAGACCACCCATTATCACCACAACTTTGTTCTCACCAAAGATATCTGGCCATGCCCATTGGACCTTCTTGGCAATGGAAAGCAATGGTCGATCCATAGTTATTACAGGAGTTTGACGTGGGTGTAAATTCTAAGTAGTTTTGTCCACAACCTTCATTGCGTGTAATATCATTGCTACTGTGTTTGCTGGCTCTACAAATAGAGGCATAAGTGCAATTTGTGAGACAGAGCCAATGTTATCTGGCTGCCTCTTAGCATTGTATGCTGCCAATGACACAAGGTCTCCATGGTGTAATGTCTCCTTTTTAAGTGAGCTTTCAGCCATGAAATCCAACCAGCCATATTCCCCTACCTTGGCTACAGCATCTGGTGACTCCTTTTGCTCTTGAATACTTGTGCCTCGCAAAATCATTCTCACAAGAGCGATAACACTTTCCCGGACAGCTTCAACCTCACATCCTTTTTCGAAGTTAGCATTGCAGGAATAGTTATGTTGTAGGATTTCTTGCCTCAATAGTTGCGCAGTGCATACCAAGTGAATTGCGGCATTATCAGAATTATTGAACATGCGATTTTGATGGCTTCACCAATGTCTGCATTAAACATCATAATGACATCTCGCCCTTGAGGTTGATCTCTCAAATCTGGTATTAGATATAGCAATCTTTCTTTCAGTCTAGTACTGTTCACTTTCCCTGAAAAACAAGGATCTATTTCATTCAGTCGTGTTTCATATAGTTTTATTTAATCACAGAGTTTAAAAATTGGAAGTGTTTTGTCCTGCCGGAATTCTTCTATGTATGAAACTAATTCTGCCAATACTGGACTCAGTCTTCATATTTAGGTCAGTATTGGTGCTTTCTGTCTGGTGCTGTCTGATATGATTGTGCAGAGCAATGACTGAGATGGTATCTTGCATTTAAAGCAGGCATGTCCCCTTCTGAAAGCTTGCCTAGAAGTTTTCTGTCCTGTAATATGTAGGCATAGTCTCGAACACGTTGATCAACTGCTAATGTCAATGCACTGGGAAGGTGTTCATTAGTGCCATCTCTATCATAGAAGAAACAATTTTCTGTCCGTTTCATTGAACTTGCTACAGAAGTATGTCTGGTTTTAACTGGACTTTGTTCGGCTTCTTCATCTTCTTTGGCTTTTCTTTTCTGAGCACGCAGAAGCGTTTGCTTATCAATTTTATTTCAACAGCTTTTATGCCATCGTGCTTTGTTTGTCCGAAGAGTTGTCTCAATATCTTCATCAGTGTCCATTCTGGAAATGTCTATATTCATGGGTAAGCAATTGAGATTGTGGAACTGATACAGGTTTTCAGCTATACATTTATGGCCACAGTCCTTATCATATATACATAGTCTAGGATCAACTAATCTCTCATCTGTTTCTGTCTAGCAGAGAACACAAAGCTGCCAGTATGTTACGTTTGATGAGTCCAGACTTTCTAAACACTGAAAGGTACTTGCACTAGGATCTACAATCTTACACGGTTTAGACATTGTGTATGCCGACAAAGACTCGCAAACTATCATACACTACAAAGCATAAGCCTGTTAACTATGGCTTAGGGCAGGTGCTGGCGATGTGCAGTGCAAGGGGCGAACTATTTAAAAATGCCAATGAGTTGATTGTCTTGTAGAGTATAATTAGTAGTTGTTGCGCTAAATCTGCACTATATCTTACAGATACATATTTATTTAGACGTTTAAAGACTCTTGAATCAATTATCTGTGTATAATTGAAGCCGAGAAATTTTCGTTTCCAATTTTCAAATTCAAATTGACTTTAAATGAGACTTTAAAAATATTACTCCTGGCACTTTTTTTGCAAGATTGCAAGATGACGGCTCCCGATGGGGCCAATCGCGTGTGTCTTGCTTTTATATGAAAGCGTATACCTAAAACTTCTTACATGCCAAATTTGGTAATTGTTTCACAATTTGAACGATTTTTACTTGATCTATTAGACTATTGTACAAAACCAATTCAAAGACAAATGTCGTCGTCGCCCTTGTTGTTTTATGTCGTGGTTGTCGCAGTCATTGCCGCCGTCGCCGCCACCATCGTCGTCGTCGTCGTCGTCGTCGTCGTCGTCGTCGTCTGTACTAAATTCACGCTTCAAATTAAATAAATTTTCTAAAATAGTTACATTTAGATTATGTCGATGTTGCACTTAAGTAATGCACTAAACCGATCTGTCACTCAAGTATATGAGGTCATAATCAATTATATAACTTGTTAGCTGACGTCACAATCAAAATGACATATCTATCTCCGTCACGCAAATCGAAAAGTCTTAGATGAATTTACAATTTAATAAACATTCTGCTGAATATTTTGAAACTAATTTGACTGCGAACTGTTGCTGCTATAGGCAGCTCCCAGTCAAATTCGTTTCAAAATATACAATAACTCATATGTACTGTTGTGTTTGAAATTTATATTCTGGGAACTCGGGCTTCAAAATTTCAAATCGCATTACGACACGCGTAAAATGGGCGGAGCTTAGCTAGAAATGGGCATGGCATAGCTAGAAATGGATCCGTATATTAATACACTGACCCGATCTTCTAATAAAACTTGCTTTTATTGGCCAACAAACTTCAAGAAAAAACCAGCAATTGTGGGATGTTCGTCGTATTACCTAAAGTGACTAAACAAGACACGCAGCCAATTAATTAAAAAAATATTTTAAGAATACCAACTTGTCAAAGATCCAAAGTCCAGGCCCAAATGTTTTCTCTCGAAATATGAAACATGGACGCGGAGTGTGGATCTTTTAGAAATCAAAAATAGTTAGTGATTCTTAGGCCAACTATCACCGTTTTCAATGGATTCTTACAGACACTACTGTCCCCTGCCTTCCTGCATTCTCCCTCCCTCCATCCACCCCTTCATCACACACTCCCATCCCGCATCCTTCTATTGTTATTCCCTTCCTCCCACCCGAAAACCACTCCCCATCCACCATTGTACCATCGCGTACCTCCCTCTCTCCCTCACCATTCATTCTGTCCATTTCCCCCATTCTAATTCCCTCTTTCCTCACCTTCTCGCCCCTCTATCCGTATCGCTCCAATCCCCCCCCACCCCACCCACCCTCACATATTCACTCTCCTCCCTCCACCGCCAACCGCTCTCTATGTCTGGGAGAGTGAGAAAGATTGAGTCAAAAGCGGGAATAGATTGTCCATCGCCCCCTCCAGTTCTCTCTCTTTTTCTCACCACATCTCTCTCTCTCTCTCTCTCTCTCTCTCTCTCTCTCTCTCTCCCTCCCCCCTCTCTCTCTCGCTCGCGCATGCGCGCGTTCTCTCTCCTCTCTCTCTCGCTCTCTGTCTCTCCATCTCTCTCTCCCTCCTTCGCCTCTCTCTCTCTCTCTCTCTCTCTCTCTCTCTCTCTCTCTCCACTCCCCCGCTCTCTTTCCCTCCCTCTCTCCCTTCTTCCCTCCCTCGCTCGCTCCCTCCCTCGCTCCCTGCCTCCCGCTCTCTCTCTCTCTCTCTCTCTCTCTCTCTCTCTCTCTCTCTCTCTCTCTCCACTCCCCCTCTCTCTTTCCCTCCCTCTCTCCCTTCTTCCCTCCCTCGCTCGCTCCCTCCCTCGCTCCCTCCCTCGCTCCCTCCCTCGCCCCCTCCCTCCCGCTCTCTCTCTCTCTCTCGCGCTCGCTCCCCCCCTCTCTATCTCCCCCTCTCTCTTTCTTTTGTTGTCTTTCTTTCGCCAGTCTCCACCCTTCTCCTCTTCCAATTTCTCTACTTATCTTTATGGCTTAGCCACTAATGGACTATTACCACCACCTTACAGTAAGCAGTACAATTAAATATTGATGACAAATGAAGCCCTTCTCAATAAAACGTACACCGAGCCTAGGAACCATAGCACATAATTGAAACGTCTCTCATAAAGCCACAACGTTATCGATTTGTACACGCACGTACACATGCCCGCACGCGAATTCGATATAATCTTCTTGCGGTGGTGATGGGAATTGGAAATGTATATGCTGAAGCCGGACACATAGCGCGCTGTGCATTTAGTACGAATTTACCTTTTAAAAAACGAGTAGTTGTCATTAGTGGCATCGACCTTTCCAGTTTTAACTATGCCCCGCCCATCTCTAGAGAAGCTCCACCCACACCTAGTTCGTGTTGGGATCGATCGTTCTCCGAACTCACTGACTATCGATTTCCACAAACCTATAGGGTACCGGTAAGCCGTTCAATATTTTGAAACTAATTTTTTTGTGTACTTTGTTGCCTGTAGCAGCAACAGCAGCGCCCAGTCAAATTAGTTCCAAAATATTCAGCAGAATGTTTATTAAATGGTAAAGACATATAATTCGTACAACGTGTCGGACTATTAAGCGCTAAAGATAGAGTAAATCGAGTCATTCATGTCATAATTAATTACGATGTTATTCTACAAGTCGCGTGGTTGGTTATGCCGTCATATGACGTCAGATGATAGATGGATACATTGGAAAGGTCCATTTTCATAGCACTCCACATGTTTTCGGGATTCTCTGGTCCGGAATTTATCCTACTCAGTTCTTAATGCTGGGCGCCGCTCTAATAACTACCGGAATTTCGCGAAAACTGTTGACATCTTCAGTTGATTTGCTAACATTTCATCTAACAAGTAGCTTTGTCTCCACCGTTAGGGAGTGAAATGATGCGATCAACGATCATATAGAGAGGTAGTAAGTTTGCCGATCATTGATGCTCAGAGTGTATATTCATTTGTGTTGTAGCTTTACATCCAGAAATGTAGGAGACACCTTCGGGCAGCATCTAGATTTTAAAAGTAAAGTGAGGACCTAGATATGCCGATAGAACCTGTATCCAATCGCTCTGTATACTTAGTACAATAAAAATATGTTTCGAAAAATAATGACCATGGGAACAAACACCCCCCCCCCCCCCACCACCACCACCCCGGCTATCACGATGTCACACACCAAGAATGAAATGTTAATAGGTTGAAGATAGCCAATTGAATATTGGATGTTGCGGATGGATTATTAAGTAGCCGTAATGTGATTTGGTGGTACGTTTTATGTCTAAAGCCCCCCCCCCCCCACCCCGCCCCCATTCTATTAAAGGTGTACATTCATGCAAAAACTTGAAAATAAAACTGCTTCAATCGATGACCTTTAGATGCTTAAATTGTGTATCTATATGCAAGGAAACGAAATAAATCTTAGTATATGATGATTTTATACCATATAAATTAATATAATTTTTAAGCTGGGAAATTGAATAGAGACACGAGTCCCTAATTCAAATTCAAAACTTAAAATGCTATGTTTATTTATACAGAATGAAATCACCAAAGGATGCTATTTATTTCGTTTCATTGCATCTAGTAGTGAACGCAAAAAAGAAGAAGGTGAAGAAGAAGAAGAAGAAAAGAAGAAGAAGAAGAAGAAGAGGAGGAGGAGGAGGAGGAGGAGATTACATCTTGTCAAACAATTTAAGCCTCTAAAAGTAATAAATTTGCGCTTATACTTACATTGCAAGATAATTGTGCTATGTAGACCCTAAGCCAAATAAATACGGATATGTATTCCATGCAAACTATACAATATTTATCGGTAAACGAGAACTTTAAATAACATGTTTAGTATGTTTCCTTCTTAAGCGGAATTAAAGACACGATGTGGTTTGTAAAATTGATTTGGAATGCCCCCCGTCCAACAAAATCTTTCAGATGGAAACTACAAACGTGGCGAATTCAGTATTTTCATGCAATAATAATAATAATAATAATAATAATAATAATAATAATAATAATAATAATAATAATAATAATAAAAATAATAATAATAAGTATTATTTTAGTAATGGCGAGGTTGCTTAGCACAAATATGGGAATGGAGGGAAACGATCTTTCACTCAAGTAACTTACGTCATAATCAATTACTACTAGTTAACCCGACGTCACACGGATAAAGACATATAATCTACAATTTACTAAACAGTATGTTGTATATTTTGGAACCAGTTCGTCAGGAAGCTGTTGCTGTCATAAGCACCAACATCCCCAGTCAAATTACTGAAGTTAGTTTTAAAATCTTGCGCAACTTACGTGTATATTTATCCTGAAATTTCTATTCTAGGGATTCAGGTCTCAAAATTATAAATCAATGAACCTTTCCATTTCTAGCTATGCCCCGCCCATAGCTAAGCTCCACTCACACCTCGCTCGTGTTGGGATCGATCGATCTCTGAACGCTCTGACTATCAATTTACATAAAACTATACAGGTAAGATGTTGCATATTCTGGAACTAATTTGACTGGGCGCTGTTGCTGCCTATGTCAAATTAGTTTCAAAATATCCAACAACATGTTTATTAAATAGTAGAGACATACAATTCTTACAACGTGTCAGACTATTAAGAGTTAAAGACGGGCCTAACAGAATCATATATGAGGTAATGATTATTACGTCATCCTACGTGCCGCTTAGCTGAGCATGACGTCATATGACGTCAGATCATCGATGGATACTCTGGAAAGATGAACTCCAACGCGCATACACAGTTATCGAAGCTTCTAGAAATTAATCGCTCCTTACTCAGAATTCCTGATATGTACTTGATGGCCTAACAAGATCAATCATAAATATTAATTCGACTAGATCTTAGAGGGAGAGTGGGCGGGCGAGCAGCTAAATGTCGAATACAGTTAAACCTGTGTATAACGGCACCTGTGCTTAGTGTCGGTTGATGGTGGTACTTTAAGAGGAGTGGTCGTAAGTACTACGATCTTGAGGCCCAGAAAACCATTTCATATTGCACGCGAGTTATATTAAATGCCCATCTGATTTTAATAACCACTTTTAGATGGTCCCATAAAGTGCCCGTTATTGACAGGTTATAGTACAATAATCTTTAGATTATGCTAAAGCTGTCTTATTTGACAAACAAAATCGGACATCGCAAATAATTCAGATATTGTGTCTTAAGCCTAACTAAATTGAGCCCCGATATTCGGGAATGATTCGGTCGTTTAAGCACGTACGGATTTGACAATTGTTTGCAGAATTAAGGCTAAATTCTACATGAGTATGGACACGGAGTCAGTCACCTTGTGGGGGTGGGGGTACTTTCGTGAATAAATCGACATAACTTTTTCCAACAACCTTATGGAGGACAAATAGTTCGCTTAATACAAGTCGGTCATTATAAAATATGACTTTTCCGTAATTTACATAGTGCCGTCTTGTTCACTCCAAAGTCTGTATAATGACATTTAAACCAAAAGAATGGAAATTGTCTTTTTCCCATTACGGCCAGGTATTGGCCCAGTTATGAGGGGAATCATGGGATGTTCTCAAATCCATAATTATGTAGCTCTCGAGTCCGTTCTTGGACATATCTTGGAGTTGGGTGACTGGTCAATCTTCTTTACATTCAGGGTATTTACACCGTTCTATGCTTAAAAGGAGACTTTTCATGACATTTCATGACCAAAATTAACAAATACCATGACCTCTGTGAATTAATATCTAGGAGATTTGTGTTTATGTCATAGCTTCAAAAACAAGATCTGAGTTATTCTGCAAAATGTCTAAATATGTCCTCTTGCAACAACCAAGCCACAGTCTTGTTTTGATAAGCTGTTGTCGTAATTTTATTGCATTGAGGTGATTTATGCCAACAAATTCCCTTTTATTTTACATGATTACCATTTTCCATGACTTTCTAGGACGCATGAAAAAAACAGAGATTTCCCCTGACTTTCCAGGCCTGGAATTTACGATTTCAAATTCCATGACTTTGCAGGATTTTCATGACCAGTAGGAACTCTGTACATCACTGTCTTTGTGAACATCTTGAGATGATTTGTGTGTTCTAATGGTTCAAGGGCTGCAGTTTTTCCCTCATTTCTCAATGGATGTGGGTTTAATGGCACCCACAATCATTCTTGGACCAATATGTTGCACATAATTTAGTTTTTTCTTGCTTATTTTGCTGTAACCCGTTCTCGTGACACCATCGATAACGCAGATTGCCCATCTCTAGCTAACCTCCACCCACAACTCGTTAGTGTTGGGATAGATCGATTTCTGAACTCCCTGACTATCAATTTCCAGACAATTATACAGGTAAGCTGTTGAATATTTTGAAACTAATATGACTTGGTGATATTGCTGCCTATGGCAGCAACAGCGCCCAGTCAAATCAGTTTCAAAATATTCAACATCATCTTTTATTAAATAGTAAAGACACACAATTCGTACAACAACGCGTAGTCCATCACCAATTATGCGTTCGTGACGTGCTTATCTACGCCATTCATGACATCATTAATTATGACGCCATCCTGCACGTCACGTAGTTGATTATGACGTCATATGATGGATGGATAAACTGGAAAGGTCAATTACGTTGTAATTCATCGTAAAACACGCGCGCCGTGATTTGGTTAGTTATATATGGCAGCTGGTCTAGCCGAAGTTACGACGTCACGTAGGATTAACCCTCTACCGGCGAGAGAATGCAATACCCCACGCACTGAAAGCATACTCTAGCCCTCGTCATACGGCACCAGTTTCAGAATATTCGAGCTGCTCTTCATGTTGTTCCAGCCAACAACTCCTTCAAACGCTAGAGCTTCTTGCTTGTTCTTGAAAATATATTTTCAATATGGGACTTCCAGGGTCAAGTTCGTCTGGTGAACTATAGTCAGTTTGCTGGTTTACAGAACATGCGCAGTTGATATGCCCAGTCGAACGATGAATAGTTAACAATAGTTCGTTGGTACCAGATACCCCATTGAATTACTATTGCAGAAAATTTGGAGCCCTGTGCCAGTTTCCATTAACCATTCTCTGTCGTCTGTTTTGATGGCCTACGAAAATGGGTTATTTTTGTCTGCTAAGACGTCAAAAAGCATTCATATGAAATACAGTGGGAAGGAACTATAGGCGCTTGGGAACATTGACATACAATGGGAAAAGTATAATGGACCGTTCAATTTTTAGCTACGTCCCGCCCATCACTAGCTAAGCTCCACCCACACCTCGCCGTGTTTGGATTGATCGATCCCCGAATGCCCTAGCTATCAATTTCGTGAAAACTATACAGGGAAGCTGTTGAATATTTTGTAACTAATTTGACTGGGCGCTGTTGCTGCCTATGGCAGCAACAGCGTCCAGTCAAATTAGTTTCAAAATATTCAACAGAATATTTATTAAATAGTAAAAGCAAACAATTTGTACAACAAGGCATAGGCCGTCTTCAAATATGCGTTCGTGACGTACTTATCGACATCATTCATGACGTCATCCATTATGATGTCATTCTACACACCGCGTAGATGATTATGACGTCATATGATGGGTACATACTCTGGAAAGGTGAATTCCATCAAATCTACTCGTTAATTTAATGACATATTTACACTTTTATATGCATTTAGTTGTGGCAAGCGAGGGTGTCCGCTATTTAGTTTTTACGACAATTTCGTACTAACCATCGGGTGCTCGGTTGACTCTAGTGGACTAGCTAGTTAACTATTTCAAGTTCGACTGGGATCAAGTTAGCTATAGCTAACTATGGTTAGCCATTCGAACTTGGCCCAGGTTAGCGTGTTAACTTAAGACGGTCTTTGAGTCTTCTTCTTCTTCTTTTCGATCGCTGGTATCACACTTGGAGAGCCGTTCTCAAGATGAAATCTGTGGTTTCTGCAGTTCTTCCACATGCCCATACAGCTTTTCAAGAAAAGAGGTTGACAAAGGCCAGCTCTCTTTTCTCAGCAGCTGATACGTACTGCAACATTGAAATATGTGCTCTGTGGTCTGTTCTGCTTCTCCACAAGGACAAGCGGGCGATGTCGTAAGGTGGAACCGCCTGTACATGTGTTGGTTTAGTCTGTTGTGTCCAGTTCTGAGACGAAAAATGGTCACTTGCTCTGGCCTCGAGAGATGATGGTAGGCATCTTCTGATTGAGGTGTTCTATAGAGTGACTTGATGATAGCCTTCATCTCTGTATGGGTAACCATGTTTTCTGTCTGATTCTCTTCTGCACCCACCTTTGCCATCTTGTCTGCTTCCTCATTTCCTTGGACTCCACAGTGTGAGAGGATCCACTGCAACGCTATCCGAAAGCATTTGATGGTTTGTAGTGCTTCTTCAAGTTGTGGCAGCTTACCTTTGGTGATAGCCGCAAGGACGGAGCGGGCATCAGATAAAAAGACAATCTGTGCAATAGGGTCTGCTGTTCTGCTGATGGTATTAGCTGCATGAACCAGTGCTTCGACTTCAGCTCTTAAGTTTGTGCAGTGTTTGCCTGTCGGTGAGTCATTCTCAGGTAACGGTTGGTCTCCGAATTTCAACAGTACTTTAATCTTTCGCACATGCTATCGAGAACACTGTGGTCATTGTCTTGGCTTTGATGATTTTGGACGCCCCAAACTGCGTATCCAGATGTTTAGGTTGTTAACGATGTTTGGGATTCCATAATATGATGGTGTGTTATTCTGACATCATAATTAACGCCGTCATGCCGAAGCCAGCCAAAAAACCGGCATCTGTAGGGGTCTTGGGGAATGTTCATTTACAGCCCAATAGAAGACTATTTTTGAAAATTTACCACTAGAATGACTGGCTATTCAATAAGCAAATACTTAAATATTTTGATAAAATTTAATCATTAAAGCGTTAAATACGTCACGCACCTATCTGACGTCACAATCAAGATGACGTATATACGCCACGAAAGCGGCAAATAGTCAGTCACGAAAGTGTGTGAATTGCATGTCTTTGGTGAATTTGCAATTTAATACTAATTTTAATACTAAGTTGAAACTAATTTGACTGGGAGCTGTTACTGTCATAGCAACAGCTCCCAGGTCAAGTTAGTTTCAAAGTATTCAACAGGTTATCTGCATAATTCACCTTTCCAGAGTATCCATCCATCATCTGACCTCGTATGACGTCATAATCAGCTCAGCGCGTGTATGATTACGTCACAATCATTACGTCACAAAGAGTTCCATATAGACCAAATTACGTCATGAATAAGTTCGTAACGATCCCTTAATTGATGACGGAATGAGCGTTGATGTACGAACTGTGTTAATACACATCATGGTGAATATCTTAAAACTAATTTGACTGTACGCTATTGCTGCCTATGGCAGCAATAGCGCACAGTCAAATTAGTTTTAAATATTCAACAGCTTACATGTATAGTTTTCTGCAAATTGATAGTCAGATATTTCAGGGATCGATGGATCCCAACACGGGGAAAGCATCGGGTGGAGCTTAGCTAGAGATGGGCGGGCATAGCTAAAACTGAATTCCTCTATTTTGTCACAATGACTGAACGTTTAAATTGTCAAGATTTGCCTAAGACAAAAAATACAATATTTGCTTCCTGAATGTTGACTTGCAGGCCAAGACAAGACAATTTATTTTTGGAAAATTTACCTCTGGGATGAGTGGCTATGTCATCGAGCCAGTCATTTCAGTGGTAAAATTAAAAAAGTCTTCACTTTGGCCACAAATGGATATTCCTCAAGACCTTTTAAAGGCGAATTTTGGAAATTTTGTACATAGTTTTTAAATGGTTGAAGAAAGTCGCGTTAAAAGTACACGAGACTATGGCCCATGCAATAGATCAAACAGTGCAACAGTTTTTTAAAATTACTTCATTAAGTCATTGCATAAGTTGTCGTCATGAGGTATAAACGGAACATAGTCTATTTGCTGCAAAAGCCTGCAGACAGACAATTCGTACCATTGAGACGAGGCGAACAAGGGGGTCGTGTTCTTCTCTTTCAGAAGATGTTTACTTTAATCAGGATTTTTTGGCACTCTGATCATGAACTTCGTCTTGGGTAACACCGATGTGCTCGAATTAATGACATCACGTAATCCATGGAATAAAAGGAGTTTGGTTACAAAAGACAGCTCGACATTTACCCTCTAAGGTCATGTGTGTTTCCTCCATGCATATATATATATATATATATATATATATATATATATATATATATATATATATATGGATGGATGGATGGATGGGTGGGTGGGTGGGTGGGTGGGTGGGTGGGGGGATGGGATGGGATGGATTAGATAGATAGATAGATAGATAGATAGATAGATGGATGGATGGATGGATGGATGGATGGATGGGTGGGTGGGTGGGTGGGTGGGTGGATGGATAGATGTACACCGTAATATGCCATTAACCCTTTGCATATATCGCATGTTGGACGACTAATATAATACAACGGACCTTTCCAGTTTTAGCTATACCCCGCCCATCTCTAGCTAAGCTCCACTCACACTTCGCTCGTGTTGGGATCGATCGATCCATGAACTCCCAGACTATCAATTTCCAGAAAACTATACAGGTAAGCTGTTGAATATTTTGAAACTAATTTGAGTGGGTGTTGTTGCTGCCTATTGTAGCCGCCTGGGGCGCTCGTGGCTCCGCCGCTACTGATGCCTGGCGGTGTTGCCATCACAGCCGCTGCCGCTGCTGCTGGTCAGTCAGCCTCAAGGTTGGGGTGCGGCTGCCGCAAAAAACGACCCTCCAGGGCCAGTGGAACGTTCACGTTCCAGTGGGCTCGTGCAGCCATTGCTGCGAAAATTGAACACCACCGTATCATCTCGGCTGTTCGTGTCCCCGGTGTGTCTAGCCGTCATCTCCATGGCAGAAAGAACGGTGATAGCACACGAATTTACTTTACTTGCTTTAAAAGTAGCAAACGGTCTTTTGTTGTTTGCTTGCTAATTAAAACGCCGTAAGTAAAAACAGAATAAGTGGTGTGTTAGTTTTGTGTCTCGCCAGCGGTACCTAACCGATCTAGTCATATATAAATGGTATCGAGAAAGGTATCCTTGTGGGTGGGGGTGAGGTGGGGGGGGGGGGGGTGCGGTCCGGGCAGGGCACCGGCAGTTGGTTTAATATAAACCATATCTGCCTCAGGCCGACCAAAAATTCTTGGTTTGCGAGAGGGAGGTGCCTCGCGCGGGCCTTCGTCACAGGAAAAATGCCTACAACGCTGTAGAGTAGGAAGAGAGAAGAAAGGAGAGAGAGAGAGAGAGAGAGAGAGGGAGGGAGGGAGGGAGGGAGGGAGAGAGGGAGACAGGGAGAGAGGGGGAGAGGGGGAGAGAGAAAAATCCGTCCTGCAACAATATGCAGGGCAAAAATGGAGAACCCATTCCTCTACGATGCCAAGGATGATTGTATCCTTACCATTTGCTTGTGCAGAAATATACGACGGTACAGCATCGTGCTTCGCATGGAAAACGGTACAGCGCCGTGCTTCGCATGGAAAACGGTACAGCACCATGCTTCGCATGGAAAACGGCTAAGAGAGAGAGGCGACCGACCATAACGATGCGGTGGTGGGGGGGGGGGTGGTGAACCAATACCGCTTTAGTGCCAAGTAGTCCAGTCAATCTAGGCCAAAAATATTTTAACCCGGAACAAATTGCAACATAATTTTTTTACCTCGCCCAGTGTATAGGGGGGCCATCATGTACAACATCAAAAGTCCTCCAAAATTCCAATAGGGGAAAGGGTAAAATTTGCATAATTATTACCAGATTTGGGCCATTTCACCTGAAAAATCCATTTTTCTTTATTTCTTTAAAACCGGTATGTAATATATGTGTGACTGGGTATTTTTGGAGTTTTTTTAGTAATAAATGAATACGATTGACATATTCTCCACAAATTAAATGTATTGTGTTATGCCACTTGCATGAATTTACCTAATACCATCATTGATATTGATACAATACATATTATATTTTATTATGTCACGGTATTGTGTGTTTCTAAGCTAAGCTAAGATGAAATAGTATGGCATAGGTACCTGGTTTCTACTAATTTCATCTTGCATCAATTATCCAAGTCATCTTCCTCAATGAGCGTTATTGAATTCGAGCAACTGAGACCCTTACAGTCTTCGCAGGCGGATGTGCAGCTGAGCCCATGTTTTCTACAGGTGCATCTCTTTGATTCACAGCCAGTTTTGCAGCTGCATCTAAATGAATACAGTAAATCGTCAGGTGCTGCCAGCATGTCAGTCTTAACAGGCAGCATTTGGTGGTTGAGAACTTTCCAGCCCCATTCTGTTGGATCCATATCTCCAGCATCTCCTCTCCAAACTTGAATTTGGTAGTACACGCGAAGACTGTGAAACTTTGCGGATACGGGTGTTGGTGGTAAATCTCGTGCTTCAACATACTTGGAACTTTTTGCAACCTTCTTCCTGAATCGCTTGTACCGCAAAGCAACTAGACTATCCATTGAAGTGCCATTGTATAGAATAAGCATTGCCTTCTCACCTGCTTTTATCACGTCATCTTTATTCGCATTACTCATTGTAAACACTTCAGCAATTTGAGAGAGTTCTTTGCAGCACTGGATTTTGCTAAGGGATGCAGATTTTCCAATTCCATAAAGCCTAGATGTTGAGTCACAGCCAAGGATAGCATGGATAAATAACAGCTGTGAGCACAAACAGAACCCGAGTTTTTCCTTTGCCATTTTGATATTGCACAGTCGGGGTTTCTTTGCATTTTGCTTTGGCTCTGGTCTGAAAAATAGCTGACAGCCATTCATATCAGTATGGTATAGAAGCAACACCAGTAGGTCGGTATCGTCTCCAACAAGAGCAGTATTTGTTGACTTTGAAGCCAAGATAGCCGTTTGCGTAATTAAGACATCAGCATCACCGCTTGCCTTTATCGTTAAGCATCCAGCCTGTTCGAGAGATGAACTTAAGATTGATATGAACCGATGTTTGTTCTGCTTGTTACTAAGAAATTCAGGCTTACTCAGAGTTACAACTGTTTGCGGAGTCAGTACAACAGTTGCACCTGATCCACGAGTTCGCCTCTTATGTGTTACATCTTTTATGTCTGGGCCTTGGTCATAGCCATCAAAAACTACTGTAGCCTTTCCATATTTGCTTATGCAATATTTTACATATCTTTGACAAACATTTGCAAATGTCTCTCCACGCTGCCATGGAACACGGTGTAATAGAGCTCCTCCATCAAGCACATAGTGGACAGAATCTGGAAGGACTGCATCTTCATTTTGAATTAATTTCCACAATGCATCAGCAAGTGCCGGCTTATTTGCTTCCCATGGAAGAGATGAATTATCAAAGAGTGCGGGCGGATGAGTGCACAACTCATACTCAAAATAAGATGCTGGATTCCCTTTTGATCCATTTGTAGCAATTAAACTGAGTCTTTGAAATAGGAGTTGTGGATCAATTTGTACACATTCATCATCAATCTTGAGAGATGTTTTGGATGCTAAGGTAATAGCTTGTCTCTTTCTCTGGAACGAAATGCTTGATACACATTGGCCAGACATCGAATTAATAATTGATTCTCCAATATCTTTATCATCGTCAACATTGACTGATTCATGTGCAGACAATCCACTAACAAGTCCTCTAAGAGAAGGGTCTGGTCCAAATGGATTCAGTTCACTAAGGATTTCGAGAATTTTGTAAGTATCATCCATATCACGCTTTATTCGAGATTGTGTGGAATCTTTGTGTTGTTCACTTGAATCACAGTTTACCCCAGAGAGCTCTTGCATTGCATTACACACATCTGCACATGCGGGCATAGACAACAACCAAACAAGACGCTGAAGTTCTGTCATTCCACGACCTCGTGTTAGACCACCACTTGACTTTACACTTCTCATCATCATTATTTTCAAGAAATGCCATTGTCGCACTAAATGCTCTTACTCTGTCCAAGTCTTCTGCCCTTCCATGTTTTTTGGATGAGCAAGATGAGTGCAGCTGAGGGATATTTTTCATGGTTCGAAAATTTACGCTGCAGCTTTGATGCTATACTGCATTGACAACGCATAAATCCGGCGTGAAGGCAAGCCGCCCAGCTACAAGTTTGCCACATTCGTCTTTTCTCTGCTCACAGGCCTCGGCGATACTACATTGAAAGTCATGAGTACTTACTAGATAAATATCATAGCCACGTTTCTTTCCATCTTGAATTTGTGCAGGGTATCCGCATAGCAAACAATGTTCACTAAAATTGAATGTTGGACTTTCTGAACGGAGTGTTCGCATGGGTGGCGGAGATTGTTCAATTTTCTCTGCGTCACGGGCAATCCGCTTGGGATCAATGAACTCCCGTCGACATTTTATATGAACCCTCTGTCCTACTTCAGCTATGACATCACTTTCACGGGCTCTGCTAGCATTGTTAATACCGTCACAGCCTTTAACTCGAAGCTTAACAGCTTGTGAGCCATTTTCTAGGCTCTGGTTACAAATAACGCATGTATCTAAATCCATGTCCATATTCTGATTGAATTGTATAGAAATTTATTCAAATTGTGAGATAAAAGTGAAAATTAAAATGCAATTTATTTTAGATAAAATCTTAAAAGCGAAAAACTAAATTAAACTTACTTTAAATATAATTTTTTTAAATTACCCCGGCCCTGTGCATACAACCATATTTAATCTGTGGTTTGGAGAATTTGTACAAGTGGTTCAAGGCAATATTGCCAATTGCTTACTGTCTTCCGTGACCATGAAATTCAGAGCTTAGACAACATTTCTACTTCGTTTATTTGCGGAATGAAGCAGGTAAGGGAAGTTTCATTATTCGGATAATGGCGGTAGCTAAATATGCGAATTTACCCACTTTCCCATCGAGGGATTTTGGAGGACTTTTGATATGTGACACCTGGCAGTCCCATGAATGCAGCAGAAAAGAAATAAATTCTGTTGCAATTTGTTCTAGGTTAATTTGTAGTTTTACTGGACTAAAGTGCCATCCTTGCCGTTTGTCTGAAAGGAAATTTATGACGGTACCTCAACGTGGCGCCTTGTGAGAAGGCAACCGGTGGGAAGCTGACTATAAAAATGCCAGGGAAGGGTGGATGTACTCTCACCGTTTGTGTGCAAACGGCTAGGGAGTCATCCCACGGTAACAATAATGAGGAAGAAAATTATGTTAGCCTTAATACCTACAAGCGGGCCTCTGTCAAAAAGAAAAATGCCTTCAACGCCGAAGCGGAGGAGGAGAGCAATAAAAATGGCCACCCTCCTATCCTACAAAGAGAGAGAAAAATTATCATGTGTATTTGTCCTAATGTAGTTATTTTAATGTTGCTGTGTACAGTACATACATGAAGATGGGGTGGTTGATTCTTATGGAATTCAGCACCGTCATCTTGTGCGTGTTAAAGATTTGTTTTAGTTGGTACCGTTCTTAGTTTTACGTACGTTGTGTGAGCCTAAGCCTGCATTTAAGTTTTGACTCCAAACACATATTCGTAGGCCGCGAATGGCGTAGCACCAATTGTCTTTAACGAATATGTCTCCTGGCAGGGATGTTCGGTACCGTTGGCGATACCCCATGGTGCATCTATCCTCAGACCGACAGCAGGCAACATGTTGTCTGGTGGTAGCTTCAGAGCCGCAGAGCGATCCCTTCACAACCGCAAATAACAACACATGGACAAATCCCATTGATGGAAGCATGTTTTAGAAAGCGGTTCTTAGCTTACTTACAGTGGGGAGAGAGAAACGTATTTCCATCTATGGTGGCTTTCCCATAGGGCGTGGTGAGCTCTATGCCTCCACCCAGTCACCGTTATGAGTTAGATGGCGATCTGTGTTTCTATCCATCACCTAATATTTCGAGTACGGGCCATGTGAGATCCATACCCTGGCATTACCGTTTGGCTGCTTTAGGTTTGGAGAAGATTGCCCATAGAACACTGCTGGGACGGCAATAATATTGCATGATTTATATTTTCGCAGTAGTTCCTACTTTGGCATAAAAAGGTATCCGAGGATACATGGTGTATGTATCTGAACAACAGATTGATTTTGGCCGTCACGAAACCGACTGTAGTTTCTTGACTCGGTCAGAACCATTCTGACGGAGGGAATTCAAACAATTATTTTGGCCAGACGGCCAGAGAAGTGTAGTCAAAGGCAGTTACTCTCCACTTTAATTTAGGAGGCCTTAATATAGATGGCCAACTATGAAAATCAGTAGTACCGTTTATGAAACAGTCTTTTTGACCGTAGAGAAGAGTTTTTAATAACCGTTCTCGATTTGTAGAGTAATCGCCCTTGGCCAGCTTACAAAGCTATCCTATCGAGCTATCATAGTTCTAGGCTTAACGGTGGCATGTCATGTTCTCTAGCGAGAGCATGAGCAGCGACCTTACTGTAAAATTGGTGCCGTTGCGAGAAAACATAGTGATGCATTTGTTGTTGATGTGTAGTGTAACCTAAGTGTACTGCGGTCCAAATATTTTACTAGTTTTTACTGCTAAACTAATAATATGGGCAGAATGCCTAATTACAATTATACATTCATTGAAGTATAAGGCCAACTTAGTCTACGGTGCCGTTTAATTGCTGGCATCGTTTATAATGCATAACATTATACACAATATCGTTCTAAAACGGATGTCGCATCCGACCTTGCGGTACCACATAGTGTGGTACTTTATTTATCAATAACAGTATAACGTGACTATGATATGTTCCTATGTGATGCACCTATTAGTCATCAGTGCAATTTAAACATCACATGTAGTCTTTACACCATCTGCTTATGGTGTGAGTTGATGCACGGTGTAGCTGCCGCCTGAAGAATTACTGCAGGATGCTGGCCGGTATGTTCCATACTCAAGAACACTGAAGAATAAAGCCATTACTGGTGGCCAATAGATTGTGATACATAGCACATAATGAAAAGTTCACTGTATCACCGTTATGCTGTTTGTGCTGTGAGAGTGACGGATGACTCCATTGTGTAGAAACGGTAAGTACATATTGTATTAAATCATTTCTCAGCACAAGACGATCCACTACGCTTAGCTCTTGCGGCACGTAAAGCAATGTCCTTGTCTGGACTACGTTCAAAACATAAATTCAATGACGCTGGATACGACTATTGGAGGTAACCACCGTTACTGTCGTGGTATGGCAAGTCTGGCGAGACGTTACAAACACCACTATTCTTACATACTGGTTTGGTTGGTATTAGTCAAAAGTCTTACACCGCAATAAAGGCACCACTGGGCGGTCCGCGCTACACCATGGCAGCAACACCGCCGAGTCAGATTAGTTTCAAAATATTCAACATCATGTTTATTAAATAGTAAAGACATACAATTCATAAAACCTGACGGACTATTAAGCGTTTAAGTCGAGTCATTCATGACGTAATTATTATGACGTCATCCTACACGTAACTTAGTTGATTTTGACGTCATATAATCACAATTAAAGGCACATAGTCATTGCGATGTGTTAATATTTGTATTCCCATTTAAAGGTCCAAGTTCACTCTAACATGTCAGCTACAACTTACAGTCAAATAGAGGAGTCGAGTTTATTGATCAATCATGTGGCGTCATAATCAACAACGTCACATGTAGGCTGAGGCCATAATCAATTACGTCATGAATAATGTGATTTAGTCCATTATAAACGCTGAATAGTCCGCCAAGTTGTACGAATTGTATGTCTTTTCTATTTAAAAATCATTCTGATGAATGTTTTGAAACTGATTTCTGAAAATTGAGTTTCACAGAGTGCGGCGATCGATTGATCCCAACATGTGCAAAGCAAGGATGGAGCTTAGGTAGATTTGGGTGGGACATAGCTAAAACTGGATTCCGATATTGCTCTTAAAGCCGCAGCAAATGTAAACTGAAAAATATGATGATTATTCTAGAATATCTAGACTGAGAGCTGTTGCAGCAACAATTTTCATTCAAATTTTCTATCAAGTAACAATGTTGACCAGAATTTCCTCGTTCCACACATTACCAAATTCCTTTCGCAGATCATGAAAGAGACAAGTGCCATTCTCTATGTTTGGAATTGATCATCAATGATATGTGACAGGTGTGTTACCTGGAATTGTCCGAAGCTCTTGCACAATGATCAAGGTTCTCAGTCTCCACGTATCACAGTAGCCGCTGGTTGATGATTTTCCCCAAAGTGTTACACAAGCAGGCTGTCAGGCTAGTCGGGCTGTAATCAGTTAGAATGGATTTATTCTTTCCCGTCTCATGTGTAGGAATCATCTTTGCTTCCTTCGAGATTTGAGGGACTCTACCTTCTGTCTAACAAAAGTTGTATATGTCTACGAGTTTTTATAAGGAGGTGTTGCCTAAATGTATGATCATTTCATTTGCAATATCATCAGGTCCTCGGGACTTCTTTTTCTTGAGCTTTTTTAGCATGTTCCGGAATTCTGACATTGTAATTTCCTTTGCCATTGACTTTGACGGAGTACTATCACTTCCTTCTTGTTCCTTCATCTCTTGTCTTGTTTCTCGTTCGAGGATTTTTGCACTGTTGACGTCACTTTCTTTCGCATATGATTTAGCAAAAAGTTTCCTTTCCGGTGCGACATGTTTCATCTGCATCTATGGAGATTTGTTGGCCTTTGTGGTTCTCTTCATTCAGTATGTTTATGAGCCGCCTTAGTCTATGGTTATCTTTCGCAAGATTAAGTGCATTGTTGTTTACTCCAGCTTATTCTTAGAGTTATAGCTTGCAGTTTGTTATTGAAATATCCGATTTTACCATTCTACAGCTTTAAATTACGGATTAATGTCACTTTCGGCTTCGGCAATATTTCTACATTGTACCGCCATGCATGACCGAACTTAGGAAACAGGGGCCTATACGTAAAGCCTCTGAAATTCTTACCAGGGGGCCCTCAGAACAGTCGTTACGATCGCTTGAAAACTAGAGTCCCGTTTCAACCATAATGCCGCTGGGCTCCCTGGGGGTCATAGGGCTGTGGACGTGGCCACAGCAGTCTTGTACATTATATTTAAGAAATAACTTGACACAAAATAAACAGATACTGTTGAATATTATGAACAAAATTGGATTGGAAGACATTGCTGCCTAAGGCAGCAATATCTTCCAATTCAATTATGTTCAAAATATTCAACAGAACAGTTTTATATCATATTCAAAATTGGTTTGTCTTGGAAACATGTTAACATATTTATGAGCTGTACTATATATAGGTGTGGCATTTATCGTGTAACTTGAAGTTATGCATCGGCACCAAAAGTTAAAACAAACAAATTTCACTTTTTTGGCCCCTGGGTATTTGCGGGCCCTGTGCAAATGCGCGTGTTGCACTGCCTTAAGTTCGGCAGTGCTACCATGTCCTTAGTCAGCTCATTGAGCGGATCTTATAAAGTTGACTTAGCCTTCTTGTAATTCCATCGTGCCTGTTTTTCAATGTTTGGATATGTGTCTTCAGCTATGGTTAACAACACTGGACAATGGTCACTCCCTCCAAGTTGAGGTCCGCATTATCTTCTGATAACTGTGTGAACATATTCTGTGGAAAATGCAAGGTCTGGCGCTGTTATGTGCATCCAACTGGAATCGAATGCACGTTGGTCATACGGACTGTTAACAAGGTGTATCTAATTTTTATCTTACCAAGTTAATTTGCATCAAATCTATAGCAAGTATCAATCCCATTAAGTACTACTTCTTGGAAAAGTATACAGCATCTCTCGTATTTTATTGTGGACATTGCCACCCTTGCACTGAAAAAGTATTGAAATACGGGCCGTCGAACGTACTGCAGTGAATACTGTTACGTTCTACGCGCGTGCGCTTCAAGAGCTTGCTTAAAATGATCATGTATACACGCGGGCGTGGACAGTTTCTTTTACAAACGTCCATGCCTGTATAAACAATAGACTCAGAGATGTCCATTCGTTACAACGAATATTGATTCAGGGCATTGCATACTGGGTAGCATTGCATGCTGGGTAAATTGCACAGAAATAAAATCTAAGAGTGTAGATATATCATATCTCATGCATAAGTTTCGCTATTTCATGAGATACGAGAACATTACACACGTCGGCAGTTACTGCCGACAGGTCAGGCTTAGTCTTTTCTCATTTGTTTACTCAAATATTTTCTTTGGGGTCGCGTAAGGACACGCTAAATATTCTAACCACAGTTCCGCCGTGTAGTCATTTTCCGCTTTCATGTAATGGAGTCAAAAGTTTAGTATAATTTTCATGTCGCTGTCATCTTCTGGACACGTTTATATCGATCAGCAGTCTATAATTATAACTCTATGGATATATCTATCACCAGTCTATAATTATAACTCTATGGATATATCTATCACCAGTCTATAATTATAACTCTATGGATATAATAATTGCGTCTAATCATAAGTCATCTAAGGACACACCGCCCGCGCACCGTGTAATCAAGCTAGAAAACAACTGTCATGTGATTAATGAGCGCTTATTGGGTGCCAGTTTATGTAATTACCCGGATGTAGAATCAACCGAAGACAAGCCGCGAGCCAGTATATAGACGTAGTTTCGTATTTAATACGCATCTGTAATGATGCTAATATGCGTGTCTAAGGAAGTATCCAGTACTTCCAGAGATATGCATATTAGCATCATCCAAGCGATGTTGTGTTTCCGAATGATATTAGTAAGAGACAGCAAATCGAAGATATCCCAGATAACACAGCTTCCTGGGCCGATGATGGGCCAATACCTCGCCGACACTTTCGGTAGCGGCCCAGTAAGCTGCGTTATCAGGGATGGGTAAGGTTTCCTGTCATCGTCTCTACGGAGTCTATCTGACATGCTCAAGAAAATATTGTACAACTACAATTACATAATTAATAACTTGTGTTGAGTGTAGTAACGCTACGGATATAATAATTACCGAAAGGTGGTGGGTGTTTATGTAATGGTGCGCACAGCCTGGGAGATATAGTGAAGCTCAGAAATAACTTTAAATGTTTCCAAAACAAAATAATTTATACTGTTGAACATTTTGAACATAATTAGATTGGAAGACATTGCTGCTTTCCAATCCCATTATGGTCAAATTATTCAACAGAACATTTCGTACATCGTGTTCAAAATTATGCTACCTAAGATGTTTCGTTTTGTTTTGTTTTGCCGTGGTAGAATGATCATCTCGCAAATCCGATGGTGGTAGGGTGGGATAGGTGGGGATGTGGTGGGTGGGATGGGTGTTGGGGGCGTAGCTGGGCAGAAGAGGCGTAGCTGCATGTATGGGGTGGGTGTGAGTGGGTGTACACAGCGAAGTTAGCGTGCGTGTGGGTAGGTAAAACTATGGTTCGGCCTAAGAGTTAATACACGATAGTAGCTGTATTTGGTTGGGGATGTGGTGTGTAAAACTGAAATCAATGCAATAAAAGGTATACATTGCACAACTGAGTGGGAAGTTTTAGTGTGTGCATAGAGTGGTCGATTCATGACTGCAACAATTCCCGGATAGACCCTGTGTATGTAAGGAGTGTAATCTTTCACATATTCTTTTTGATCTGATAAAAGACCGCGAGGCCTGCAATGGCGCTCATCTCGGATTCGAACTTTTCGGGTGAGAAGAAAAAAGTATAATTTCTCAGAGCCATTCGTAAGATGACCGTCAACGCATACCTTGTACTTCCATTTGTTGAGCCGGTCGTGTAGATATATGCCAATAAAATATATGATGACACTCATCATGACAACTGACGATATTGTCGATATTTGGAAATGATAAGATAACGATAACGATAATATCACGATATTCTGGGAAGCCAGTCTTTGTGCTATAAACCGACATTTTTACTTAGCGAATGTTTATTTGCAAACCAGTAGAAAGCCATGTGAAAGAGAATTATCGATACATGATGAACCATTCTAGTGGGAAAAATGTTAAAATAGTCTTTACAAATCTGAATGTGCGTTTCTCTAGAGCACGGCAGAAGCCTGTTAGTGGCCGGCTTCATTTATTAACTCTTTAATGTCTAAATTTGGTCAATAAAATCCAAGCATTTCCTTATTGGATGTCCATTGGCAGGCCATGAGAAGCCTGTTTTTGAGGATTTACCACTGGAATGGCTGGATCAGTTACCGAGCCAGTCATTCCAGTAATAAATTGTCAAAAATACTCTTCACTTTGCCAGAAAGTGGGCATGCAAAGTGAACACTGTTTGAGACTGGCTATTTCCGGATTCGGCATGAAAGGGTTAAAGATCAAGCTGCTAGAGAACCAACAGCCGTCCATCAAATCGATATGGAATCATTATCAAATCGATACCAAATCAATATTAAATCTTTATCAAATCTTTATGAAATCGATATCAAATCTTTATCAAATCGATATCAAATCTGTATCAAATAGATATGAAATAATTATCAAATCGATATCAAATCTTTATCAAATCGATATCAAATCAATATTAAATCGATATCAGATACCTGTTAAGATTCTAGCGGCCAGAAATTGTATGTCGCATACAATCATTTTATGGAATTTCACAGATTTTTATGTTGAAATTTGTGTCAAATCAGATCAGAAGTTTCTGAGGTACAGCTCCGTGCATACATACACACAGGTAATAAAGATGACTGCGCATGCCCCACTCATCTTTTCAATCCTTTAACAGCCAAGCCGAACAAAAACAGCTTCTGCAGTGCTCTTGATTCGCCAATTTGCAGATCAAGTGAAGACGATTTCTGAAAATTGACCATTGGAATGACTGGCTCGACAACCGAGCCAGTCATTCCAGTGGTAAATTTTCAAAAATACTCCTCTGTTTGTCTGGACATTTTCTATGAGACTATTGACAATTTCCTGAACAATTTTGAGGGTTAAAGAGTTAAATCACACACACCCCACACACCCCGCACACCCGCACACCCCACACACCCCCGCACACCCCGAACTTATAGCGATATCGAGTGAAAATGCGTCAAAATAATACAGTGAGAATGCGACAGACACTTTCCAGTCCTTATTGCAGTGTTCTGTCCCTATTTACCCCCGAAATATGTGTATCTAATTAGTACGGCTTTCGCGGCGTGTGTCACCCCTCTCTTCAAATTGACAGTTTACCGGTCTATTAGTGGGCTTTATTATAGACAAGAGTGACGACGAGACTCGAGGTTCTTGTTCACTGACCGATATTTTAAGCTCGAATTAATCAGGTGAGGGTTTTTATGACAATTATCGAGATTGTTTTATGAAACTGAGGTTGCTCTTTATTTTGATGACGATGATGCTGACACTTGCTGCTGGTCTTGGTGGCAACAGTTTAACCCAACCATATTATAATAAGAGTAATGAGATGCTAGAGACCCTCGCCATTCCGTTTTTGTCACATAAAATCTTTTTGATGGATTACAACTAATGTTATGGATACTCGTTTACCATCATAAGATTTCTTGTGTTAAAAGGAGGATTCCAATTTATCTATTAATCATATGACGTCATAATCAACAACATGATGTGTAGGATGACATAATAATCAATTACGTCATGAATGGCGTAGTTAAGTTCATCATGAACTCTTACTTGAAGATGGGCTAAGCATTGTTGTACGAATTATATGTCTTTACTATTTAATAACCATGCTGTTGTATATTCGGAAACTAACTTGATTGGGCGCTGGTGCTGCTATAGGCAGCAACAGCGCCCAGCAAAATTATTTCAAAATATTCAATAGCTTGCCTGTATAGTTTTATGGAAATTGATAGTCAGGGAGTTCAGTGATTGATCAATTCCAAAATGAGCGAAGTGTATGTGGAGCTTAGCTAAAGTGGATTCCTCCATTAGAGCCTTCAGACAACTACTTTTTGAGAAATAGAATGGATTCAGATTTTGATCCAAGGCAAGCCCAACATGTGTAAATCCTCTTTGACAATAGCAGTCCCGGTTGTGTGAAACTTTTTTACGAAATCAGATCAGAACTGGAATTGCTTGGAACTAATTTCGGTATATAGATAAAAAAAGAAAACAATGATTCAACTCATGGAAGCCACATCCTGCCATGACGGAGAAACTGGATGTCTCATCAGCCGATCTTCAATGACCGGATTCTTCTCTTTTACTACACCTCTTCCCAAAATGTAGGCATACTGGAAATTATCTGAATCTGACAGTAGGATATCCCTGGATCATTGCCCCTCTTAGATTTCTTCAGAGGTGAACTTAGGACTCAGTGGTTGCTGTGCAATCTTTCTGAAAATTCTTACATGGGGCCCGCAGAACTTCCATTAGGATCATGAGAAAGCTTGGGTACAGTTTCAACCATAATGGTGATGGGGCACCTGAGGCAAGAGGGATGTGGGATTTGTCAACATCAGTCTTATACAGTACAGCTCAGAAGTAATTTGGGATATATTTCAAACACAGATACGGTTGAATATTTGAACATAATTGGATTGGAAGACATTGCTGCCTTAGGCAGCAATGTCTTCCAATCCAATTATGTTCAAAATATCCAGCAGAACATTTGCTTAATATCTTCTTAAAATTTGTATTCGTTTTGGAAATAATTTGTCTGATTTATGAGTTGCACTATAGGTGTGGCATCTATGCAAGCAACTTGAAGTTATCAGGGGCCCCAAATGTAAGACAAAAACTAATTTTTGTGTCACTTTTTGGGGACCTGGAAATTTGGGGGCCTGTGTGCAAATGCATTTGTTGCACTGGCTTAAGTTCAGCCCTGGACTTCTTCTGAATTTGGTAGATCTCCGGATGACATAAGAATCAAAGACCTTGCTTATCTTTACTCTACTGTGATCAATCCTCCTTATAGGGTACCTTCTTTTCTCTTATTTTGTATCCCTGGTTTATACCAAATATTGTTAGGCCTAATCAGGTCACAAGTTTGATTCTGTTACTTTCATATGGGTGACGATTCAACAGTCACATGCCTCGTTATTTCCACTGTGAGTCCAGATCATCTTGTATCAATGTGTTTGAATGGTCAGGGAGTCGAGCTCGTGACTCTAATTTCATGGGATCGATTCTCGGCCAGGCTGCCACGTTATGTCCCTGAGCAAGGCACATCACTCTGCACTGTCCCAGTACACCTGTCTGTAAAATAGGTACCTGTAAGGGCAGTATCGGCAATGGGAATGACCAGGAGGTAAGATTGTACAGCGCTTAGAGCATGAAATAGCATGGAGTCCAGCACAATATAAATGCACTCTCTGTCTGTCTGCCACCTGCCTGCCTGTCTGTCTGTCTGTCTGTCTGGCTGGCTGGCTGGCTGGCTGTCTGGCTGGCTGTCGCTATGACCACACGTTGTTACGAAATACCTTCTGTTGCCCACCAAAAACTATGGTGGTAATTACAACACCCTGTCTTAATAAATTACCCTCTTTTTGTTCCCAAAAGCTAATGAGCCTTTACAATTTTAGGTATACCCCGCCCATCTTGAGATAAGCTCCACCCACACTTCGCCTGTGTTGGGATTGATTGATCACTGAACTCCATGACTATCAATTTCCAGAAAACCATACATGTAAACTGTTGAGTATTCTGAAACTAATTTGGCTGGGTGCTGCTGATGGCAGCAACAGTACCCAGTTAAATTAGTTTTAAATTATTTGACGGAATGTTTATTAAATAGTAAAGACATACAATTCATACAACAACCCTAATCTGTCATCAATTAAGCATTTGTGACATATCTACACCATTCATGACGTCATTTATTATGATGTCATCCTACACGTCACATAATTGATTATGACGTCATATGGATGATGGATAAACTGGAAAGGTCAATTGAGCTATCACTCAAATATCTTATGTCATAATCAAATAACCGATAACGAGTCAGTCATTCCAACTGTAAATTTTCAAATGTTCTCTTGGTCTGCAAATGGACATTTTCTATGAGAATATTGCTATTCTCTCAACAATCTTAGGCTTAAAGAGTCAATCTGTTCAAAATACAACACACACCCCTCCCAACAAAAATGGATTTTTCATTGGGCTTGCCAATTTGCAGACCAAGAGGAGAGGATTTTGGAAAATTCCCCACTGGAATGACTGGCTCGATAACCAAGCCAGCCATTCCAGTGGTAAACTTTCAAAAATACACATGGACATTTTCTGAGCAAATCAAAACTTTCCATGTGTTAGGATCACACTCAGCTTCCGCTTAAGGTGAGGGACAAACGATTAAACCACACAAACAACCACCCACCGCGTCCCCACCACACCCATTCAACACCACCCCACCCCAACCCGAACTTCTGACGAAATCAAGTGAAAATGCATCAAAATAATACAGCGAGAATGCAACGGACACCTTCCAGTCCGTATTGTAGTTTTCTATCCCTATTCACCCCAAAAATATGTGTCTCTAATTAGTGCGTGTTTCGCGGCGTGTGTCACCCCTCTCTTCAAATTGACAGTTTACCGACCTATTAGTGGGCTTTATTATAGACAAGAGTGACGACGAGACTCGAGGTTCTTGTTCACTGACCGATTTTAAAGCTCGAATTAATCACAAGGGGTGAGGTGGGAAGTTTTTGACGACAATTATCGAGACTGTGTTATGAAACTGAGGTCGCTCTTTATTTTGATGACGGCGATGTTGACGTTGATGCGGATCTGGATAGCAACAGTTTAAACCAACTATATAATTGTGACAAGAGAAACCAGACGATAGAGACCTTCGTCATCCCGATTTTGTCACATTAAAAAGACGTAAGATTTTCGGGACTTTTCGAATTTTTTCCACGATCGCAACCGAAGTTTTGAAATAGGCCCTACTCGTGTATCGTCACACGATTTCTTGTGTTAAAATTGGAGCCATTAGACAAATACTTTCCGAGATATAGAATGGGTTCGGAATTTGATCTGAGCCGGATCTGCATCTCTTTATCCCAGTCACACCCAAAGTGTGGACATCTTCTTTGACGATAGCAGACCCTGCTGTGTGAAATTCTTTGCGAAATCAGATCAGAACTGGAATTGCTTGGAACGAATTTCTGTATATAGATAAAAAAGAAGAAAGAAAAATGAATGAATAATTAAACTTGAGGAAGCCTCATCCGTGCACGACGGACAAACTGGATGTCTCATCAGCTTAGATGATCTAATTCTTCTCATTTACTACACGAGTACATGATATTTAGATCAACTATGTCGGAATCCCTTTAGAATTAACTGCAATATAATTTTTCATTTTTTCATTTATTTTTCATTTATATTTTGAAACAAATTTCACTGGGAGCTGTTGCTTGGCTGATTTCACTACCAGCCCTCTAGCCTGCGTTATCACAGTCTTCTCGTGCGTGTGGGCGCCTATTATGATGCCGCGCTAAAAGAGATACCGCTATTATAAATTAAGAATTATCTCTGATTATGCTGTGATATTGTCCAATTTCTTGCAATTTACTTTCTATTGCATCGGGATTATATTTTGAACTTGTGTCCTTCCTTGATCAAGAATATCACACCAAGTAACATTCGTCTTGTTTAATTTCCGGTTAAGTCGACGAACCGGATGTGGATAACATCTCACGAGATCTTGCGCTGAAGTTATCTCACGTGATGTATGTCAAGCAGGCGGACAGCTGACGGAAGTGATGCTTGCTTCTAAAACAGTCCGCGCACCATCGCTGACCAGTTGCTGAGGATACGTTTAAAAAGATTTTACAGGAGTTTTTCCCATGCACATAATCTGATGATTTTGTTATTTATTTCAAGGCCGTATCGATAGGGTAGTGGACAGATTTTAAGTTTGGGGTGGGAACGAATTTTGGGTGACAGTCTGGGAGGCGTTGTCTGGGAGGGGTGTCCCCCTCCCATGAGAAGGAGGTCTGGGGATCTGCCACCGGAAAATTTCAAAGAAGTCATTCAAAGCTGTATTCCTAATAAACTTGCCTATCAAAACATTCGCTTCGCTTCTCTTCTCTTCTCTTCTCTTCTACTCTACTATGAAGTACTGCGACGTCAAAATTTGATCAACATTCTGTCTACGGCCCAAATGACGTCACTCGAGGCAAAACCGTGTCATATCTAGCTAGGAAATCGTCGCTTACTACAAAATACCAAAAGCTGATACAGGCAGTTCCTCTAGACACGTGGTCATAAGACCACCGGTCTTGACGTACTACCCTTATAAGCGTTAGAGCTAGAGAAACCACCTTTAAAGATGCTCTCTAATATTATCCATTGGCAGACAGCTCTGATAACGCACGTTAGTGTGCAGGAACTGGGCCAATACGGGACCAAATGCGGTCGGGTATTAACTCAGTATCGGCCCGGTAACATGCGTTACCAGGGACAATTCCATCCATACACTCGTACGCATCACAACAGTCCGGTTAGACGATAACCATTAAACAACCAACTTGCTATAAGTTCTGTGTACGGCAATTCCTGATGCAGGGGACTTTAATTTGAAAACCTGTTTAATGCAAGCCGTTGCTATCTTACAGCAACAGATTTCAGTAATATTAATTTCAAAATTATAGTCAGCAGTTATTCTCTTAGCAGCTTTTTATAATATTTCCACGTACTCTTGTTGAAGAAATCAATGCATAGGAAGGAAACTACCAATAAATATGCCACACGATTATTGAGTGGGTGCTCTATTTATCAGAATATTGACCGTGAATGAAAGTCGACACTTCCGAGTCGACAAATAATCCTAATTTGTTATTTTCCACTTAATACCATAAAAGGTGACCTTATATGGGAAACCTCGTGCTGACATTGATATCATTTTGCTGACCTGGAAACGAAAGACGAACCGAATTAAAATCTAAGTACCAGTAATGAGCAGTCATGGAAACATGGTAGCGCACAGGGAATTATGGGGAATAATGTAATGAACCTTTCCAGTTTATCCATCCACCCATCCATCACATGACGTCATAATCAACTATGTGACGTGTAGGATGACGTAGTGATCAATGACGTTATGGATGACGTAGATAAGCGTGTCACGCAAAATTGGTAACGGACTAAACGTTGATGTACGAGTTGTATGTCTTTACTATATAATAAACATGATGTTGAATATTTTGAAACTAATTGGACTGGGTGCTGTTGATGCCATATTCAACAGCTAACATGTATAGTTTTCTGGAAAATGATAGTCAGGAAGTTTATCGATCGATCGAACCCAACACGAGCGAGGTGTAGGTGGAGCTTAGCTAGAGATGGGTGGGGCATAGCTAAAACTGGAAATGTCCATTGTTACGTATGAACGTATATGCGTAATCCGGGTAAGATGGCGTTTCAACCAAGTGGCAGCCAAATATTACTGTGTAGCTGCAAAATTCAAGGGAAGGACCGCAGTGGTACATGTTGCGGGGTACTAGGCATCTAACAGCAGCAACAACAACGACGTGCGCAACTGCCTCTCTCCACCTACCATGATTCTTTAAAAACATATTTCATTGTAATATCTGTAGCTTACAATGGGATTGGGGCTGGCTAGCGTTCGTGCGTGCGTGCGTGCGTGCGTGCGTGCGTGGATGAGTTGGTGGATGGGTGGATGGATGAATGGGTGAGTGGATGGGCGGCTGGGTGGTGGGTGGTTAGCTGGCTGGGTAATCATTTTGATCGACTTTCCTTCCTTGTTACTATTACTGAACTGAGTTCAGTTTTTGTTTAACACACTTTGTTTATTGTGTTTATCGTTATCATTGCCACCCCTCATCTCTCGCCGCTCCCTGTATGCCATTCTAAATAAACCCACGTTCGATTCGCGGTTAAGCGTTCTCGCAATACAAAAGTTCAGCCACCTTCGACTATAAATCACACGTCACCATAGCACTGATGTGATGATTTATCGACAACACATTTGTTAACTACTGGTCAGAGCCAGTCGAATCGTATCTCCGTTCAAACGTCCCTGTGTATTTTAGAAGAAATATATCCATATTTGCGGTGTAAATGAGTAGAATTAACTTGTTTTATAGTGAAGAAGTGGTGGTTTGTTGAAGTTAAGCTTAGCAGAGAGACGAGCACATCCATCATTTTGTATTTTTTCTTTGAGAATTACGAAATGAGGCACGTGTGTCACTTTGAATTTTCACAAAGATAAAATGTAGCTAATTTTTTCTATGGTAACCCGCGTGAACCAAATATAGTTATAACGCAAATTGCAGCTCCCCTTTCCAGAGTATCCATCGATGATTTGACGTCATATGACGTCACAATCAGCTAAGCGGCGTGTAGGATTACGTCATAATCATTGCGTCATAAATGATTCTATTAGGCCCGCCTTTAACTCTTAATAGTCCGACACGTTGTAAGAATTGTGTGTCTACTATTTAATAAACATGCTGTTGAATATTTTGAAACTAATTTGACTGGTCGCTGTTGCCAATAGGCAGCAACAACACCCAGTCAAATTAGTTTCAAAATAATCAACAGCTTACCTGTATAGTTTTCTGGAAATTGATGGTCAGGAAGTTCAGAGATCGATCGATCCCAACACGAGTGATGTGTGGGTGGAGCTTAGTTAGAGATGGGCGGGGCATAGCTAAAATTGGAAAGGTCCGTTCACCTTCCCACCCATCCTTTACACGACATGCAACGCTTACTCCCACCATGAACAGCTCATTATAGGTAGCAACAGGCATTGCGTACACCTCTAGCAAGATCATACATTTTGATGATTTCAGTTTAACCTTTATTTCGCAACCGTTCTGGGAAGCACCTCACGATAGAGTCATGGCTCAAAGACACCCAGGTGTAAGCGGCCAATAAAACCAACTGAACAACAACAACAACAACAGCAGCAAAAACAACAACAACAACAGCAGCAGCAGCAGCAGCAGCAGCAGCATCAACAACAACAACAACAACAACTGCAAAGCTAAAGATATTAGTTGCTGCAGCAATGTCTTCCAATCCAATGGACCTTTCCAGTTTTAGCTATACCCCGCCCATCTCTAGCTAAGCCACACCTCGCTCGTGCTGGGATCGATCGATCCCTGAACACACTGACTATCAATTTCCCAAAAACTATATAGGTTAGCTGTTGAATATTTTAAGACTATGGCAGCAACAGCGCCCAGTCAACTTAGTTTGAAAAAATTCAACATTATCTTTATTAAATATTAAAGACATAGAATTCGTACAAAACACATTTTACTGAGATCTGTTGCAGCAATAGGCAGCAATTCAGGTTTCAAAGTTTCAAAATCGATTCCAACACGGGATCCCTTCCAACACCCGCGTAAAGTGGGAAGAGCTTAAATAAATGTTCATGACATAGCCCGAAAGTCCACGCCTAGTGGAAGTTGCTCAAAGGAGCTATGTAATCAAGATACAATCTACACGTGTCACGATGCCAGATAAACTACATATACTGTTAAACTTGTGCACCGGCTTTGGGGACAAAAGGTGTCGGTTACCACCCATCCTGACGAACCACCATCTTTTGATCATACGTTATTTCCCATAGCGAAGTATTAACACTTCAAAACTCATAAAACTGATAACCGAGCCAGTCATTCCAGCGGTAAAATTTTCAAAAATAGTCTTCTCTTCGTCTGCAAATGGATGTTTTCTATGATAAAATCGAAATTTTCTTGTACGAAATTGAGTGCTAAAGGTTTAAGTGACTACCTGTCTTTTACGGAACACCTTTTGATGGTCCATTCAGCGTTCGTTAACTCTTATCTTTTCAATCTATTTGTCCTAACTATATGTCTTCGTCATTTAATGTCTCTACATCGAATCCACCACCGATCTCCCACAAAATAACGCGCTATTTACGGACAGCCCTGTTTCTCTTGTCGTAAACGGATAATCCAATGGATATATTCCGGGTTAGCAAAGCGATACAAAAGACGTCAAGATTCCATGTCTCAGACACAGCCCAATCCGCAAATGTTGCCTTAGTGACTATCTAACGGCGATTCCAGGCTTTACCACGTGTTTCCATTAAAACCTAACTGCCGCTAGCCATGTGAACCCTGAATTCCCAGTATCTCATTTCCAAGGTAACCATACAAGTAAGCCGTTGGATATTTTGAAAACAAGTTCTACAAGAATCTATTGTTGCCATATGCAGCAACGGCTTCCATTCAAATTAGTTTTAAAATATTCAACATAGTAGTTCTTACATTGTAACCGATTTATCGTATTTGTTTTTTATGATTCAAAGGACTAAAAGCTGAATTTAATGACGTTAATCAGGCAGATCTGACAATAAGGTATCGCTGTGTAACACCGCCTAGCAACAGCTTATAGCAACGTCTGGTTTTAAAATAAGTAATCTTTTGCCAGTCTACTACAAATCTTAAATTCATTTCGCCTCCATAAGAGTTAACTCAGGTCCGTAAATTACGCCATTCCGAGAATCTTGGCTGTTTCTATTTCCGTATATCGGCCATTAAGGCGCTTCGCAGCTGCTAATTTATATACCGTGTTTGTTTCATCTTCTAATCCCTAACTCTCTTAACCAGAAAGACCAAATGCGAAACATAAATTTAGAATGAGAGACCAATACTGTCTAATATTTTTGAAAACAATTTGACTGAAAGCTGTTTCTGCTTGTGGCAGCAACATGCTCCTGTCGAATTAAATTTGAAATATTTCGTCGGTTTACCTGTGTGGTTACCTTGAGATAGGGTATCTACGGTTTAAAGGGTGAATTTGGTGTCCGTCGAGTAATTTATATACGCTAGTGTCCATATGTCACTATCCCATTAACTAATGTCAACGGATTATTGTAACTGATTTCAGACAGTTGCAAAATGGCTCTCAGAAGGTTACCATAACGACCTCAGAACATATTCGCACCAGACACGAATTAAATGTAATGCTTAAAAAAATGTAAACTTGGGATGATGCACCAGCATCTCGGACAAAACGAGTAAGCAGCTTTTGAGAATTATTATTTTATTTTCGGTTCAAACTGAGTTTATTTGTGTCTAAATGAAAAGCAATAGAGGGATCCAATAAGTCACTCATGTATTTGACGTCATAATAAAATACATTACTTGTTAGATGACGTCACAATTAAAATGAGGTAGGTCCGTTACGAATGTTGCAATAGTTCGCCAGGAAAGAGTTTAAATGGTATGACTTTGATGAATTTACTATTTAAGAAACGTTCTGTTGAATATTTTGAAACTAATTTGATTGGGAGATGTTGTTACCATAATCTAATAATTATGTATGAAGCGGGTTAAAATAAGTTGCTAGAACTTGTGCCTGATCCCACTCTACAGAGGTTACAATAAAATATGTTTAGGAAGAAAAAGAAACAGCCCACCCCTGCCCCCTAGTCAAGTTGGTTTCAAAAATTTCAAACAGCTTATATGTATCGTTACCGTATAAGTGGAATTCCGGGATTTGCTGTTTCAAAGTGTTAATATCGATTCCAATATGCGAGCAAAGTGGGCGGATCTTAGCTATAAATGGGCGGAGCTTAGCTAGGAATCGACCCGGCTTCCTTCCGTTATATGCCTTTAACTATTTATCCCTTATATCGACCAAAAACGGCTTCTACAATGGTCTTGAGAAATGTCCATTTGCAGACCAAAAGATGACTATTTTTGAAAATTTACCACTGAATTGACCTGCTCAATAACCAAAAAAGTCATTCCAGTGGTAAATTTTCAAAAAACAGGCTTTTATTGGTCTGCAAATGGACATTCTCTATGAGAAAATTGAAATTTTCTTGAACACATTCGATGGTTAAAGGGTTAAGCCTATGTATGTCACTTCCATCGGACATACATTCTGTAAGTATAAGCGCTAGAACTTAATTTATAGACTGGTAAAATTAGAAGCCTCTATGTTATTTCAGGAAAAGAAATGGTGGACTACATTGCGGACTATTTGGAAAACATCCGCCAGCGGAGGGTTTTCCCGAACGTCTCTCCGGGATACATGCGGTCATTGGTTCCAGAACGTGCACCGGAGGTTGGAGAATGTTGGGATGATATAGTTAAAGATATAGAGAGAGTCATTATGCCCGGGGTAAGATGTAGGTGCAGAGAAACCAGAGGAATATTTTAAGTTGAGCAAGAAAATTCACTTTTCCAGTGGTTCCATTGATGATTTGACGTCATATGACGTCATATTCAGCTAAGCGGCGTGTATGGTGACGTCGTAATCAGTATGCCATAAATGATTCTATTGGGCCCGTCAATAACTCTTAATAGTTCGACACGTTGTAAGAATAGACCTTTCCACTTTATCAACCCATCTTATGACGTCATAATCAACTTCGCGGCGTGTAGAATGACATCATAATGAATGACGTCATGAACGACGTCGATGAGTACGTCACGAATGCATATTTGAAGACGGACTATGCGTTGTGGTACGTGTAGGCATATGTCTTTACTATTTAATACATATTCTGTTAAATATTTTGAAACTAATTTGACTGGGCGCTGCTGAGCACCAAGTCAAATTAGTTACAAAATATTCAACAGCTTACGTGTATAGTTTTCAGGAAATTGATAGTTAGAGCATTCAGGGATCGATTAATCCCAACACGGCGAACTGTGGGTGGAGATTAAATAGGGATGGGCGGGGCATAGCTAAAACTGGAAATGTCCATTGTTTGTCGCTACTATTTAATAAACATGCTGTGGAATATTTTGAAACTAATTTAACCGGGCGCTGATAGGCAACATCACCCAGTCAAATTAGTTTTAAAATATTCAACAGCTTACCTGTCTAGTTTTCTGACAATTGATAGTCATGGAGTTCAGAAATCGATTGATCCCAACACGAGCAAGGTGTGGGTGGAGATTAGATAGAGATGGGCGGGGCATAGCTAAAACTGGAAAGGTCCATTGCTTGTCGCTACTATTTAATAAACATGCTGTTGAATATTCTGAAACTAACTTAACCGGGCGCTGATAGGCAACAACACCCAGTCAAATTAGTTTCAAAATATTTAACAGCTTACCTGTCTAGTTTTCTGACAATTGATAGTCATGGAGTTCAGAAATCGATTGATCCCAACACGAGCAAGGTGTGGGTGGAGCTTAGCTAGAGATGGGCGGGGCATAGCTAAAAATGGAAATGTCTGTTGTGATCTTGATACAAATCTAGGTTTGCGTTTGGAAATGCAAAATACCAAAGATTTTCCCTGATATCCCGTCAGTGTAACACTGATGTCTGGTTATTTTATTAGAAAATGATGAAATTTTCACCAGGTTTTGTTGGAACCTAACCCGTTAATGGTCAACATGCCAAAAACGCCTTCTGTAGTTAAAAACATTTAAAAATCGTCGTCTGTTGCACTGCGACTGGACACTGGCGAAGCAAAAACGTTTCTTAACTATTAATCCTTTAATGGCTAAGCCGACCAAAACGACATCTACAGTGGACTTTAGGACTGTCCATTTGCAGGCCAACAGAAAGCTATTTTGTGAATTTCATTGGCAAATTAAAAAAAATTTGCTGTTTGCCTGCAACAGTTATACATTTCTTGAAGATCTTGACCACTAAACGGTTAATCGATACGAGTGACCTTTTAGCGCTTTGAGTCTCTGTTGAAACAAGAAGGGTTAAAATTGACCGTAACATAGTGCAAGCAAGTTAAACCTTATACATATTCTACTATAAATAAGGACATTGGCATTTGATCTGCGGCCGATTGATTATCGAAGATGGGGCGGGTAGCCTGGGAATGGCGGATTCCAGTTCATCCATCAATCAGATGACGCCATAATCAACCCCCTGACGTGTATGATAGCACCATAATCAATTACGTCAAGAAGGACGTGGCTAAGTTCGTCACGAACGCTTAATTGATGGCGGACTAAGCGCTGTTGTACGAATAGAATGTATTTACTACTTAATAAACATGTATGCTGTTGAATATTTTGAAACTCATTCTAATGGGTGCTGTTGCTGCTATAGACAGCAACAGCACCCAATCAAATTAGTTTCAGAATATTCAACAGCTTACTTGTATAGTTTCCTGGAAATTGAAAGTCATGGAGTTCAGGGATCGATCGATCTCAACACGGGTGAAGTGTGTGTGGCGCTTAGCTAGAGGTGGGCTGAGCTTAGCTAAAACTGATTTCCTCCATGTATTTCCCCTAGTTCTATGTTCAATTTATTATACCATTGCTGGGAATTTCTGCAGTTTTTACACGCGTTCCTAGTTATACTCCTGGCTGGAGAGAGGCAATGAGCAGGGAGAGATTGTTCACGTGGCCATGTTCAAAGACATCAAGACAGTTTACCACATAGTCGCGAACCAGGTTCTCAAGTTAAGTAGTCCTTATAATTGGTAACACCTACAACAAGTCGACTATCAGTTGTCTAATACGGTGAATTGAAAACAATAGGCGAATCGGATTGGTGTAGCGGGTAGTACTACATAACCGGAGCACCTGGTTCGCGCCTGAGTGCGAGACTATCTCGCCGTCGTTGAAAACATGGGTAATCCCATTCACTCCTTGTCTCTCTCCACCCAGGAGTATAGATGGGTACTGGTGTAAGAACTGGGAATGTTAGTTGTAATGGAAGAATCGAATTTTAGCTATACCCCGCCTGTCTCTAGCTACGCACCATCCACGCTTCGCCCGTGATGGAATCGATCGATCCCCTCAATCTCTCAATCTCAATTTTCAGAAAGCTATACAGATAGACTGTTGAATATTTTGAAACTAATTTGACTGGGCGCTGTTGCTGCCTATGGCAGCAGCAGCACCCAGTCAAATTAGTTTCAAAATATTCAACAGACGGTTAATTAAATAGTAAAGGCATACAACTCGAACAACTTCACGGACTATTACGTGTTAGTGACGACTATATCGCGTCATTCATGACGTAATAGATTATGACGTCAACCTACATGTGACGTAGTTAATTGTTACGTCCTATGATTAACTGAGAAACTATATTCAACCACTGCATAATAGACTGAAAACAAAACTAATTTATAGAATACTGTTACAGTCCGGCCTTAAAATCATGGAGGTGATATAGGCCAATCAAACCAATACGGTAACTTCTAATTTAAAACCATATTTTTCTTGTGCTTTCTTGCAGATTACTCATTGGCAGAGTCCGTACATGCACGCGTATTTTCCGGCTCTAAACTCGTTTCCTTCTCTACTTGGCGACATGTTGTCCGATGCCATAAACTGTTTGGGATTCACATGGGTAAGTCGGACATTATATAAGAGGCGATTAAATAGTCAAACCTGTTTATAGCAGCCCTCTGCTTTTTGGGAGACAACATGGCGGTTCATTATTACAAATGGTCGTAGGACAATCAGTATTATTGAATCACTATTAAAAGAGGATTCCAGTTTATCCATCAATCAGTTGGCGTCATAATCTACTACGGGTCGTGTAGGATGACGTCATAATCAATTACGTCAGAGTTGTGTACAGTGAGTGGTGGTGTGTTAGTCACGATCGCTTAATTGATGACGGACTAAGCGTTGGTGTAAGAATTGTGTCTTTGATGATGATGATGATGATGATGATTACTGTATTCTGCGGCTGTGGTAGTAGTAGAAACATCCTGCAGCTGCAATCAGTCCTTCTTCGCTTTTGCCCACTGTGTCTTGTCCTCAGCCAAAATCCTTAGCATCCTCAGATACATTCTTGACTTCAGTGTACCGAGTCCTGCCTTCTTGAGGTCACCTCGTAGCACGCTTAGCAGATTTATGCAATGACGTCCTCTCCTGGCTTTGTATTTGCTGGCTCAGAGTAGGGCGAATTGCAAGTCTCTCTGTGCTGGTGTCTCTTCTGGCACCCTTAGCAAATGGGCAAACATGGACCATCTTTGCTGAGCAACTTTAACAGACAGCGGCGACATATTACACACCTTGTATGGTGCATCGTTGGAAATTATGCTGTCTGGCCATCGGTGTCCAGTGAGGGTGCGTAGGTGTTTGCAGGTGGCAGGCATCGAGTTTGTCTAGCGCTTCCTTTAGAGCTGCCCAGCTGTTACAGCATCAAGGATACGCAGGTTGCATTGTATAAACGTAGCCTCCATCTTAAGGGCATCTTTGATCTACGAATCCATAGCTTCCAGAAGGACTGGAAAGCTATGTTCCCCATGCCGCAGCGTGCAGAAATGTCAGCAGTACTGCAAAGCAGTGAGCCCGGGATTTTACTTTTCCTCCATGCTTCGCCGCCACGAAGTGGGTCGTCATTTTCTATAGTTTCATGCTTTGTAGATAGGTATATGTGGGTGGACTCCGTTTTGGATCCATTCATAAAGAGATTCTCGATTTTTAGTTTGCTTGCAGCTATTGGGAGAAGTTCGTCAAGGGGTTTCTTTTCCTCGCCTATGAAGTCCACTTCGTAGGCATATTCCATCTCTAGCGGCATGCCCAGTATTGACACTGTAGGTGGGGGTGGGGGGGGGGGGAGGGGGTGGGGGGGGGGGCGGGTTGGTCTTGTGGAACATTCCCACACAGATTTCAATGCGGCAGCAAGGCAGTAGGTGAAAAGCACCGGAGAGATACCATCTCCCTGTGGGGAGCCGATTGATGTCTCAAACTCTACATACTTCACTGACTTGACTCATACTCTCAGCTTGGTGTCTGCAAGCATTAGTCTCATTAGTCGTAGCTCATCTTCATTGAAACTGGCCTGGCGTAGTACATCTAGGATCTTTGAGCGTTTAATTGTGTTGAAGGCTCGTGACATGTTAATGCCCATTTTGTGGAAGTCCCAGTGTTTGGACATGACTACTGACACAAGCATGCATTGAACCCATACAGCGTCTGAGCACCTGCGTCCACGTTTGAAGCCACTTTGACATGGTCCGGTGAAGTAATGGATCCTGTCTCGGATGCAGCATAGAGTAACATTGGATAGGATTTTCTGTATGCTGTTGATGTGCACAATGGGCCGCAGATTGGCTGGGGGCCAAGTGGCTTCTTGGGCTTCGGTAGCGCCATAAGAGTGCCTTGGCCTACAGCGTCGATGGGAAGGTGGTGCATAAAAGCTGAATTGATTAGGTGCGTGATTGGTTTTGAGATAATGTCACTTGCATATTTTAATAGTTCATTGCTCATGCCATCAGGTCCAGATGCACGTCCATTTTTCAAGGCTTTAAATGCCTTCTCAACTTCTGCTGTTTTAATTGGTGTTAGTAATGGCCTGAGGTTTCCTGAGAACAGGTGCAAGGGCTCATCATCGTTGTCAGTGAGCTGTTCCTTGAACCATTCCCGGATCACCTCGGCTTTTCCCTGGCCAGTCCCGATAAAAGGGGCCTTCAAAGTTGTGTACAGTGAGTGGTGGTGTGTAGTCAGTAACTCTCAGGACTCGGGCTGCCCGAAACATTTTGTGACTGTCATCCATGGCAGCGATTTCATCTGCTAGGGAGTCTGCCTGTTGAATATCAAGATCTTTTAAGCGTTCGCTAACGTGGCGCAGAATAATATTGCGCTCCCGGCGTAGTTTGGTGCGGTCTTCACTTTGGCCACTTTGATAGATGCGCAGCCATAATGCTTTCTGCTCTGCTGACAGTCTTACTACTAGAGGGTAGTCAGTGTACCTAGTTTGGTTGTTTTTAAGAACACCTATGGTGCTGGTAGCGGATGATTCCATAGATTTCAGTATTTTGGTTAGGGCTTCGTTTGGATCGGAGCTTACATCGATGTTAGCTATCTGTTCCCCGAGGGCTTTCTTGTATGACATTTGAGTGTCAGTGTCACTGATGAGCTTGGGTAGGTTGTAGGTGACTATACCCTCTTGCCTGGTATGGTGTTTATATATTAGGTAGGGATCGTTCATCTGAAGGCGTGTAATGACGAGCTTATGGTCAGAATTGGGGTATGTGCCTCCATATGTACGAGCGTTCCGGAGTACAACAGCTGTTGTGGCCTTAGAACCTTTTGGGGCTTGCGATCAGTAATGTGTCCAGTCCATGTTGTCCCGTGACGGCATGGGTGTTTGAAAGCCGTATCTGTGACAAATAGGCCATCGGAACTAAGGAATGCCACCAGTGCATCTCCATTGCTGTTGCGTGTGCCCTCTCCATATAGGATCCCATGCATACGTCAAGTCCTGAATTCAGAGTTTACCCAGTGTGGAGTTGAAACCTCCACACACGAACAGTTGCCATCTGGCTGGGATTGTAATGGCGGGGCGCAGTTCTGCGTAGAAGGAATCTGATATTGCTGGATTCTCTTTGGCGTTTTCGGTAGTTGGGCCGTATGCGTTGACAATTTGACACTTAGTGTGTGGTGTGTTTTTGCGTAGGTATGGCCATGTCGATGAAAGCAACGCGATCACTGACGTATCCAAAACTAATGACATGATCCAAGACCCTTGGTCCGATTACGAAGCCTAAGTCCTGGTATATGTCCTGGTATATGGCCTGTTTTTGCTCCATGAGCACTAGCTTATGGCCTGTCTGTAGTTTCTGCTCTGAGTGTTTAGCTACCTTAGTCTCTTGAATGCATGCAATATCGATGCTAGTGTTCACAGTCTGCACCTAAGGTTTGCCTCTTTGATGTTGCACTCAGACCACGTACATTCCACGTAGCTATGGTAAGCTCCTGGGAAGATTGTGTCGTCCGAGGATGTGGAGCACAGTTTCTTGTGAGAAGGGTAGACATAATCAGAGTTGCCTCTGTATGCGGATGTCAGCCCGCTATCCTTGATGACTTAGTTTCCCAACAAAGTTGGTACTTACGGAGGAGACCGTCGTGAAGATGTCGTCTTTCTTTTGTCTTTGTTAGTATTTAATAAACATGCTGTTGAATATTTTGAAACTAATTTGACTGGGTGCTGTTGTGCCCTGGCCCAGTCAAATTAGTTTCAAAATATTCGACAGCTTACCGTTATAACTTTCTGGTAATTAATTGAGAGTTCAGGGATCGATTGATCCCAATACTGGTGAAGTGTGGCAGGAGTTAACTAGAGATGGGCGGGGCATAGTTAAAACTGGATTCCTCCATTGCGCACGAACTCACACACGCGCGTACACACGCACGCACGCATATTCCAATAAAACCTCACTAGTTATGTTGCACACTTGCTACACTACTTCCAGGCATCGAGTCCAGCGTGCACGGAACTGGAAACCATCGTCATGGATTGGCTAGGTCACATGATCGGGTTACCGTCAGCATTCTTACACGGAAATGAACAGACGAAAGGAGGAGGCGTCCTCCAGGTGAGGCGATGAATTGTACTTTGATGTTTTCTTACCTGACGGACACACGATGCCATGACAAAATCTGCATGGCGAGTTTGGTGAAATGTCGGTAGCATCAGGGATTCTCATAAGGGTTCTTTTGAGGGTGTATACCCACAAAATGCAACTCAGGACCTCCAAAAGTAGTGATAGTGGGTCCTATAGACCCTTGAAATTTGTGTATGATCATTAAATATTGATTGGTTGTATTTTATTTATTTTTTGCACATAAATACTGATAAAATCTAGCCTAGGTCACCCAGAATCCATAACGGTGAGTTCATGGTTCATTCTATTTTTGGCATGGATGAGGAAATCTGCATTGGAACACAAGATTTTCAGCTTACAACCCCTGGATTTCAGCTTCGGACCCCCACATTTCAGAGGGTGGGGTCACTTGGAGCTCCAAAATTTAGATACCATGAGAAACACCGGGTAGCATGATTCAAATTTAGCCAATAAATGTTAGGACAACATAAGAGTAAATGAAAATAATATTCTCTGAGTATTATGGATATTTCCGGTGTTACCTTCGATCATATGACGTCATAATCAACGAGATGACGTGTAGGATGACGTCATAATCAATTACGTCATGAATGATGTAGCTAAGTTCGTAAATGAACGCTTAATTGAAGACGGACTAAGCGTTGTTGTACGAATTGAATGTCTTTACTATTACTTGAATATTTTGAAACTAATTTGACTGACTGGTCGCTGTGACTGTCATATAGACGGGGCGCTGTTGCTGCCATAGCATACCCATTCTCCCAGCCCAGCCGCGTTACCCAAAACATTCATTCGACGGACAGCAAATGGAAGACACAAGGGCGCTCGTCCCAACACACATGACAAATAGCCAGTTTCAGTTTCAGTTTCATCATCATCATCATCATCATCATCATCATCATCATCATCATCATCATCATCATCATCATCATCATCATCATCATCATCATAGCAGAAGAAATGCGGCGTAGCATGGAACACTGTCATTAACCTTGCGGCGCCATGGCAGTAGTTGCACGTTCACATCTAAGCCATATATGTGCCACGAAGAGGACTAAATAAGTATGTTATGGATGACCCGACCATGGACTTATCCCTATGTGGGCGTGGCGGCAGACTGTCCCATCAATTATCACTACCTAGTGGTGATCCTAAAACTTTTTCAGGGGTGAATAATCAACATTTTCCCTATTATAATTGAAAATGAAGTATCGTGAAAAGACGTTTTAGTATTTTGAGTAATACAATTAGGAAATACTGTAATCTGGGCAATGATTATTTCAGCAATAAATTCATCTGTGGAGGCGAGGTGTGTGCGCTTCCACCCGCCCCGCCTACACACCCTAGTTATGCCACCACCACCGCCACCGATGACGACGACGACGACGACAACGACAACAACAACAACAACAACAACAACTCTGCAATGCAAATGACATCTTAAAACAGAAATCGTGACATTAAAATAGTATTTCTTCTGAAAATCACGAAAATGAATTGAATAAAGAATCGATAATTTATATGAAGTGCGTCTTTAAACGATCGCTATTTTTGTTGTCTAATCAATTGTATTTGTCTAAGATTTACGGCAGAGGTATGCGGGAAAAGAAGCCCGTCAAAAACGCGCGGCAAACATGTTAGATGAAATCGGATAAATTTGGACGAGCTAAATCGGCTTACTGCCTGACATTTGTACGGAGATGTAGCACGCTCCTGAAGAACAATGTGATGTCTGCTACGAAAGCTTGGGAATTTCCTAAATGTGTTTTAAAAAGAGGTTCCAATAAAACGTATTATCAAAAGTCAAAGATCAATTTGTTCACCAGATTGCCACTAATTCCATTAACTGGTTGTCTTCTCAATTTATGCAGACTACACTTTTCATAGGGTTTAAATCTAGACACGGTGAATACCTTGAAAACAATTTGACTGAAATGTGTTAGTAGCGAAGCGACCAACAACTTTCGGCGAAACTGCTTTCAAAATATTCAGCAGGTTCTGAGTCATTGTCATTGAAATTATTTTCAAATTAACCGGAATGAGTTAAATATAGTAGATACCAATTTTGGGAAAGGCGTGTCGTAGTCGGGTCCTTTAACAGCCGTTAAAACGCACACGTGTAGAGCCTACGAACGCACGCGTACACCTGACGCGTCGATGTTTCCCATTTAAATAGGACTAGATTTTATTGGTAAAAAATTAATTTGTCACGTTATTAAAACTTAGAAACGCATTCGTGATGCGCAACTATAAAGCTTCTAGGAAATCAAAAAAAGTGAAAGAACGGGATGAAGAATTAAACATACCTTATTATGATAATTGTCTAATTCTAATGTATGCTAATGTAATAGCGGTATCAATTTCTAGCCACGCTCCGCCCATTTCTAGCTAAGCTCCGCCCACGGTGTACGCGTGGTTGATTAGATTTTGTTCACATTTTTATTCATAAATTCCCAGAATCGATTCCAATTTCAAGGTAGGTAACTTTCGAAGTAAGCTGTTGAATTTTCAACAGAATGTTTATTAAATTGTAAGTTCATCAAAGACATATAATTCAGACATTTTAGTGAGAGACTTTTTCCGCTTTCGTGACGGATTTACGTCATTTTTATTGAAACGTCAACTAACACGTAGCCAATTAAATTCACCCGTCCAGAGTATCCATATAACAATCGGACGTCATACGGCGTCATAATCAGCTAAGCGGCGTGTATGGTGACGTCATAATCAATACGTCATAACTGATTCTATATGGCCCGTCTTTAACTCTTAAACATCATTCTACACGTCACGTAGTTGATGGCGTGTATGGTGACGTCATAATCAATACGTCATAACTGATTCTATATGGCCCGTCTTTAACTCTTAAACATCATTCTACACGTCACGTAGTTGATTATGACGTCATATGATCGATGTATAAGCTGGAAAGGTCCATTCAATTTTAGAAATATCCAATAATGGGGTCGATCCGATCTGTCACTCAAGTATTTTACGTCATAGTCGATACGTCACTGACGCTACACTGGACCTTTCCAGAGTATCCATCTATCAATCTGACGTCAGAGTCAGCTACGTGGAGTTGGCGCGTGTAGGATGATGTCATAATCATTACGTCATAAATGATTCTATTTGGGCAGTCTTTAACTCTTAATAGTCCGACACGTTGTAGGAATTGTATGTCTCTACGAGTACTATTTAATAAACATGCTGTTTAGGCAGCAACAGCACCCAGTCGAATTAGTTTCAAAATATTCAACAGCTTACCTGTATAGTATTCTGGAAATTGATAGCCAGGGAGTTCAGAGATTGAAAGATCCCAAAACGAGTGAGATGTGGGTGGAGCTTAGCTAGAGCTGGGCGGGGCATAGCTAAAAATGGAAAGGGCCATTATGACTTCATATACTTGAATGACGGATCGGATCGTTCCAGTCCAACATCGCTTCACTTACCCCGGGGAAGACATCGATACATACTACGATACCAATGTGACCAAATCCCATAACAAGAAAAATTCTGTTAACCTTTCCGTGGCGAAGTAGTCTTGAGGAATATCCATTTTCAGGCCAATAGAATACTATTTTTTTGAAAATGTAACACTTAAATGACTGGTTCTATATAACAGAGCCTGTCATTCCAGTGGTAAATTGTCAAAAAAAGCTTTCTATTGGCCTGCAAATGGAGATCCAATAAGCAAATATCTAGATTTTCTTAATCAAATTTTGCCGTTGAATGGAAAAAAAGAAATTCAATCTTAAATAGATGGAATCGCAAAACAGCCGCACGTACATACACACGCGTGGTTGCTAAGATGTAGGTATGGACGGATGGAAGGACGCACTGCCGCACGTACATACACACGCGTGGTTGCTAAGATGTAGGTATGGACGGATGGAATCGCGCACTGCCGCACGTACATACACACGCGTGGTTGCTAAGATGTAGGTATGGACGGATGGAAGGACGCACAGCCGCACGTACATACACACGCGTGGTTGCTAAGATGTAGGTATGGACGGATGGAAGGACGCACTGCCGCACGTACATACACACGCGTGGTTGCTAAGATGTAGGTATGGACGGATGGAAGGACGCACAGCCGCACGTACATACACACGCGTGGTTGCTAAGATGTAGGTATGGACGGATGGAAGGACGCACAGCCGCACGTACATACACACGCGTGGTTGCTAAGATGTAGGTATGGACGGATGGAAGGACGCACTGCCGCACGTACATACACACGCGTGGTTGCTAAGATGTAGGTATGGACGGATGGAAGGACGCACAGCCGCACGTACATACACACGCGTGGTTGCTAAGATGTAGGTATGGACGGATGGAAGGACGCACTGCCGCACGTACATACACACGCGTGGTTGCTAAGATGTAGGTATGGACGGATGGAAGGATGCACTGCCGCACGTACATACACACGCGTGGTTGCTAAGATGTAGGTATGGACGGATGGAAGGACGCACTAAAAGGTATAGCTAGCCGCATGGCCAGCCGACTCGTACAGCTTCTTAAATAATACACCGCGCAAAAATTAACATATCGATCGAAAAAAGAACAAAGAATCGGCGTGGACGCATTTATCATAGTTTAGCCACCCCAGTCAAAATACGTTCCTATACCTCTGTGTATGTAGGTAAGGGTGGCGCATGGACGGACGCATAGACTGGCAGACGGAAGCAACCCCCCCCCCCCACCCCACCCCACCATGTGGAAGAGGGGTGGTGCCTGGGTATAGGTAGAGTAATTTTAGCGAAGGACTATTGATGTTGGCAGTTTTGCCTAGAACTGAGAAAAGCTGCAATCAAGTCATAACCCAACAAGAGAATATTATTTTAGAAGATTTACCACGCGAACAATATTCTCTTGATCTGCATATTGATATTTATTATGAGAAAAATGAAGGTTTTTAAAAACACATTTGATGGTTGAAGGGTTAACATGGAGAATCAAGATGAACAGTTAGTAAGTAATTCATGCGGATGATAGTCTCATGTGGATTATCAGCATCGATCACGTGACATTGACCTTTTGATTTGTGCTAATATATGTACGTAGCTATCTAAACAAAGAAATGTCTGAGCAACATTGACCCATTATGATGGCCAGTGGTCATCTAGTTCTTGAGTCGTCATGTCAACATATATAGACGGTGCTTGTACATATTGACATGGTTGAGTTAACCTTTAACATTTTATGACCTTAAGACACAGTGAAATTCGTATTGGACCACCTGGTCTTTGGGGGAGGAACACGCGTCTCTTGAAACGATCGCGACCTTATTGCCACAAAAGTTGTGTTTCATATTGCACGTAAGATACAGCTCATATTCAGTTTCTCGACTCTCGAAAGGGAGAAAGAGAATGGGAGATGGTGAGTCGGATATAAAGGGTGGGAGTGTGGGGTGGAAGGAGAGGGGAGGGGAGGGCTGGGATGGAAAGAGGAGGGACGTACGATCGGATGGACGGGCGGAAGGGAGGATGAGGGCGGCGAGGGATGGGGATGGGGAAGGGAAGGTGGAGGAAGGCTGAGAGCGAGTGGGGGACGGAGGAGGAGAGGTGGATATGGTGAAGAGGTTGGGAGTAGACGTGGTGGTGGCGAGAGGTAGTGATTGGGAATGGGTGCGGGGCGGGCAGAGGGAGCGCTAGAATGAAGGAGTGCGAGGAATTTTGGAAGAGTGGGTGGAAAAGAGAGAGAGAGAGAGAGAGAGAAAGTTTGGGGACGTATGTATAATGGGGTGGGGGTGGGGTGGAGTGGGATGTGTGTATGTGTGGGAAGGGTGGGTGTGCGTGTAGACAAAGTGACGGAGTAATTTTCAGCCTTGACTTTCCAACTAGACGTGGGATTTGGCCGAATTATATTTAAATTTGATCAATCGACAACTTGCACTTCTGTTTCACTAACAAGAATTTATGTGTTTCTAGGAAATGTACGCACACAAGCTTATCCTCGCATTTCCGAACTGTGGTTCATTATCTCTTGGCAAATCTATCCGTTGTCAAACAGCGGTAATATGTCTTCATTAGCCTAAACCGATTTGCCATTTTACAAATCGGTTACACTCAAAATGGCGAATCTTAAGACATCTCAAATTTGTTAAACGCTTGGTTTTTGTGCATGCTCAACACGGGTGCATTCATCTTGACATCCAGAAGACCAGGACAGCTAATGTGATGCGTGTCAGCGGCGTCGTATGACGTCATATATCTGGTAAATTTAGGGACTAACAGCAGGGGCGTCACCAAGTAGGCCTACTATAGAAATAAGTAAAGTAATGTGTGCGTGCGTGCGTGCGTGCTTACGTGCGTACAGGTGCGCGTATGGGTTGGAGTGTGGGGGGGGGGGGTGTGGGGGGGGGGGTGTCTGAGAGAGAATTTAATCCTCGGGGAAAATTCTGAAAATCTAATACTCTGAAAAGCGTTTTCCTGCATTCTTGTGTTGTACCATAATATGCTTAGAATTTACCCATGATTAGCTTAGGCTAAGCATATTTGAAATCATTGTTTGACTAAATTTCCAGTCAAATTTCTTTTAAAATATTCACCTGATTATTTCTGATATCGTAAGGATTACTTGCCCTCCACTTTCAGCCAATGGATCGTAAACACAGTTTCTCAAATTCAAAACAGACACACATGAGATCTGCTGTACGATATAAAAATGAAATCCGACTGGAAGTCGTTGTTGCCTATGGTAGCAACGTCTCACAGTCAAATTAGTTTAAAAAATATTCAACAAAATGTATATTAAATTGTAAATCCATCAAAGACGTGCAATTCGTACACGTGACGTCATTATAGTTGACCGTTCCACTTTTAGCTATGCCCCGCCCATCTCTAGCCAAGCTCCACCCACGCCTCGCTCGTGTTGGGATCGATCGATCTCTGAACTCTCTGCATATAAATTTCCAGAAAGCTATGCATGTAAGCACAGTAAGCTATTGGATATTTTGGAACTAATTTGACTGGGCGCTGTTGCTGCCTATGGCAGCAACAGCGTCCAGTCAAGTTAGTTTCAAAATATTCAACATCATGTTTATTAAATAGTAGAGACATACAATTCGTACAACGTGTCGGACTATTAAGAGTTAAAGACTGGCCAAATAGAATCATTTATGACGTACTGATTATGACATCATCCTACACGCGTCCACTCCACTTAGCTGACTATGACGTCAGATTGATAGATGGATACTCTGGAAAGGTCCAGTGTAGCGTCAGTGACGTCTCGACTATGACGTCAAATACTTGAGTGACAGATCGGATCGCCCCATTATTGGATATTTCTAAAATTGAATGGACCTTTCCAGCTTATACATCGATCATATGACGTCATAACCAACTACGTGACGTGTAGAATGATGTCGTAATCAATTACAGCATGAATGACTCAATTTAATCTGTTTTAAATGCTTAATAATCCGACACGCTGTACGAATTGTATGTCTTTATTATTTAATAAACATTCTATTAAATATTTTGAAACTAATTTGACTGGGCGCTGCATGCCATAGCCAGCAACAGCACCCGGTGAAATTAGTTTCAAAATATTCAACAGCTTACCTGTATAGTTTTCTGGAAATTGATAGTCAGGGAGGTCAGCGATCGATTGATCCCAACGCGGTCGTGCTGCGGGTGAATCTTAGCTAGAGATGGGCGGGGCATAGATAAAACTGGAAAGGTTCTTTGAATTTTTAGCCACAAGCGTGTCCTTCTAAGAGTATCGAAAACATTTCAAAATTTTATTGGCTTTTTTTAGACAACGTCCAGCGAAGCGACGTTTGTATCGTTGTTGGCCGCCCGGACGGACGCTATGAGGCGATATAAGGTGTGCCACCCTGACCTAGAAGATGCTGAGATTAACGCGCGTCTTGTGGCGTACTGTTCGGATCAGGTACGTAATGGACGATCCACTCATAGCTATGCCATGCCCGCTTCTAACTATGCCACGCCCACTTTGTAAGGTGTTGGAATCGATTTATTTACTTTGAACCACAGTTTTAGCTATGCCCCGCCCCTTGCTAGCTAAGCTCCACCAACACCTACGTACACACTTTCTCTCACCCCTGTCTCTATCTCTCCTCTTGACCCGCGAATTGACATATTTCCTTTTTGAAATTTAAACTGTTTATGTGGATCAAGGGTCAAAGGGTTAATAAGGAAGTAGTAAAGGTAATGCCTGAATTTATAATTGTTTGTGTAAGTTCTGTTTTGTCTAATTTATATATACCTGTATATATGTGTGTAAGGTGTCCGCCATAACAAGAGGCACTGCCTTAGGCGGACAACCTGGTAAGATTCGTGAATACGTTTATCTTGGAATTATTGAATAAATAATCTTGAATCTTGAATCTTTCTCACTCTCCTTAACCAAACCCTCTCCCTAATACACACTATGCTCGCTCGCTCACTCGCACACCCACCAACCCACCCACTCACTTCAGCCCAGACCATTCGCCAGTCAACCTACCCGCCCATCAGTCCGCCAGCGCAGCGGGCAACTCACCCATCCACCCACCCAGCTACCCAGCCAGCCACCCACCACCTGCTCTACCCACCCGCCCGCCCATCTGCCCACCCAAACATAACCACTTGCCCACCCACCCACCTACTCACCTGCCCACCCACCAACTCACGCTCCTCCACCCACCCAGACACCAACCTGCCCAGCATCCCACCCATTCGCCAGTCTGCCTGAGCGTTCACCCGCCCGCTCGCTCAGAACATAACAATCCAGATGATTTAAATAATTATTTGTATATTTTAGGCCCATTCCTCAGTCGAGAAAGCTGGTCTGATCGGACTGGTCAAAATGCGTTATCTCCTTTGTGACGATGGCCTGAGTTTGCGCGGTGACGTCCTCCAAGAGGCAGTTGAGCGTGACATACAGGATGGACTAATACCATTTTATGTACGTATTCATGATAACGATTGACCACAGCACAACTAGGTAGGCAACCGATCTTAAAGAGCAGCAGTAGCAACAGTAGTACTGGCGGTGGCGGTAGCAGCAGCAGCAGCAGCAGCAGCAGCAGCAGCAGCAGCAGTAGTAGTAGTAGTAGTAGTAGAAGTAGTAGTAGTAGTAGTAGTAGTAGTAGTAGTAGTAGTAGTAGTAGTAGTAGTAGTAGTAGTAGTAGTAGTAGTAGTAGTAGTAGTATTGGTAGCGGTAGCGATAGCGGTAGCGGCGGCAGCGGCAGCGGCAGTAGCAGTAGCAGTAGCAGTAGCAGTAGTAGCAGCATCAGCAGCAGTAGCAGTAGCAGCAGTAGCAGCAGCAGCAGCAACAACAGCAGCATATACCGAGTGATTTGACCGTTCATGACCATGACGCCATGGCAAGGCGCAGCCATTATGAGGTGTCAAATCACTCAAAATACTCTTTGCATCCCGCCAAAGAATTGGCTGGGTATTATGTGATAGCGTCGTCCGTTCGGGCATAATTATTACGACGCCATAATCATGCGGTTAAAGAACAATAATCAGGCTTTAATAGCTAAATGTAGATGCAGTCTATAGAGGTATTTATGATTTCAAGTTACAGTTTAATTACATGGTCACCATAGTGTGAGGTATGGAGATCTTTCTTAGTGGATTTTTCCAGTCTTAGCTATGCCCCGCCCATCTCTAGCTAAGCTCCACTCACGCTTGGCCAGTGGTTGGGATAGATCGATCGCCGAACTCCCTGACAATCAATTTCCTGAAAATTATACGGGTAACCTTTTGACTATTTTGAAACTAAGTTGACTGGGCGCTGTTGCTGCGATAGGCAGCAACAGCACCCAGTCAAATTAGTTTCAAAATATCCAACAGCTGACATGTACAATTTTCTGGAAATTGATAGGCAGGAAGTTCAGAGATTGATCTATCCCAACACGAGTGAGGTGTGGGTGGAGCTTAGCTAAAGATGGGCGGGGCATAGCTAAAAACTGAAATGTCCATTGGACTAGGTCTGAGGAGGAAAACTATCGAAATTGACTTTGATTCAAAATCCAAGCTACTGACGGACATAACTCTGTAACAGTTCATAGGATCTGTTTGAAACTTCATAAGTTGATAGGCTATGTCTGGAGAAGACACCTATTGACCTACGATGATACGAAATCCAAGATGGCCGCAAGCGACCAGTTGCCATCTTGAAGATTTGTTTCCAGATGATACTTTCGCTACCATTATCGGATTGCTTTGAAACTTCATTGGTTTATTGGACTAGCGCTGGTAAGAAACCTTTCAAAATCGGTGCAATGCTAAGTCCAAGACGGTTGACTGCCACTGGTGGCCATCTTCCGGATGATAACTCCGCTACCATTATTGGATTGCTTTAGAACTTTATAGGTTGATTGGATTCGGTCTGGAGAAGAAACCTGTCAAAATCAACACTGATCCTAATTCCGAGATGGCCGCCAGCTGTCAGTGGCCATTTTCAGAATGGGAAGCTTGATACCATTATCGGATCATTTTGAAACTTCGCATTTTGATTGGACTAGGTCTGGGGAAGAAAACTTTCGGAATCGCCGATCATCTGAAATTCAAGATGGCCGATATGCACCGATGGTCATCTTGAAAACTAGTTTCCAGATGACAACTCTGCTACCATTTATTGGATCGCTTTGAAGCTTCATATGTTTATTGAACTAGGCCAGGGGAAGAAACCTAATGAAATCTAGAATGATCTGAAATTCAAGAGGGCCGCCAGCCACTAGCGGCCATCTTGATAATTGGCCCTCCAGATGATAATTATGCTATTCGATTTCTCTCAAATTCATAAGTCTTTGGGAGTGGGTCTGTGGAAAAGCCCATCGAAATTGATGGTGATTCGCAATCCAGTAGGACCTCCAACCACACTTGACCCTTTTCAGTTTATCCTTTCATCATATGACGTCATAATCAACTACGTGACGTGTAAGATAACGTCATAATCAATGACGTCATGAATTACGTAGATAAGTTAGTCATAAACGCATAATTGGTTACGGGCTAGGCGGTATTGTACGAATTGTATAGTCAAATTAGTTTTAAAATATTCAACAGCTTACCTGTATAATTTTCTGGAAATTGATAGTCATGGATGTTAAAGGGAGTTCAGGGATCGACCAATCCCAACACGAGCTAGTTGTGGGTGGGCCTTAGCTAGAGATGGGCGTGGCATAGCAAAAACTGGAAAGGTCTGTTAATTATCTGTGATATTGAGTTATCAATGTTATAAATGTTTAGCACAGAATTAGTTTGCTATCTTACTGATTGAAATTTCCTAGACCCATCACCAGGGCACGGTATTCTGAACCGTTTACCGAGCTCTTGTTTACTTTTTTCAATTCACAAGACAAGGAGAAATGGAGCCCCACTAGAATAGTGTTTAACTGTTTTCTTTTGCAGCTTTGTGCCACATTGGGAACGACCGGCGCATGCGCATTCGATAAACTAAAGGAAATAGGACCAATATGTAAGATTATTCTAAAGTAACGTTTATTAACTCAGATACTTCTAGGGAGCGCAAAAGTAACACCCCACCAAGTCTGATAAATTAAAGCGCGCGCTATCATGCTGGGCAGACATGCGAATGGACGGATGGATTGACAGACGAATGAATCGATGGACTGACAGTGGACGGGAGGCTGGGCAGGCAGGCAGGCAGGCAGGTATGCTGGTGAATATTCAGAAACTAATTTGACTGAATGCTGTTGCTGCCACAGGCAACAACATCACCCAGTCAAATTAGTTTCTAAATATTCAACAACATCTTGATTACATATAGTAATAGACATACAATTGGTACAGCAATGCTTATTCCGTCATCTATTAAGCATTCGTGACGAACTTAGCCACGTCATTCATGATGTAATTGATTATGACGTCATCGTACACGTCATGTCGTTGATTATGACGTCATATGATTGAGGTAAACTACAATTATCCGAAATAAGCTATAGCTGATTGAATCATTGAAGCGACGTTGCATAAACGTTATTGGCAAGTTGTGCCGTAATTTAATGATGAGTCGACACAGTAGAATTAGATATGGCTTCTGCACGTGGTATATTTTGTCTGATATTTCTTGCGTGCGATGCTAAATTGTAAAAATATGGTTAAGCCTAGAACAAATTGCAACAAAGGATTTTTTTATGTTACTAATACGACCTCATTGAACATTAGGCCTATATCCAAAATCCGACGCCGGGAATTGGGATAATTTAGCAGAAATCCTATATGGCCGATATCGCCTAATTTGAGAGTCGGTATCTCTTAAACGATTGCATTTATACCCTGTAAATGTATTATAAGTAGCAAGATATGATAAAAAAAAAAAAATATCAAATTAGCTTGTTGAAAATACACTATGACGTACCTAAGACAACATGGTCTAAATATGACGTCATAATATATCACGAGGGCTGGAAAGCCTTCATATTTTGATGAAAAACTAATTTTCAAGTTCTCCGACATCAACTGAGGAATTTTGACACCTCTCACCTTGTCAATCACGACATAAACTAGAGCATTCAAGTTCATACTTTCTACAGTTGCATCTTTTAGCGGTACACTCCCCTTTACACTCCTGATAACATTCAGAGGCGATTCTGGAGCTTGTGAGAAGTCCATTGTCTTAGGATTACATTTGTTCTCTCATAACAACCACCCCGGTTTTCTGGCTTCAGATTATCCCGTTTACACATTCAAACGTGAACCAGATAGTACACTCCGTAAGTATGGTATATGGCCGCGTCTGATGTTGGTGGAAGGTTTTGTACTCCAACGCACGCTATACTCTTTGAAACCCTATAGCTAAGCTTCATTTTGAACGGAGTCTATGACGGTGTTCACACTAGAGTGCTAATCCGAAGTAAGACCGGAGAACGTCTGATCGAACGCAAATATTCGTTTACGTGTCATAATTTGTGTACACGTGAACGCTTACACGAGTAAAACTAAACTTTGTGATCAATTGGACTTCCTTCGGATTAGCTAATCTAATATGAACACGGCCTAAGGTATCACAAACCCACCTCCATACAGACAAACCAAGGTCTTTTCAACGGCTGGCGAATTTCCTCACGATTCTGAGCTGAACAAAATGCCTCTGCAAGCTTCATGAAGAACTTGTCAGTTTGTGTCTTTTAAAGAGGTGTACATTTTCCAATTCCAAATAATCTGGAGGTGGTATCACAACCACAAACCACATGTATGAAGGTCAGAATATAACAAACCGGCTCATTAAGGTTTCTTATACGGCTTGAATGTCACAAACTGGATACCTAGCTGTTGATTTATCTGACTTAAAATAAAGACCTGATGTTTCTGACCTTAGATGGTGGCAAGGCAATACTACAATATCAGTATCTTCAGAAAAGTGCAAAGCCACTTGTGGCATAGTCGACGTCAGTCTATGCTATTGACAAGTCAGCATCTACATCTATATTTACCATTTGTATTCATCTGCCTTCACCTTTCTATCTAGGAGGTTGATAAAATTGTGTTTGTTCTCTACACTACCTAAGAAATGTGCTTTCTTCGATTTTAATGGCAAGCTGGCAGTAAGGAGGGCCTTTGGTCTAACAGCCCACTTTGAACGTCTTTGGTGTTGCATCTTTAGTTGATGGCCATCTGTAGCCATAAAATGCCACAGTTGAGTTAGTAAAGTGCTTCTTTACATAGGTCACACACTTGTCTGGTATCTCCACAACAGATGTACACTTTTCCTAGAACAGTCGGTGAAGCAAACATCTACCAGCCAACATAGTGATTTCTGGTGTTTCTAGAGGCTGTGCCATCTTTTCCTTTGGCATTTAGTCTTGCTTGCAAATGCATCCGCAAGCTGTGGCTTGTTTGGCTCCTGATGCAATCCGTTTTGTCGAACAGAGCTGGTGGATAATTAAACAGCTCATACTTAAATAGCTCATCTAGACTACAGTCACTGTTGTTAGCAATAATTATCATTCTCTGGATGAGGAGCTGCGAATCCACTTACACTGTCTTGCCAGTTAATGGCAAACCATTTTGCCCTAGTGTTTCCGCATGGTCTTTTCTATTAAACGCGGAAGTCAAATGCGCTCTGACTGTCCTTCCATTCTCATCAGTATGGCCATTCCGGATAGAGAGCTCCTTTTCTCAAATGGATTGTGATCTTGTAGAAATCCAAATATTTCCTCAGCATCCGTCTGGTCTCTGGTTCTTCTTGTGGCTGTCATGTCCATGTGTTGCTTGCCTGTACTGTATTGCTGTCATATCCGTTCTTGCATCATTTCATTAACCTCAGCACAATCAGGCATGGCTAAAAGCCAACGAGTGTGGCTGCTCTCCAGCCATGCCTAGTCCACGTGTAAGGCCACCAGTGCTTTTCACAAAGACCCCATTAACACTTACTCTATCACTAGGTCTGTGAGCAATCCAGTACAGAAACGATCGGTGTTTTTAAAATTACCATAGCCCGTGTATTGCTTTAAAATTAAATGTATTCAATTAATTCTAGTTATTTATTTGACTATCGTAAGCTAGATATATTTGTCCAGTAAAATATTGGTCAATATATAACAAACTTCCAGCAATTTTACATTAACTGAAAACAAATTTCCAAGCAGATATGATCTTATTTGTAATCCAAATAACGGAATTCATGCAATAATTCCGGAATAATTACACGTAATTTCATTATATAGCGTAATTACATAATATTATATTTTCAATGAACTAAATTGATTCTTTGCATGGTATCATATTTCTATCTATTTAAAACACATTTATAGGGTATAAAACCTATTGTTTAGGAGATACAGGGACTCAAATTTGGTGTTGTCAGCCATGTTGGATTTTTGGTAAATTATCACATTTACCGGTGTCGAATTTTAGATATAATGTTCAATGGGGTCGTATTAGTAATATAAAACAAAAAATCGTTTGTTGCAATTTGTTCTAAGTTCATCTAAATATTGGCTTAGATTTACTGAACTATTGTCTAAACCAATCAAATAATAGATTTATGTCACATGACTTTACCGAGGGCTAAGAATGGTATTCTCTTATCAATCCTGCAGGTGAATCCGAGGGTATCTGGATGCACATTGATGCAGCGTATGCCGGAACTGCTTTCATTTGTCCAGAATACCGGAAGTATATGGAAGGCGTGGAGTATGCGCAGTCATTCGCGTTCAATCCTTCCAAATGGATGATGGTACACTTCGACTGCACTGCTATGTGGTGAGTGGTTAACCCGTACCACTCTGGTGTCAAAATTGTTTACATTCTCAAATTAAAGTAAAAGATGAACTGGTGTTTAATTTTCAACAAATTTGGTGGAAGGTGGTGCTGTCGTAGACAGCAACATCTTCCACCAAAATTGTTGAAAAACGTGCACTAGTTTCATTGCTATTGACACTGTAAAAGACAATAGATCGTGGAGACATAGATATAGAACATGTATGTTGCTGGGAGCGCCTTGCCGAGAACGAGACATATACTGAACCGAAAAAGTTTAGCAACACTGAGAATATTACTGTATAAATGTCATTTAACAAAAACAATAAATTGATTCAAATATATTATTTAATTGATTGGCCATTTTCCAATTTGAACAACAGTCTCTTTTTACTGTAATGCTAGCATCGCGCCTTTAACACGGTATCATTCAACGGAAGGGTCCAATTTAAATAATGACACTGAGCTGTCAATACCGGCTGTGACCTCCGCGCTCATTAACCACCGCCATACATCGCTTTCTCATGCTTCGAATTAAGCACCTGATGTCACGAAGAGGGATCGCATCCCATTCCTGGAGCAGTGCAGCTTCCAGCTCCCGCACGTTGTGAAGATGTGGATGGTTCTCACGCACCATACGGCCAAGAATGTCCCACACGTGTTCGATAGGAGACAGGTCCGGTGGGCTCGCTGGCCAGTCCAACACCGGAACGTTGTTAGCCTCAAGGAAATCACTGGTGACCCTAGCTGAATGAGGACGGGCGTTGTCTTGCTGGAACATAAAGTCTGCATGATGCTGCATAAAAGGGATGACAACAGGGGCGACAACTTCTTCACAGTAACGTTGAGCCGTTACATTTCCGCGAATCACAATAAGATCTGTTTTGCCATTTTCATGGATTCCAGCCCACACCATGACCCTGCCGCCACCGAATCTGTCGTGCTGAATGATGTTGGCTGCATCCTACCGTTCTCCTAAATGTCGGCAAACCCGTTGCCTACCATCCGCCACAGCCACACAAAACCTCGACTCATCACTGAACAAAACCTGGCTCCATTGTTGAGCACGCCATCGCATGCAGTCCAGCATCATGGAGTCTGTTTCGCACAGTTTGTGCATGCACTGTAGTGCCGGTAGAGGTGTGCAAATTACGGGACAGTCGTGGCGCATCTCAAACCTGTGACGTGATGACGTCACTAAGTAGCGGTCTTCTCGTGGTGTTGTTGCTCTCGGTCTGCCAGATCGTGGTCAGTCATTAACATGTCCAGTTTCCTGCTCCCGTTGGCGGAGACGGGAAATGGTTGAGGCGTGAACATTAAAATGTCGAGCAACAGCGCGAACGCTCTGCCCAGCAGCGAGTCTTCCCATTGCTTCACGCGCTGATTTTCGGGTATCCCTGGGCGGCGGCCCATGTTCGGTAGGGTAAAGTTTCAAGCGTTTTCTGTTAACGTTCGTTATCTGCTTTTGTAATATGGTGAATTTTTGCCTCCGCTACCCGCCAATGTGGGCCAGTGCATGAAAAATGCATTTTCACATGCAGTAAGTGTGCGGCCGAGAAATGCAAGAAATGATTTGCATTTCTTCATGATCAGCGAGACATTACATTGACGAAACATGCCTGCAAATTTGATTATAAATGGACGCATAGTTTTAATACAACAAACAAAAACTTCACTGTTACTAAACTTTTTTGGCTCAGTATAGATTTAAATATGTAGATTGTGGTTCGTGGTGAACCAGTTATAGATATAGAATATGTAGATTGTGATGAGTGATGACTGACGAACCAGACATGGATATAGAAAATGTAGATTATGATGAATGGATCGTGGTTAACCAGACATGGATATAGAAAATGTAGATTATACTGAGTGGCTTGTGGTGAACCAAGCTAGCATAGACATGTAATATGTAGATCTTGGTAAATTGCTCGTGGTGATCCAGACATAGATATATAATATGTAGATTGCCCACTTTAATATGGTACCGATACTGTGCTTGATGCAAATGACGTTAGTCCCTTAAGATTTATGACCAACTGCCAGACAGGTTTAATGTACAATGCTTCTATGTATTGTGTTATACTGTATTGTAGGGTGAAAAATAGTGGCGCGCTCCACAGAACGTTCAACGTGGATCCACTCTACCTGAAACACGACAACACAGGTATGGTTGTATACGGCTATATCTGTTCGTGTACCTTTATTTTAGCAAGGGAGGAGTCCAGGTTTAGCTATGCCCCGCCCATCTTTAGCTAAGCTCCACCCATCTCTAGCTAGGCTCCACCCATCTCTAGCTAGGCTCCACCCATCTCTAGCTAAGCTCTACCCATCTCTAGCTAAGCTCCACCCATCTCTAGCTAAGCTCTACCCATCTCTAGCTAAGCTCCACCCATCTCTAGCTAAGCTCCACCCATCTCTAGCTAAGCTCCACCCATCTCTAGCTAAGCTCCACCCATCTCTAGCTAAGCTCCACCCATCTCTAGCTAAGCTCCACCCATCTCTAGCTAAGCTCTACCCATCTCTAGCTAAGCTCCACCCATCTCTAGCTAAGCTCCACCCATCTCTAGCTAGGCTCCACCCATCTCTAGCTAAGCTCCAACCATCTCTAGCTAAGCTCCACCCATCTCTAGCTAGGCTCCACCCATCTCTAGCTAGGCTCCACCCACGCTTTGCCCGTGTTGGGATCAATCGTTCCCTGTACTCTCCGAAGCCCAATTTCCCGAAAAATATACGGGTAAGCTGTTGAATAGTTTGAAACTATTTGACTGGGTGCTGTTGCTGCAATCAGTACAATTAGTTTCAAAATATTCAACAACATTTTTATTAATTAGTAAAGACATACAATTCGTACAACAATGCTTATTCCGTCATCAATTATGCGTTCGTGACAAACTTATCGACGTCACCATCAACAGGACCCAGTCAAATTAGTTTCAAAATATTCAACAGGTTAGCTGTATAATTTTCTTAGCTTAGCTAAAGATGGGCGGGGCATATGTAAAACTGGAAAGGGTGCATTAAGAAAGATCTCCATCCCTCACAATGTGGTGAATTTGACCTGTGTGTAAATAAACTGGAACTTGAAATCATAAACGCCTCTATAGACTGCATCAACATTTAAAATCTATTAAAGCCTGAATTTCGTTCTTTAACTGCTTGACAAAAAACTTAAAGGAAATCTCACCTTATCTTATACAAACCAATCAGGTGATAGAATTTGCCACCTATAATCCATCCCTGACGTTTTAGCTTTTTATCATTCCGACAACGAAAGATAATCAGGCTTTAGTAGCTAAATGTTGATGCATTTCTACAGCCTCTGATGGCTGTCATGATTTACTTTTCAACCAATCAGAAAAAACAAGTGTGTCTGCCTCTGTACATACGCGCAGTCATCGAGGTGCCAGCTATACTTTGGGAATGTAGCATGAAAGCAATCATACATGTAACCGGTTGAGTATTTTGAAACTACTTTGACTGGAAGTTGTTGCTGCCATACGGGATGAGTATTCCATAATAAAGAATGTAATGCATTGGCACTTACATGACATCACGCACTATCGCTTGAGGAGACAAAATGGTGGCGTCACTGTTCAACATTTACGCGATATTACAAAGCAGATAATTGTGATACAGATCAGGGAATGTGACAGAATATGACTGATATGGAATCTATAAACAATACTCTAGCGGTGCACTATAGCATTTGAGATGAGATTAGCATCCCTTTAAAATGCCATACATTGTTTATGAGTGCCATATTTGATCAATTGAACAGCTATTTGTTACACTACAACGCCATTACGCTTTTAAATGGTTACGACAAAGGGGAGGTTTGTGTGTGGAGGGGTGGGATGGGGATTGGGTGGGGGTGGGTGGGTGGGGCAAATTCTTTATACAAGGAACAGAATAGTATGTTGTTGCTTTTAGAATTAAATAAAACTTTCTAAATGCGATGCCACCAATGCATTGGCCAGTGCGAGAGTTAATCACCTTACCACTTGCTATATCAGTGATACTTTACAGTGGACAGCTCAGTCAAATTAGTTTCAAAATATTCAACAGAATGTTTATTAAATTGTAAATTCACCTAAATCATACAATTCAGACACTTTCGTGACGGACCCACGCCATTTTTATTATTACGTCAGATACTAGTGTGACAGATCGGATCCCTCCATTACATTCCTAAGCACTGGAGGTATACTTCATTCAGGTCGCTGGCAATTAATGAATCCAATCTGTCACTCAAGTATATGACGTCATAATGAATTACGTAGACTGACATCACAATCAAAATGCGTAATGAATGACGTCAGAAACATTGAATAGTACGAATTGTATGTCTACTATTTAATATCCATTCTGTTGATTATTTTGAAAGCCATAGGCAGCAACAGCACCCAGTCAAATTAATTTCAAAATATTCATCAGCATACCTGTATAGGGTTCTGGAAATTGAGATTCAGGGAGTTCAGGGTTCGATAGATCTCAAAACGGGCATGTGTGGACGGAGCTTAGCTAGAGATGGGCGTGGCATAGTTAAAAGTGAATTCATCCCTTAGGTAACTGTAAAAGTCTTGAAGAAGGTGTGTATCTTTTCTCTTAACCAGGACCGTCAATCAAGTACCTTAGTTGTCCACTTTCCTTTGAATAATCATAAGTGATGGATACGACTTTTGTATATAATTTTGAAATTAATTTGACTGAAACCCATCGCCGCCGCAGCAAATGGCTCCATTCAAATTAGTTAAAAAAATATTCAACACCCTGCATTGGTTTTAAAACTGAGATCATGGGAATTTGGGGACAAAAGGGTTAAAATACTATATGAGTAATGTCATTCTTTCACATGCGGCTATGATCAGGAGCAGCCATTGACTATATGGTAAGAACTCTTTTCTTTGAACTTTTTTCTTTTCTTTCGTCGTCGTCGTCGTCGTCGTCGTCGTATTTATTCTTTTTCTTGAATCTAAATAGAGCACGGAATTATAATTACATGTACCAATACCAGGCGTGATCGATCCCGATATTCGCTTGACTTTTGTTCCAATTTTCCGATGCTTTGGAAAGGACTTGTTGAGTCAATTTTTACATTATTACGTTATTTATATAAGATTTCTTCATATTTTGGTATTCAATATAACCATTTAATACCGTAGCATTCATGCGCGTACATACACGCACGCACGCACATACGTACTGGCTAGTGTAGATATGCATACATATGCCTCAATATAAAATATAAATTCCCATAGTCTCAGAATGGAGCACATAAGATGAATCTAAAATACATTCTACGAGATGCGGTAAATGATTTAGCGAGATTACATCTAAATTAATTACGTAACATGCCATGTTTAATTATATTTGAAACGAGAGTTGATGGTAGAGGCTTATGTAGGCCTACAGCACGGCACCGACGAATATGTCTACACGTAACCAGTGACGGCAAGTCAGTTGTATCACAAATTGTATGGCTACGTCAAAAGACAATGTTGTAATCCCGAACAATTCCGGGTTCATTTTCGTGAAGGTACGGTGAATATAATTGAATTGGTGCAGAAGCAATCTTCGCGTGCCAATCACAGGTGTCAAAATTGACATGTCCCACAGCGAAAGGTCGCCACCTATGGCGAACAGTGTCGGAAACTGCCGAGTGGTAGCAGAATAGCGGGCGTGACCAGGGTGATTTTGAACGCATGGAGTATTTATGGTGAACGTTCGAGTGAAATAATTGACAAATTACGATTTGTAAATCCGTGAGATTTTTAGTTGCAATTTAGAATTTTCCTAATAAACGAAGCAGGACTTAGCCTAAATGGATACTAATCTCATTTCAAATATTGTATTGTACTAACACCTCGATTTATTTCAAGAAAATTCCAATATTTTCTCTTAGAAAATGTCCATTTGCAGACTAAGAGAATAATACTATTTTTGAAAATTTACCACTTGAATGACTGGCTCGATTATCGAGCCAATCATTACAGTCGTAAATTATCAAAAATAGTATTCTCTTGGTCTGCAAAAAGACATTCAATAATATAATATTCTGATTCTATTGACCAAATTTAGCCTTAAAAGGGCTAAAGCGCCGGAATTATTAACTGATCGAGTGAAATAACGGTCAGCGTAAGCTTACTGGGACGTCTGATTTGTCTCAATATTTTGGAAGGGTGCCAATGAGCAAATCGTCATCCTTGTTGATAACGTACAAGCGCGAGATGCATACTGTATAGTATATAAGCAACAGCAACCACATCTCCAGGTTGCAATTCGTGTTTTATGTTAACTTTAGCTGATGTATTTTAGGGAAATTAGGTTTATTATAGGTCATTACATCGGGTGCTTGAGGTCAAGGAGTGCATTTTGTTTGTCATTTTGATGTTTCATAATATGTCTATAGGCCTAACAACAACATCCATGTAATAGTGCTATGCTACAGAAAATGCGTCATGTATTAAAGGTGCACATTCACACAAATGCTTGGAAATAAAGTTGTTAAAATTATATAATTTTAGAAGCTTAAATTGTGTAACTCAATGTAATGAAACGAAATAAATCTTAACATATGATGATTTCATTCCATATAAATACATTTCGTAGGTTTAGTTGTGAATTTGAAATAGGGAGTCGTTCCTCTAATTCAATTTGACAACTTAAAAAACTATATTAACTTATACGTGATGAAATCATATGTTAAGATTTATTTCGTTTCATTTCATCTAAGCACACAATTTAAGCCTCTAAAAGTATATAATTTTAACAATTTTCTTTTGAACCGTTCTGCTGTGAATATGCACCTTTAATTGATAAACACATATATGTAAACTACTTTATCTTGAAGAGCACGAGCCTATATAGTACCATATGCATAGATCACTTTAATTTAGCTATTAATTAATGTCATTATTTATCACCAAAATATCTATTCCTAATAATATATAAATTAATTGCGCTAATTCCCATTTCTACATCATCTAATATTTATTAGATTGCATATTGGACAAGGTCAGTTTATTGGCTCGCGAGAACTTTAACACACCATTATTTGTTTTGATCAAATGGATTACAGCCATAACCTTGTCCAGTTAGCTTCATTTTTCACTGTTTAAATAACATTATGGTCAGTACTGCCGAAACTATCCCTTATATGCATTACAAGGATAAGCATAGAGCGGGAAATTTATGTTCTGACATATTCCCCTGTCATTTGTCAATGAAGGCATCCGGTTTTAGCTATGCCCCGCCCATCTTTAGCTAGCTCCGCCCGTGCTGGAATCGATCGATCCGTGCAGCCCCTGACTATCAATTTTGGCTGATTGATCTGTCAAAGGTTTGAAAGAGTTTGCCAAATCTGCCTATGTCGCAACGATAGTGCGTGTTCTTAAACTACGCCTCATTAATTATTTGGCCAATTTTAATCAAACTTGTCTAGGAGGAGGCATCCAGAGGTGATAGGTTTCAGATTAAAGATTTTCTTAAAAATCCAGGGAAAACACATAAAGGACTAGGCCCTACTCACCATTAACTGACTAGCAGGACGATTCTAATCAAACTTGACTGAAATAACATTAACATGGTAGGGTTCAAAACATCTTTACATAAATTTGATTGGCCAATTTCTGGCCAGAATTTTTGAATTTCTGAAAATATCAAGGAGAGCGCTGAAAAGACTATACTCCTCATTCACAACTGGGATGGTTTTAATAAAAAAAGATTGGCTGCTGAAACAGAAAATTTTCCCAGATAAAACCAAACCCGAAACGGAGTGGGTGGGTTGTCCAGGGACTATCCTCCGAAACAGTTGGCCATCCAGATACTCTCAAGTGGCATATCCTGCATTTCCACACCTAAATATGGTCCTCACCTGGCTGTTAAATTATTCTATTTTGACCAAACTATTTTCATGACAGGCGGAGCATAGTTTGTTTGGTCTGGCAGGCAGTAACATTATTATCCAAAACTTCAAATGTTTCTTACCTAGTTGCATCTGATCAGTAGGATTCAAATAGTTAAAATCCTCCAGACTCTTCTATAGAATGTAATATAAAGTAAAATTAAATAATTAACTAAAATTTCCTACATTCCTACCCTATTCCACAAAAGGGTTATTACAAGAAACTCTCACCCCCACCCTCCATCCACCTCCCCCCCCTCTCTCTCTCTCTCTCTCTCTCTCTCTCTCTCTCTCTCTCTCTCTCTCTCTCGCTCGCTCGCTCTTCTCCCTCCCTCCACCCCCCTCTCTCTCTCTCTCTCTCTCTCTCTCTCTCTCTCTCTCGCCCCCACCTCCATCCACCTCTCTTAAATTCATTCCCAGCTTCACACATCCACATTCCCTATGTATTGTATACACACTTGCTTCCCCCACCCATCCTGCTCTAACTTCTATCATTATGTTTTCTTTTTTATTTCCTGTCTTTTTAACTTTCTTAACATTGTCCTTCTCGTTCAGCCCTTCTGTTTACACCCCCCCCCCCACTGTTTCTTAGAAGCTCTTTTCTTTCCCTACCCATCCCTGAAAACCGGCACTGGGACAAATATCGTACCATATAGGTATATAGGCCAGTAACCTGCGTTTTAATGAGAAAATAATTTATGTTTACTCCCGTTTCTTTTTTCTCCTCATTTTGTCTACTTTTCTATCTTTTGCACTTCCTTTCTTTCTTTATTCCCAAGTGGACGACCACACCACTCATGCCACCACTCATGACACCACTCATGACACCACTCATGACACCACTCATGACACCACTCATGCCACCACTCATGACACCACTCATGACACCACTTATGGCACCACTCATGACACCACTCATGACACCACTCATGACACCACTCATGACACCACTCATGACACCACTCATGACACCACTTATGGCACCACTCATGACACCACTCATGACACCACTCATGACACCACTCATGCCACCACTCATGACACCACGCATGACACCACTCATGACACCACTCATGACACCACTCATGCCACCACTCATGCCACCACTCATGCCACCACTCATGACACCACTCATGACACCACTCATGACACCACTCATGACACCACTCATGACACGACTCATGACACCACTCATGACACCACTCATGACACCACTCATGACACCACTCATGACACCACTCATGACACCACTCATGACACCACTCATGACACCACTCATGACACCACTCATGACACCACTCATGACACCACTCATGACACCACTCATGACACCACTCATGACACCACTCATGACACCACTCATGACACCACTCATGACACCACTCATGACACCACTCATGACACCACTTAATGCACCACTCATGGCACCACTCATGGCACCACTCATGACACCACTCATGACACCACTCATGACACCACTCATGACACCACTCATGGCTAAGTCACCATACACTTGATCGCAGTATGCTTCAGAACATATATACATATATAGAGAAATTGTATTGGTCAATTTATATTTGGTGGTCATATTGGATTTCCGAAAATATTCAATACATTTTTTAAAAGACATCTTATTGATCGGTGATCGTTAGGCCGATTTTAAACAAACTTTAATAAGTCAAATTGATCGGGGTATACTTCAGAACATACAGAAATTTGATTTTTTTTGGTTATTTGAAGTTCTTTCTGCGAAATTTCATTTGGATTTTCAAAAATATTCAATAAATTGTTTAAAAGACTAGTACTCATTAACCACCTGGGTGATTTCAAACAAACTTGACTGGAAGGACACTAGAGTGACAGACTTCAGGAATTCTCCAGAGATATTCGTTTGACTATTCCACAGTCTGATACCGTAGCACTATGTTCTTGCATGTGGGACCATGAATTTCTGCAAGTTCCCACGTGTTAATATAGCCACATGAATTAGTTGGGCTCTCGAGATTTCCACTAGGCCGTATAAAAACAATATATCATAATGCCTTTGGCCTGTGCTCTTCTTTGTTGGCGAGAAGGCCATTGTAGATGGTTAACCATTTGTGTAACGCTACTGGTCTTATAATAGTCGCTCATAACAAATCTGCCTGCTCGGCGTTGAACCATCTCCAGCTGGCTGATGTTGTTGGCTGTAGGCGGATCCCATATTACACTCGCGTACTCCACGAGAGGTCGCACTAGAGTTTTATAGCAACATTCTTTTGTTTTCTTGGGAAATTGGTGTGGATTCCGTTGTATAAAGGCCCTGGTGCCATGGGCCCTCTTGGTAATCTGCGTTATATGATGGTTCCATTTTTTATTCCCAGATATTTAGCTGTATCTGATTCATCAAGTATGTGGCCATGGATTGTGTAAGGTCTTGAGATTGGAATCCTCTTGTTGGTTTTATGAAGCACTGGGCACGTTTTAGAATGAAATTCCATCAGCCAGTCACTCTCTCACTATCAAGGTCATTTTGGAGCCGTTTTGCATCTGCACTTGATCTGATCCTGAGAATAGAGTCAGGTTAATGGACATTTCCAGTTTTAGCTATGCCCCACCCATCACTAACTAAGCTCCACCCACACCTCGCCGTGTTGGGATTGATCGATCCCCGAATGACCTAGCTATCAATTTCCTGAAAACTATACAGGGAAGCTGTAGAATATTTTGTAACTAATTTGACTGGGTGCTGTTGCTGCCTATGGCAGCAACAGCGCCCAGTGAAATTAGTTTCAAAATATTAAACAGAATATTTATTAAATAGTAAAAGCAAACAATTTGTACAAAAACGCATAGACCGTCTTCAAATATGCGTTCGTGACGTACTTATCGACGTCATTCATGATGTCATTCATTATGATGTCATTCTACACATCACGCAGTGCATTATGACGTCATATGATGGGTGGGTACTCTGGAAAGGTGAATTGGTGATTCTGGCGAGATGCTGTCATGAAGGTTAGTTATGAATATAAGAAATAAAAGTGGCCCAAGAACACTGCCCTATGGTACACCAGTCTGACTCTATACGAGCTGTCAACGTAGAGACACCCTCTCCCTGTCTGTGACGTCACACCATCTAGTACTGCCTGTGGTTGGCACTTTCCAAGGACGTCTTTGATCCAGTTGTTGACATACGCTCATATTCCGTAGTATTCTAGTTTGTGGAGTAGTCTCGGATGGGCTACCTTGTCAAAATCTGTGGAGAAGTCGAGCAGTATCGCATCTGTCCGACGTTTGTGCGTGGGCACGGTCTTGAATGCTACTGATTGGCTGTGTCTTGCTCGGACGCTGTTTTCGAAATTCATGTGTGCTGATCGAGAATTTGTCCATACGGCCCAGGCTTGAACTGCAAATATAATGTGTTCTAGGATTTTGTAGGTAACTGAGGGTAGAGATTGTAGACGATAGTTCTCTGCTTTGTTCACTCCTGTCTTGAAAATGGCTAACACGTTTGCATTTTCCCACTCTCTTTGTATGATACCTTGGCCAGTAGAAGCTTGGAACGACATGGCATAGACTGGAACCAGCTCATTTGTCAGTTATCTTAGAAGTCAGGTAGGTATGCCGTCAGATCCTGTCACTTTGTAAATCTTTAGGCTAGCTATTAGCTCCCTTCAACAGTCACTATGATTTGTCCAATGGCCGAGTAAGGACTTAATTGGTCCTTTATTTGGGATTGTGTAGCTGTCTTCGTTCTTGTTGAAGACGGACGAGAACTGCAGGTTTAGAACATTAGCTTTGTCCAAAGGGTCGGAATACACAGTGCCATTTGATGCTCTTAGTGGTGCGACTCCTGAGATTTCACATTTTCTTGCTGTTTATAAAGCTACAGAATCGCTTTGGGTTACTGGCTGAATCGGGGTTGATGAGATTTGTGATATATTCGTTATATTCATGTTTGCATGAAGACCGAGGATACTTCTTCCGGTATTGGTATTTTTCAAAATCAGATTCCTTATTCGTTCGATTGTCTTGAATGTAGCTGCGTCTTGAGAGTTGTTTGACATCTCTATTGATCCATGGCTGGCTGTATCTGATTGATGCCATCTTAGATGGTATTGAACTATTGAGGGAATTGATCAGGCGGCCTTTCATCACATCCCGCATTTATGTACTGAAGTAGTGGTTTTATGTTGTGTAGTGAAGTTCTTTTGGAATGACGTGCAAGCACTTTTCATCTCGTCAATGCTGGCCCGTTTTCAGAGATAGTTTCCTTTTCACGGGCTTGCGTGTTGGTGTGATGTTTGTGTCAACATATACGATGTCACAATCACTTATACATGGAAAGGCTACATATTTGTTTAAACGAACATGTGCAGGAAATTATTAAAAAGCCGTGTAATCAAGCTTGACTGGACTAACTTTAGCGTGGTACGCCTCAGAACATCTCTTACAGAAATTAGATTGATCAAGTTTTGGCTACCATGTTTGATTTCTGAAAATATCCAGGAGAACACTGACAATTATGTAAATACATCCATATAGGTGTATCAACTATCATATGAAACTGCACTAATAACTACATGGTCGGTCGCTGAGTATGTTTACCATATTCATCTAACGATAGTATAAATTTCATTTTATTTCAGCACTGGCAAATTCCGTTGAGTCGTCGCTTTCGTGCTCTGAAACTCTGGTTTGTTATCAGGGCATTCGGGATACAAAATCTTCAGAGGCACGTGCGTGAGGTAAGAATTGAAATGGTTGTTTATCACCCTGGTCAATAGTGAAACTAGGCTATTGTATTTGGACCTGCTGCCTGCATGCCCAACAGTCTAACCGCCCACCCGCCCGCCTCCCTGCAGGCTTGGAGGCATGCATGCCCATGTTGTTTATCAGAAACTACTCATCTGTTGTCAATCAAATTTGGAGATTAACTGACCAACCGACCAATTGACAGCACGACTGACCGACTGACCGATCGATTGATCGATCGACCAGCAGGCAGATAGGCAGGCTGGTAAGCAAGCAGACAGGCAATGTAGGCAGGTAGGCAAGCAGCGCCTGACTGACTGATTGACTAATATATATATATATATATATATATATATATATATATATATATATATATATATATATATATATATATATATATATATATATATATATATATATATATATATATATATATATATATATATATATATATACCTGAGGCTTACTAAAATGCCACTGATGAGTTTGTTTCACACCATTATTCAATTCCTTTCTGTTCTCACAGGGTGTCCGACTGGCGAAGATATTCGAAGGTCTATTGCGACAGGATACACGATTTGAAATACCGGCGCAAAGAATTCTGGGATTAGTCGTCTTCCGGTTAGAGGTGCGTACGTACATGTTCCTTGATAATGCAGGTTACAATGTTACCTGTTACCATTACCGGGTCAACAACCTGCATTATCAGTGTTATAGATATATTATAGACATGTTCTGCTGTATGGGAATATCTTTTCTACAAAGCTCACCACGTCTCAACCACGTCCTATAGGCATATACTGCAATTTTCCTGAAGATAAAAAAGACAAGAAAATTGTAGCTTGCCAAATAATAATAATTTATAATAATTAATAACTTTTTTTAATGTCTCTATAAGTCTTAAAATAAACTACGTAGATCATTTGCTTAATTAACTGGACTGTATACTTATCATGTGTAACTCTCGTCTAGTGTTATTTGTAAGGAGCTCGTTGTCACAAAGCCCTTCTGATTGGCCTCCTGTTGATACATGTAAAGTTACAGTACAACGTAATGATATGAGATAAGAAACAAGTGAACTTGAACATAGACTATTAAGATCGGCAACAATGAATACGTGTGATTCAAGAATCAATGCCCATCCAATAATCTGAGTCCTGGATGAAATATTCTGTCATTTCTTCTAGGTTGCGTCAACAATTTTGTGGAAGTAGGAGTTTAGCCAATAGGCTGTTCCATTTTTTGCGTAGCTCTAGCTAAGTAGATAAGCTATTGAATATTTTGGAACTAATTTGACTGGGCGCTGTTGCTGCCTATGGCAGCAACAGCGTCCAGTCAAATTAGTTTCTAAATATTCAACAGCATGTTTATTAAATAGTAGAGACATACAATTTGTACAACGTGTCGGACTATTAAGAGTTAAACACGGACCAAATATAAGCATTTATGACGTAATGCTTATGACGTCATCCTACACGCCGCTTAGCTCATTATGACCTCATATGACGTCAGATGATAGATGCATACTCTGGAAAGGTGAATTGTGTCTTGGAAGTAACTTAAACACGGCTATTTCCTCGAAGCCGACTGTAGAGTGGATCTTTCGGAGACATTTGGTTCAGTTTTCCTAATTTGATGGTCTGTTTCAGCCCACCAAAGTTCTTTTTGTTCTTGGTTCGACCGACCCTGGCAAATCCGCCAGTTCCTATATTTTCTATAAAACAATAGGTTGGTATCCACTGAAGAATGACATGTTTTTCACTACAGTCTACGTATACTATTTACTGCCTCCAATAAGGACAGAATGATTTCTATTCTACTCTGAAGAGCTTCTAAAGCTAACTTTAACTCAGCAAAATGGACACTTGAAATTCATCTATCCACAACGACATAGATGCTTGGCACACGACTTCAATTTCTGTAGTGTAATTTCACAATTTATACATCGCTTCCCAGTCGGTGTATGCGTGTCTTGTACGTCACATCTGGCATACCTGAGTGTAGTGTTCTCTTTCCCGTGTCAGATTCTTGGCATTGTGTTTGGATTTCGATGTGACGTGTTTAAGAACATTTACAATGGGTGACCTCATGATCGGCTAGAATGTTGGTGATTTCACTTGGAAAGTCTATCGACCTGTACTTCAGCAGGCTTCTGGAGGCGGAGAGTCGCCACTAGCGTGAGGTGTCTCAGTGGGCATAGGGATTGATGTCTCAGTGGGCATAGGGATTGATGTCTCAGTGGGCATAGGGATTAAGCTTAGATTTGTCGAACTGAACACCTTTGACGCTCGTTTCGTTCGAACACGATTATTGGGGCACTTGAAGTATTTTATGCATATAACTATAGATTAAATGTGTCAACTACTGGCAGCTATCATCACCTGACTCTTCTTTAACATACACACGGCTAAAATAAATCATTGTTACTTACCACTCCAGGGTGATAATCAATGGACAGAGGCACTACTGAAGCGCATTAACAGATCTGGTAAACTGCATATGGTACCAGCATCACTAAAGGGCAAGTACGTTATTAGATTCACAGTCACGTCACAGTATACCACAGAGAAGGACATTGCACGTGATTGGCGTATCATTCGACAAATGGCAACTCGAGTTCTTCAGGTTATTAAAAGCATATTTTGTACATCTTATTCATCATTTAGTGATTATGTGTGATGTATAGAGTGTGATTGTATGATTCTAACTCTCCCTTTGAACCACGAATGGCGCAAATTTTATTTTACCACACAAGTAACATGTAGAGCTAACCCTGATCAAGCGGGTTACTGGACCGTTACTGGACAAACACCAGACCAATGTGGCCCGGTTGCAATTTAATAATGGCCCAGTCAAGCGTGATATCTTAGAGTTCTCATAGAGAAGAAGTATGCTTAGAATGGCAATTTCAATAAATCTTGTGGGACACCCCCCCCCCCCACGAGGCTTTTTTTGGAAATTTCCTCCAGATGCTATCGTAAATCTCACGGAAAACGAAAACTTTTTCTGAGCGAGACCGCCCCGCACCACCCCCCACCCCAGCCCTGAACACCCATTTTACATTATACCCACAAACTTCGAAACTTGTCTGCGCCATTGGTGCGTACGCCATTTAAGGTATTCGCGCTGCCTTCAACCGTAGTCATCTAATGTCGTTTCTGGTTAATATTTTATTCTGTCTTGGTTATTTGAAGGGATGGATCCAGTTTTAGCTATGCTCCGCCCATCCCTAGCTAAGCTCCACCACGCGTTGCCCGTGTTGGGATTGATCGATCCCTGTACTCTCTGAATCCCAAATTCCAGAAAATTATACAGCTAAGCTGTTAAATATTTTGAAACTAATTTGACTGGCCACTGTTGCTGCCCAGTCAAATTAGTTTCAAAATATTCAACAGCATGTAATCTTAAATAGCAAAGACATACAATTCGAACAACAACGCTTAGTCCGTCATCAATTAAGCCTTCATGACGAATTCATCTACGGCATTCATGACGTGATTAATTATGACGTCAGCCTACACGTCACTTAGTTGATTATGACGTCATATGATTGACTGAGAAACGGGATTCATGAATTTGCTTGATTCCATGGTGCTCCGAAAGTGATGATGTCACAATTGCCATTCAGTACGGATAATACATGTACGCTTTAGGATATCAGATTATCACACATTTTATTACATATTGTCGTAATGGAAAAATTCGATCTATCAATCAAGTATCCGACATCATAGTAAAATACGTCTCTTATTTGCTGACGTCACAATCAAAATGACGTAATCCCGTCACAAAGATGGCAGCACATAATGTTGGACCGGCGACGATATTTGTGTCTAAATGTATGCATTTAATTAATTTACATTTTAATAAACATTTTGTTCAAAATATTCAACAGCATACATATACCGCTACTTTACAATGGAGGAATCAAGTTTCTCGGTCAACCAAATGACGTCATAATCAACTACGTGACGTATGATGACGTCATAATTAATAACGTCACGAGCCTTTAATTCATGACGGTTTAAGCGTTGCTGTACGAATTGTATGTCTTTACTTTTTAATAAACATGTTGTTGATTATTTTGAAACTAATTTAACTGGGCGCTGTTGCTGCCATAGACAGTAACAGCACCCAGTCAAATTAGTTTCAAAATATTCAACAGATTTCCTGTATAGTTTTCTGGAAATTGATTGTCAGGGAGTTCAGATCGATCCCAACACGCGCGACCAGTGGGTGGAGCTTAGGTAAAGATGGGCGGGGCATAGTTAGAACTTGATTCCTCCATTTAATTTCTAGGCAGGATTCAGGTTTCACGGTTCCAAATCGATTCTAACACGCTTTCAAAGTGGGCGTGGGTTGCCATTAAATGGGTAGGACATGGCTAGAAATGGAGACTTCTATTCTCACTTCAGATACCTTAATTATAACGAGGTCATTAGAGCTTTCCACTTTATCCATCCATCATATGACGTCATAATCAACGACCTAACGCGTAGAATGACATCATAATGAATGACGGCATTATGACGTCGTGAATGGAGTAGATAAGTACGCCGCGAACGCATATTTGATGACGGACTATGCGTTGTTGTACGAATCGTATGTCTTTACTATTTAATAAATATTCTGTTGAATATTTTGCAACTAATTTGACTGGACGCGGTTGCAACAGCTACCAGTCAGATTAGTTGCAAAATATTTAACAGATTACCTGTATAGTTTACAGGAAATTGATAGTTGGGGCATTCTGGAATGGATCAATCCCAACATGGTGAAGTGTGGGTGGAGCTTAGCTAGAAGTAGGCGGGGCATAGCTAAAACTGGAACGGTCCATTAGTTAAATACCTTACGTTTTGCAGGAAGAATTTACAGACGAAGAAATCGACGAAGAAGAAACTGAAGAAGAACGAGAGGAGCTGAACCAGAAGTCTCGAGTTATACTTCGTCGTGAACCTAGCCTTAAGCGTAAAGACTACGGACTAAGTCTGATTCTGAGTAATGTCCCCATGGCACCGCGCTTCATCAACGGAAGCTTCGCGGCCATCTTTGACAACAGCGAAGTAATGCTGGAGTTCGCTAAGGAACTGACAGCGAGCGACATAAACAATGGCCGCCCGATTCGCCTGTCACCTCGCCGCAAGATCAAACTCCGAGATCAGTCAAAACAGCAGAGCATGGATGTAAGTATTCTCTCTCCCAGGAGAAACGCGCGACTGGCCGTCAAACAAGGATCGCTAGATTCGAAAATAGATGAAATTCTTGATCCAGACTATGAAAATGAGAATAATTTAAACTCGGCAAAAACAAACGGGACTTGTTATAAAGAGGGTGAGAATCTCTCGAAAGCTAATAAGAGCCAGGATGTGGCTGATATGGTACGGGCGATGGAATTGCACGGGTCATCCTCGGATAAGATTCAGGTTATTCTCAATATTCCCGAGAAACAACAGATCATCTCGGCACCGTGTGACGTGAATGGTGACGTCGAGCACGTGGTGTGTAAACGGTGCGGTTATGTGATAAAAGAATGAAGAACCTCTTATGAACATTTACTGATTGTGTATTGTCGTCTGCTGGAAATATCCCTGATAACGCGGGTTGTGGGGCTGGTATTGGACCAAATATGGCGCGGTATTGGCCCAGTAACTTGCATTATCAGAGAAGAGTCTTATGGATTTTGCTGAATTTTACTTAATATCTTGTTATTTAATCTGGTTAAAGATGACAATGGCTGAGTATCCATGTTTACGTATATATATATATTATGCCGCATTTCACACCCGGCCTTGACAAAATAGGAAACGGCCATGGTAACACAGGTTACTGGGCCGATAATGGACCAATACCGGCCAATGTGGCCCTGTATTAATTCAGTACGGTCCCAGCAACCTGCGTTATCAAGAGGATTGCTGCAACCATAAACGGAGTTTAGTTTGCCCTTTTGTGACATTCTCCAACGGAAATAACTTGATTACAAAAAATATAGGCATATATCTTAGTTGGTCAGCATCATTGGGCCCCGAAAGCTACATGATTGAGTTGCAATAAGATACTACCTGTATTTAATAAGCCTGCAAGATTGTGCTGGAATTTCTGTGCAAAAAAGGCGATAAAACTAATTATAGTATAATTATACTAGTCTTACTAGATTTTCAGAGTGCACACGGATGCAGTTTTACTTCACTCTCGCGTATCACTATGCTATGCTTGTTTTAAACATATTTTATTGTCAATTAACAGCAATGGGATTGAGTCACAGTAAGATATAGCGCAATGAGTTGTATCAGGATTATTTCTGCAGACTAGAGGAGACCGGGGCTAGTTCGCCATAGGGGCAAGTCCGCCCATGTGTTCTCATACTAAGCCATTTCTATTTATAGCGTCTTACGCAGCGTGACACGCTTGCCAGATAGGTTGGGCCGCATCACCTTCTGTTTTGTGTACTATGAATAATCGATCAAAGCTAATTTCAAGAAGAAGTAGGGAATATTTTCATCGCAGTACGTTTTATGTCATGGGAAAGCATGTAACGGTCAAAGGTGTAGGCATTCAAACATTAATTGCCAGTTAGAATTTGTTTCTTTTAAATAAACTATTGAGAAGAATTAACCTTTTAGAATCTTTGAATATTGAAATCATTCTATGGACGAACTTGCCCCATGTCGTCTAACTTACCCCATGTCGTCTAACTTACCCCACATGCTTGTTGAACTTGCCCCATGTCGTCTAACTTACCCCACATGCTTGTCGAACTTGCCCCATGTCGTCTAACTTACCCCACATGCTTGTCGAACTTGCCCCATGTCGTCTAACTTACCCCACATGCTTGTCGAACTTGCCCCATGTCGTCTAACTTACCCCACATGCTTGTCGAACTTGCTCCTAGTAATGGGGTATGTTCGTCCACCCCCCACCACGTCTTCTTCTTCCTTGATTTTCAAAAAACTATCCAAGATCTAAAGCTTTTTGTTTACTTATTTAACCTTTGGGCCCTTGCGGGTAATTTAAATGCAAGTTTCCATCGAAAAATCTATTAAGAAATATGCACTGCCTAAAACATGTGAAAATGGCCGAACTAGCCCCGGTCTCCCCTACATTTTCTATGGGGGTGTCATTCTGGACCTGGTGGATATTTTGAAAACAATTTGACTGACAGTCAAATTGTTTTCAAAATATCCACCATGTCCAGAGTTATTGCCAATTGAAATTGTCTGGTGGATAGATATTTACGAATAAAACATTTTATTATTTATTTGACCAGTCTTATTGCCCTACATGCATACTTCCCTGATAACACAGGTTACCTGGCCGGTACTGTCCCACTATCGGCCAGTAGCTTGCGGTATCAGAGTCTCTTGAATACTTGAATCTAATTTTACGAAACTGAGTGTAAAATCTGATGGGAGGATGCTGATAGGACTAAAGCAGCATCGATTTTCATGCAAAAAGTTTTCAAAAAATTCAATGTCTTAATTTTACAGATGACTTGGCATTGCCGCACGTGACTATATGTTGTTTACTGTTTTATATTCTAATTTCCTTGTTATTCTAATTTTCCTTAGATGCTAACCAAATTTTGAGATTGACCAGTCAACATGTTTGAGGGCTGGAGAGTTTCTGCATTATTCGTGACTAACATACTTCGAGGGGATATGCAATTATGTGTAAGATATTTATGTAAATTGTTGCAATGAACTATTTTTGTTGTCTAATTTCACATTGTCTTTGTGAGATTTTAGAACCATATAATTGAATTCTTTCCATGAAGACTTTAAAAAATATGCCAGAATAATATTTCTAATATTTACTAATGTTTAACCCATTGCTGCAATGAAAGCACTTGTATGTTGCAAAGATATCCTTCGTAATCGTCTTCATATTCATCCCACATATATATATATATATATATATATATATATATATATATATATATATATATATATATATATATATATATATATATATATATATATATATATATATATATATATATATAATTATATCATTATATCATTAATAACGACATGGAAAAACTATAAGCCAATAATAAGTATACGTAACAAGTTCTTTGCCCAATATTATTGTAAATTTATCCTTATTTATTGCATAGAGTGAAATAAATAACATGGAACTAGAACGCCATGTTAGCAATCTGTACAGCCTAGCTAACATGGAACTAACATTGGATCTTTCCAGTTTATCCATCAATCATATGACGTCATAACCCACTACATGACGTGTATGTTGACATCATAATCAATTACGTCATAAATGGCGTAGATAAGTTCGTCACGAACGCTTAGTTGATGACAGACTTAGCGCTGTTGTACGAACTGTATGTCTTTACTATTTAAAAAACATGCTACTGAAACTATACAGGTAAACTGTTGAACATTTTGAAACTAATTTGACTGGGCGGAGAGACCAGTCAAATTCGTTACAGAATATCCAACAGCCTACCTGTATATATTTTTTGAAATTGATAGTCAGTGAGTTCAGGGATCGATCGATCGATCGGTGGCGCTTAGCTAGAGATGGGCGGGGCATAGTTAAACCTGGATTCCCCATTAATGAATGCGTTTGTACAGAGACGAATTCGAACAACAATGTAAAGCTTAGTGCTATAGATAATACTGAGAATTATTGTATATAATGTGCTGTATTATTAATAATTTGAACCCAAGTGACATAGCACGAAGACTCAGTTACATTTTAATACGTATTATGCTGAATATTTTGAGCCTATTTTTACTGGGAGCTGTTGCTATGCATGATAGCAACAGGTTCCTATCAAACAGTGGCTTAGTCAGGGCAGTGTAAAATAGGGTGTTCTGGTGTGGTGGGTACAGCCCCCACCCTTAATAGTCCGTCAAGTTGTACTAATTGGATGTCTTTACTATTTAAGAACCATTCTGTTGAAAATTGGGAGAAAATTAAGATTCAGGGAGTTCAGAGTTCGATCGATCCCAACACAGGCAAAACGTGGGAGGGGCTTATCTAAAGATGGGAGGGGCATAGCTAAACCGGGATTCATCCATTTATGGCCATGCATTGCTTAATACCAATGGAAGGTGTATTATATACACCACGCATTTCAAGATCCGAGATTTTTTTCAATCCGGATCACGGCCATAAGTCCGGAAATCCTCTTTGACGTTAATCATAGACTTGTTGTCTCTCATACTTATTCTCCAACCATCATAACTCACATGTACATCCGTACGCGCATGCGTGTTGAAACATCCCAAAACATCACCTTTGGCAAGGATACTGCAGTAAAATTACGTTCAAAATATTCAGCACCCTACCTGTATGACTGTCCTAAAATTGTGATTCCGGGACATTAGCGATGCAAGGGTTAATCACGTGTGTAATATGTGTGTATATATGTTGGATATAAATTGATGATGATGATGATGGTGGTGATGTGACTGATAGATTATTAGTGATAGTTATATAGATAGAATGTGATACATGTACCTTTACGCATCGATACACACCGATACACGCACACACAATGTTCCACAGGAAACAATTATAAGCGTAATCAGAGATTGCCTAATTAACCATTCACTACCTCCACCCCGCCCCCACCGACTCCCACGTTTTTGTTTTTTGTAAAGAATTTTGACTGCAGATTTTAGGGATTTCTTCGGATCACGAACCAACGCTGTAGAATCCAAGTATATGGTCATGTCCTTTATTGTGTTCAAATTTGAACCAAATTGGATCAGAAGTACTCGAGATACAGCTCTGGACAGAAGGACATGCAAGGAGGCTGGTATTCAGGCATGCAGGTAGGCAGATAGGCAGGCAGGCAGGCAGACAGGCAGACAGACAGACAGACAGACAGATGATGGTCATCCGTGGAAAGGGAATTTTCTGCTTTCCCCATAATCAGTCATACAGGATTGGGCCACCAAAGCACCGCGTTTGTTTTCAATCAAAACCGGCCTTGTAATAGATATTACGATAGATGTGACGGGCCCAGCCTCTCAGTGTATATCCAAATATCTCTCATATGGCCGGCTGATTCAGAGCGGACTCGGACTACCTGCGCGGCTCCAACTCGGTTCGCCTGGATCGGCACTAACGGTATCATTTCATCATATGTGAGCGTCGTAAGAAAATAGATCTGTACTATTCCTGGGGCAAAGGAAGGCTATGCCTACAAGAACCGGACCCACTAATGGTCTTTGCTTATTGCAGCAAAAGCTAATGTCTGTTTTGGAAGGATTCTAATTTATCATCAAATGTCATCGTAATTCTTAAGTCTATGCTATAGTTTCAAAATATGCATTAGCCTATGCAGATCGACCATCACAAATGCACTATGTGCTTGCAGATCTTCTAAAAATCTGATCAAAAGATCCTTCACAACTCCAACACGTGATAAAACTAAGACGAATTGTTTTAGATGTCTTGAATATTTTGACACACCACGCACCGACTCATGCATTCACGCACGCACGTGGGAACTCGTGCACGTACACACACGCACGCACGCACATACACATGCGCATACACGCACACGCCTTTTGGAAAGACGATGTACTAAGTGAATTGTGGAATAAACATCCATTTTAAATTTCAACTATCTCCGTGTTTTTCTTGTGACCTACTATAAAGTTAACTTATTACCCGGATTGCCATCGCTGTGAATCAATGGAGTGAAATCTGAAACAAAAATATTTTGAAATCGATTTGACTGCCAGTTGTTGATGAACGAATGACAGCAGTTGAAATTATTAGAACTATTAATACGCTTATCATCGATTGAATGCGAAATAACACGGTAAAGAAAGGCATGGTGTGTACTCTTAGCGCGCAGAAGTCCATTGTATTTTAAACAAGGCACCAATGTTACATTGACGAGAAACTGGAAGACAATTTGGGCATTTCCAAATGTAAATCTAGATGTGTATGAACATCACAATGACCGTGACCTCAGAAGTCTGAATGTCTTTGTGCTGCTATTATTGGTTGAGGTAACTGTGTGACCATGCTTAGTTCCAATAATTTGGCCAATTTGGAAATAAAAGGTCCAATGAGCTAAGCAGAATTAGATAGCTATTAAAGTCTGCAATTTATACAAGTCAAATGTTACAATGAGCTTGGGATCATAACGTCAACATAAAGTTGGGCTAAACAAAAAATGGACGATGCCGCCAACTCCGCCGCTGGACGACGTGCGATGTATCACAATAACTGGTTTTACGTTGTAAAATTGAGTTAACAGGCCTCAGCTCACTGGACACCAAGAGGTGGATCTCTGCTGACGGCATTCAGCCTGTCTTATGGTCATGCTATGTTAGGTGGGAGGTAGTCGAGTTTCTGGAGGGACTAGCTGAAGCTCCTCTCACACAAATAATCATCTGGGGCTGTTCTGTTTCAGCGGACCTGGGTGGTACAGTATGGGCTGACCAGTAGTCTCCACATACATATCAATTATGTGAATATCTATTGATCAGTTAGGATCTCTCACAAATCATAAGCAACCTTCTAACTCGCCAGGCTCATATAGATACCACACATCATCCAGTAGGTGGTCCCGTTCCTCTTGATTGTCGGAATGACTAAGAACTGGGATCATCGTATCACTTCGGATGGTTTCTGTCCAAACTGTCGTGTGACCTCTGCATGAGAGATCTCCACTACAACAGGCAGACCTCGTACCCAGAATTTGCTTTACTTTCCTTTTCGATCTGCCATCTCCTGAGCATATTTGTGTGGGAACAATCACTCCGCATTCGATGATTGATTGAGCGCGATGGTGACCCACTTCACCTCGTCTAACCACCACACTATGTTTGCTAAAAACGTGACTGCCACCCCAGACGTAGAGAGCCTTTTACGTAGGTCAAATAGATCCGCTTTGCTCGACGAATTAGCCTGCATGATTCTGGCTCAACACCTCCGTCATCATAGTCATTGTCAACATCATCGATATCCTTGTCATAGTCTACGTCCTCATCATAGTCATCATCATCATTGTCATATTCATTGTCGACATCGTCGACTGGCTCATCGAAGGCCTCAGGTTCATACATCATATGTACAAGAGCTTTAAACTGAACAAATAGATATGACATCCGCCATCTTGAATGCTGGTGTGTTTGCATTGGCATTGGGGACTCGGCTTCGCTGACCACAGGGCTGCAGGGGTGGAACATAAACACCATGACCAGACAACGGTGACACTGACTGCAGAGGGGATGGAGTACACCAAAGCACTCAAACACATGTGCCAAAAAGAGGAACGCAGATGACAGCGCAGGGCTCAAGCTACTCAAAATTTCAAAAAGGCAGATTAGAGTACCGATGAGTACTATGACGTTGTAAAGCTTTCAGAGCCGACACTCAAATATGGAGCATCAACAGGCCAGAAGATGGCAGAAGCCATAGTAGTACTCAGAACCAGTTTTGTGATAGTGGGAGTCGTGCTCTGTGCTGCTCCAGCACTGTTCCAGCTGCATGCAGTCATTATCCATGAAGCAGACCTTGGTATATCAGAAGTACAGCACCGTAATGGAAACTGCGGGGTTCTAGCTTGATCTTCGACCAGGTTTCCAACATGGAAACTGAACTGATTGCCATGATTAGGCAGGATGTTCCTACCACCGAGGTGACCCTGCTCCTCGAGGCCTAACTCTAGATCATCGTGGTCAATGGTCAGGCATAGACGTGCATATGGTTTCGTATTTTGGTGGTAGAGACAGACATCAGCCAGTTAACAAGGTTCCCTGAGTACGTTAGTTCCGGCTAACAAAAGTTTGAAGTCATCTAGCTTCTTAACTCACTGAATTGTTCCTCCATTCTATAGCAGAACTGCAACCATCATATAATTTGGAGTACCGCGTTGCAATGCCAGCTCTAACCACAGTCTGGCTGTGGCTTTGACTTGTTGATGTTCTCTTGATCTACATGTTAAATCCGGTTTCGAGCCTGCTAATATTAGCTCTTGCTCATTTTCACCATGCCACACATGAAGTCATGGATAGGTCATTTTCACATCTTTCAGATACTCAGTGTACATCACAAGGAACAGCTTGTCCCACATCATAGCCGGATTCATGTGTATGCGTTCTCGAGGAGTCAGAAGAGCATCACAGACACAGGCATCTCCACATTTGGCTGTAAGTTGAATTCTGTGAATCTATCATCGCAGTCCATGGCATAGTATTCATCACCGGTCGCATAGAAGCTAGATTCAACATCCAGTGGTGCCAGGACTCAGTACTCATCATTCACGTACGTCGTGTCCAGGGTTGAGTTGCTCTACATGATTTCCCACCGTGTAATGACATGTGAGAGTTCTACGTCCTACTTTGCTGTGCTCTGGAGGCTGAACTTCAATAACAAATTCCAGATTTTGTTGATCTGTCCCACGATCGCAAAGCCAATGTACTTCCAAGCTGTGGAGAGAGGGGTTTCATCATGAATACTGTGTTGAATGACAGTCACACAGGCCTTTTGTGGATTGGTGTGATGTAAGTTCGCGGGTTTAACTGCCCCATCTGGATGTTGTACATACCATTGTGTGCATAATGTCGCAAAACAGGGAGGGCATAGAGTACATATTCAATGAGAGAGGGCGGAAAATAAAGGAGCGGATGCATGGTTGAGGTGGATCTTCAAGGAGACATTCCAGAAGAGGAGGATCTTCTAGTTTTATCCACAATGGGTCAAGTCTAATGTAGCAGGTGCGACGGATGAAATTCTTGAAGAAATTCCTGACAAGGTTACTGGCGAAGTTCCTCAAATTACTAACGAGGTTCCTTGTTACTAATGAAGTGCCTTAAGTTACTAACGAAGTTCTTAAGTTACTAACGAGTTTCCTTAAGTTACTAACTCCTTAAGAAAGTCCTAAAGAAATACCTGAGGAAATTCATTAAGTAGCACAGGGACAGATATTGTAAAAAGTTCCGTTCGCGAGTAAAAAAGAAGTTCTGTCAGACCAGTCAGCATCTGCTCTTTACAGCAAGCAACCTTCCTGTTTGGTTTCAGCTTATAGTTGAATCTATTAACTTTTTCCAGAGAAGGCCTGAAGAGTGATAGCGCCACCATCTCCTTATTGCTGAAGATGAAGCGATATAATTAACAAATCAGCATAACAAAGTTATGTTTGGACTGTTATTTATTGTATTGAGCAGGGTGCGTCCACTCATCGAGCTGAAGTATAGAAGGCTCTCATTGTGGTGGATATCAAGTGATATCTTGTGGCTGTCTTCTGTTCTGAAAAAGTATGAAGACAGTGATCTTGGTGTGTCGGACAATGCCTGGTGATGTTGAGGAGACTGGTAACCATCTTCTGGTCCATATCTGTGTCATCGATGACTAGGATAATTAGGCGAGTCTCCATCGGTACCATTAGGCTCTTTGCTCTTGTGATTGGACCTTTATACCATTGGTCATTAATGTCGACGGCGTTGGCGGCGCAGTCGCACACAAGAAGCATGTATTGAAATTGTTGATGCTCTGCCAGCAGAGCTTGCAGTAAGATATTTTTTTACCTGTGTCCTGATGGAGTGATGATCAACACCACCTGACCTGCATTGTCTGGTCTACTGCTGAAAGGTATGGACATGTTCTCGAAAGACGGCTAGCACTTCAGCTGTAGCTTAGTTTATATCTCTCTTGGTTCTGTAGCGGGTATCATGTTCCAATGGACGTGATGAAAGATGCGATGGAGGGCTTGCGTATAAAATCCGAACAACAATTAAGACGGTAGCGCAGAGGTATTGTGTCAGCTGTGGGGACTGCAGTGTCTAGGACGCCGTTATCCGTGTGATGAAAGCACGAGCAGCCATATTATTATAGTGGAGTGGCTTAAGTCCAAATTTAAGTGATATCGTGACCTGCTGGAACAAAGCACCAAATTTGGCACATATGTAGTTTAGGTTAATACAGAACTTTTTAGAGGGGCTGCCAAATTTTAAAGGTCAAGGTCACGCTGAGGTCAAGGTCAAAGTCAAACTTTGGGTTTTTCATATTTTCCCAGGGAAAGACTGTAGTATTATGTAACAAAGCACCAATCATGGCACAGAAGTACTTTAGGATAATAAGAAACACTCTTAGAGAGGGATGCCAATTTTTAAAGGTCAAAGCCATGCTGGGGGTCAAGGTCAAACATAAAATTATGTGGAATTTTTAAATCTTTTACCAGGGATTGGCTGTGAGATGACGTAATAAAGCATCATTTTGGCATAGTATAGTATTTTAGTATAATATAACAAAAATTAGAGGTAGTTGCCAAATATTGAAAGTCAAGGTTACAATACAGTCAAGGTCAAAGGTCAACCTGTGTGGAAGTTACAGATTTTTTCATGGAATGGTCGCAATATGCTGTAACATACCATTAAAACTCGGTACAGATGTACATTGGGACAATATAAAATTTTAAAATGTGTTTATTGATATGCATAGCTATCTATAGTTTGAAAAGAACAAGTGTCTGAAAATAAACCACAGCGTAGTGCACAGCATAACACAATTAAATTCATAACGGCTGTGAAATTCTAATAGAGGGAACTCTTTTAAACCAGCAATTAAAATAAATAGCAAAACATTAATGCAGTCATTCCACATAAGAACGATCTACAGACACTTTTAAGATTGCCATGGAATCAGATTGAAACACAAAATTGACGTAATTTAATTGAAACATCAATTGCGAGATGTATAAGCATACAATAGTCAGGGTCGTATTTAAGGGGCGGGGGGGGGGGCAAGCGGGGCAAAAGCCCCAGGGCCCCCACAAGCAAGGGGCCCCCACAATTTAAAAATGAAAAAAAAAATGCACTTTTTTGGAAGTTATAGGACTTTTAAAGCAAACTTAATTAGTTTAGAAATCTTAATCATGCATTATAATCCTATTCTAATATTTGTGGGGCCCCAATTCTTGTTTGGTGTTCGGCAACAATGTTAATTACGAAAAGTTGCAAAATAAAATAATTTTACAACGAAAGAAAGCGCCATAATTCACCCTAAAAGTAGACTCTCTGGCCGTCTCAGAGCACCTAGATGTAAAAAATTTTCTGGGGGAGCATACCCAGACTCATTCTTTGCCCCAGGGCCCCCACAGATCTAAATACGGCCCTGACAATAGTATCGGTATTAATTTGATTTTTATAATAATGCACGGCCCTGGGGTAATTTTTATAAACTGTTATTCAATTTAAAATGAAAACGCGTTATCGCTTAGATTACAATTCTCTCATTGTCGTCTGCTACCATGTCTTATACAGTTGTATAAATTGATGGGAATTTTCGCCTGTTAGTTGCTGGTGACTAAATTCTGCGCTAGCAATACAATAGACTGTTTGAACCATATGTATTAAACATTCCCGACAGAATGGACTGGACAAATTGCATAATATGTGGAACGGACGATGACATTAAAATGTCCCGCATCCAGACAAGACGGTAAAGGTCTACAATCATATGAGGACTTTATGAAAAACGTAGAAGGTTTCAGAAAGTTACATTTAATGCCGGTTGGTGTATGTTTTCCTGAAAGCGTTAATGCAAATGACCTCCATGCCAACAGCTTAAATTTGCTAGTTCAAAACTGCAGCGAGCTCAAGAAAAACATGACAAAAAGAGAAATATTGAACAGTGTGGGGATGATATCGTACAAAGAAAATCCCCCCCCCCACCCCCTCTGATGAGTCTAAACACTCAGATAGGCGTATCTTCTGTAAGCAAACAGAAGGGGTACTTCATATGTGTAGTACATTAGAACTGGACACCTCGCTTAGAGAACAGGCAACGGAAATGCAAGACACAGATCTGTTAGTCACACTTGCAGGTGGTGATTTGGTTGCCATTGATGCAAAATATCACAAGCATTGTATGAATATGTTTAGAAATCGCTACAGAGGTATATACAGAGTCCAATCAGTCCCATTAACGCGTACTGAGCAGAAAATGACCTAGTCGAGGGTATTTGCTGAACTTGTATCATTCATTGAAACAAGTTTGGAAGACGGCGTTTTTATATTCAGATTAGCAGACTTTCATAAAATGTGTGAAATTCGGCTTACATCATTAGGGCTTCAAAAAACAATAAACAAAACCCGGTTAAAGAACAGGCTTATGTTGCACTATCCCAATGACTGCCAGGAACAAACAGATGACAAGAACACAATTCTAGTCTTTAACGAAGGTCTCCAAGTGCTGCTGAAAGAAACACTTGAAATGCGTAATTCCGATAAAGATGCCCTGTCAATGGCACATGTAGCTAAAAGCATACAGAAGGAAATGTGAGACAGAATTTCCCAAATTCTCAGGTAGTTTTACTACAGATTGTCAAGACAGTTCAGTGCCGAATTCCCTCAATGTCCTGGTTACAATGCTGCTATATGGGTCAAATATCACAGAGCAGAATGCTGGCAACTCGCATGCATGCCTGACTATAAGCCACCTAATCAGGTTCAACTCTAAGCAAATGACTAAGGGAGCAGAAAGGCCATGTCATCGCCAGGATAAAAAGCCCCATTGCCATTATATATAGGTCTGAATGTACACACGCAAACTCGAAGTAAAAAAATTGTGAATCAACTTCATGAACTTGGCGTCAGTGTGAGTTATGAGCGTGTATTAGAACTGAAAGACTAGCTCACAAATGCAGTTTGTCAGCGGTTTAATTTAGAAGATTTAGTATGTCCTGCACAAATCCGCGAGGGTGTGTCTAACAGGAGCCCTTGATAATTTAAACCACAATCCCACATCACAAATAGCTGAAGGGTCTTTTCATGGAACTAGTATTAGCTTGTTCCAGCTCCCTACACAGTCTAATCCTGGAATATCTAGATCACCCATCACAGTTCCACCTCCAGTGTGCACCAAAAACCCTTCCCTCCCGGACAGCTACTGCATAGTTCCAGCTGTAGCATGCAACACCAATCTTTTAACTGTTCCAGAGGCACATTAATAATCTGCTTGAACCATATCAAAGTGCATATCGGAAGGTTCATAGTACGGAAACTGCGTTACTCCGAGTGCAAAACGACATCCTCTGCTCTATGGATAACCGCATGTGTGTTCTACTGGTGCTTCTCGACCTGTCTGCTGCGTTTGATACGATCGACCACAACATCATGTTATTACGGCTGCAAGAACTGGGTATATCCGGCACAGCTCTTGCTTGGTTCAAGTCGTACCTCACGTGTTGTCATCAGACCGTCATCATCAACAATTCCAGGTCACCTGAGCGCAGTTTACACTCGGTGGTATCACAAGGATCCGTCTTGGGCCACTTGTTGTTCACCATATACACAGCGCCGTTAGGTCAGTTGTTACGCTCGCTTGGAGTCGAGTACCACTTCTACGCAGATGATACGCAACTATACCTTGCCTTTTATCCATCTGATCAATTAAATGCGAGTGAAACTTTAGAACATGTCATTCATGAAGTTAAGTTGTGGATGCTAAACAACCTCCTACAGCTTAACGATAAGAAGACAGAGATACTGGCAATCACATCACGTCACCTGCGACCTCAGCTTAAAATAGAATCTCTTCAGATTGGCGAGGACAATATTTCATTTAGCTCAACTGCCCGTAACATCGGCATAATCTTTGATGACACCATGTCAATGAAAAATCAAGTAACCTCTATATGTAAATCTGTTTATTTTAACGTACGGAACATTAACAAGATCAGAAAGCTATTGGATGATAATGCTATAAAAACGCTTGTACACGCGACCATAACTTCGAGACTGGATTACGGGAATTCTTTGCTAGCTGGCATATCAACAGAACAGCTTACCAGTCTTCAGAGGGCTCAGAACACTGCGGCCAGATTACTATCAAGGACTAAGCCATATGAACACATTACACCTGTTTTGAAAGATCTTCATTGGCTACCAGTTAAACAGCGCATAAATTACAAACTTGCACTACTGGTTTTCAAATGTCTTAATAATCTTGCCCCGCCATATCTAACATCGTTGATCATACAGAAGACAGCGCCAAGGGCTCTCCGATCAAGTAGTCGTTTACTCTGTGTAGTGCCACCATCCAATCTACTAATCGACCAACGCGCGTTCTCTAGAGCTGGCCCCATGCTTTGGAACAGTCTTCCACCACATATACAAAATTGCCGTAAAATTGAACCTTTCAAATCTACACACACACACACCCCCACCCACCCACCCACCCACCCACCCACCCACCCACACACACACACACACACACACACACACACACACACACACACACATGTTGTAGATGACACACCTGACATGTTAAATACAGCAGTTGAACAAGAAAACCACTGGTTAGGACAGAGAATGCCACTGCTAGATAAAGACAAACTTGAGAAAGATTACTTCATTGCATGGGCTGCTCATCATGCTGATCATCAGCCAGATAACCCAGATCCACCTGGGGTAATTGTTATGTTGCCTCTGTTCTATGAGAAAGCAGCTAAGATGGCCATGGTTAAACGAGCCCCTGGTTGGTGACCAACCAATTTACGCTCTGCCAAAGTATGCACAGTGGAATTGGCCACAAACCATAGGTAAATCTAGATATATAGTCGTAATGGGTGGTCTACACACAGAGATGGCATTCTGAAGGGTAGTAGCAGACCTCTTGGAGGGATCAGGATGGTGTGTAGCACTGAGTGAAGCTGGTGTTGCCACTGCCGGAACTGCAGACTCCTTCTTCAAGGTGGCGCACCTCACTAGGAGACGGCATGCGCATCAGGTAACTATCATGGCTCTTGCAAAATTACAACATGATGCTTTCAACACAATGTACAATCCAGGAGATGTGCCTTTTGACGACTGGAAAGTTGAAATGATATGTAACAGCCCAACCTTTCTGTTCTGGGATAAAGTCTTGCATCTTGAACTGTTGGTGCTAGTTTTTGCTCGATCGCACAGACAAAAGAAACTTTGCCCTATATATACAAGTGCTTGAAGCACTAGCACCATGGTTTTTTGTGCTTGACCACACAAATTATGCCAGATGGCTACCAGTTCACATCAGAGATATGAAGACTCTCCCACAAGAAATACGAAATGAGTTTGAGGCTAATTGGGTGCTCACGAAGGGTAAGCGAAAGTTCTCAAGCATGCCTCTCGACCAAGCACATGAACAAAATATTGAGAGTGAAAGGATCCGTTGGTGCCATTGGCCTGACTGAAAATCCTGCTGCTCTAAAACGTTGGATGATAGCAGGACCTGAACAGGCCAGGATTCTCACAGAGTTTGATGAACTGTATCACGTGACTGATCAACCACCCACCAGCCATGAACAGGGGCATTCAACACAAGAAACATTCCAGAATCAGGTTAACAATATGCGCAACACCATATTGGCAATGGGTAACCCATTTATGGATAAGTCAAATGAACTCATCACTCTGGATACACACGATTGTATGGATGGCACAGTTGTACAGGCATTGCACACGATGGAGACATTGGGTAATGAGCAATATTCGAACTATGTCAAGGATGTGCTTGTTGAAAGGAAACAATCAATCCATAAAAAAGAATCATCTTCCGCTCTTTAAGCGTCCTCACGACACTAGCGGGAACTCAAAGGCAAAACAACAATTCCAAGAAGAAAAAAAAATGACTGCAATCTATTCAGTCAGCTATTCATCGCTGCACAAGTCCGCAGCACAAAGCTGGATGAATTCTTCATACATGAAAATCACCCATGGCCACCAGCATTGTCTCTACATGGAAGACTCCGTCTACTAAGCAACAAAGCAGAGTTCCTGCATTGCATTGATCCAGCTGTCCAAGCAGAAACACCATATCACTTTGATGCCAAAGTATTTAATGGTGCTGCCATAGTACATGCCTTGCCACAGGAAAGTGCATCGACTGTCAGTGAACATAGTGACAAATTTTTATCCCATGGACAGAGAGACAACTTACAAACTGTTCCAGAATTGACATAGTTTGGGACACTTATAACTGTGAAAAACAACAACTAGAGAAAAATGAGGTAAAGGGGTTCAGAGAACGGTGTCCCGCAATGGTAAGTTACCACCTTGCTTTGCTGGTTTCCTTCAGGGTCCTAGAAACAAGGAAGAGCTATTTGCCCTGCTAACAGAAGATGTAGTGAATCATGAATATCCACATAACAGACTGGTATTCATTACCTTTGGCCAGACAGTGCAGTCAAATCACTCCAATATCACAATGGGAGAGAGTGATCACGAAGAGGCAGATAATAGAATATGCCTCCACTTGAATGATGCTCTTAGAGGGTGGAACTTCTATCCTCATTAGAACCGTGGATACTGATGTGATTGTGATTCTGGTGGGAGTTTTCCATGATCTTATACAGTGTCATCCAGATATGCAGCCATAGGTTGGCTTTGGTACCGGAAAACAGTACTGATATTATGATGTTAATTCAAATTGCCAGGAACTTGGTGAGGACTAAGCTTGGGCTTTTTCCATGCCTTCTCTGGTTCTGATACAACATCACAGTTTAGCGGTAAAGCCAAGAAATCTGTTTCGAAGACATAGAAAGCATATCCCACTGCCACAGAAGCATTCATCATCACACCACTGTCTGCATTTGTTCCACTAGACATTACATCTCCAGTATTCAGAATAATAGAAAAATTTACCTGTATCATGTATGACAACACTACTCCACATGTTGATGTGAATGAGCTTCAACAGGAGCTATTCACAAGGAGAGTGACGATGATGGAGAAGCTTCCTCCCACTCAAAATGCACTGCTCCAACATGTTAATCGATGTCTATACCAAGCCAGTATTTGGAGAGGAAGTTTGAATCCAAAGATATCTGCACCTACTCCTGAAGGCTTTTGGTGGACCAAAGGAGACACTGGGTGGTGCCCATTGTGGACAACTCTACCAGCTGCCGCTGTTAGCTGCAGAGAATTAATCAAGTGTGGATGCAAGGCGACGCCTAGTTGTTCAAAGAATTGCAAGTGCAGGAATGCAGATCTCGCATGCACAGCGTTGTGCCTTTGTCATGGCAGTTGTGAGACAATTTGACTTTGATCGACTGACTGAAACCACGCATGTAGTCTCAGTGTAATTGCCGTTATTGGAATTACACAACTGAACATAATCTATCGTTGCAATATAACAATTGAGATTAGATTAGCATCCCTTTAAATTGCTTTATCTCTGAATATGACAAGATACAGTACCTTAGGTTGAACCCACTAAATCTAGTGGTCATTCACAGTACTATTTTCTTGGAGAGGAAACGTCCCATTCTCATGATTTTCTCTCGTTACGCACTTCTCAATGATCTAATCTGTTTCTGCAAATATATGGTTACATGTCCTTACAGGGTGTAACATTACACTTAAATTGCGAGGCTCTCATTCACCACTACACTGAAATCAGGACATAACTATCTGCAAATTAGACATCCTAATAGGCAACAAAAAGCATATATAAAACTAGACTGAATGGTCGATGGCAGGTCATCGCAAATACCAATGTTCAACGCTTTGACCGTTTGCCCCACCCCACCCATTACCTAAGCACCTTGCAAGCATAGACAAATATAAATGTCCTCTTGCACTATATAATCATATGGGTAACTAATATAACCAATTTGGCTGTATTCCATCTGATGGTTTTGGAGGAATTGTTACAATCAATTTCCGCATGTCCGTAGTGCTGACCGTTTGAACCCCACCAATGCGCCCAGGGATGGGGTGTGAGAGGAGTCAATTATAAATGTCCTCGTTCACTCTTATATGGATAACACAAATACCAGATTCAGAGGAATTGCATTACAATAAATTTCAGCACCGATGGACAAATTTGACTGGGAATAACGACCAAACACAATGTGTTTCTTTATGGGATATTTTAATTTTAGCAACAAATATAAACTAATAATAATACCAGTGTATATTAATCACTACACTCGAGTAAAGAAGCCATAACAAGCACAAGTCTAATTAATCCTTTCAATGACCAAGCCGACCAATATCAACCTTTGCACTGATCTTGAAAAATCTTCATTTGCTGGTCAAGAGAAGACTATTTTTTTTAATTTATCACTGGAATGACTGGCTCGATAATCGAGCCAGGCCTTCCATTGATACATTTTCAAAGATAGTCTTCGCTTGACTTGCAAATGGACATTTCATAAGGAAAATTTTCCAATTTTTTTTTTACAAATCTGGACACTTAAAGGAATAATTACTATAGCATAAAATATCATCAGACTTCCCCCGTATCACAAGATTTAACACTTTCAAATCCTAACATCCCGGGATAAACATATATATATTTTCTATTTCTACGCACTCAACATTTTTACTACCTTCAAATCGCAAGCTCTTCAAACATGATATGCATCAGTATGAATAATGTGTCTAGTGAAATCACTCCTCTCATGTGTAATGCTAATAAAAAAATACTTAAATTACTCATGTTTTGGGAAAACCTATCAAACAACCGTTCCCAAAAATGAGGAACATAAAAGCATATGTCTGTACATTTTCTGGTAATTTAACATTTTTTTGCATACATTGCTATTGTCCAAATATTAACAAGGAAGTAAGCTCACAAGAAAGCATCAAAATCGAGAAAATCTACGCCACTAGTTTTCGTCTACGAATATTTTCAGTCCAAAAACTAACCATTCAAAAATTGCATAAACAGTTTTTCACAAAATTACAGAATTGCCACCAGATTTCCAAGCAAAAAATGTACTCTCCAAAACTCACGTAGAAAGGTTTTCACAAAAATTACAGAATACATTTTTTTTTTGAATATTTAATAGAATTTTACTTTTAACCATTGTACACAGCACTTTTATGTTATTTTGTATTTTCACGTACAATTTATTCACAAAAACCAGACAAGGTACAGGTTCTTTTACGCGCAGTAATAGGTGACCCCATGAATGACCAATACTAAAGCTTGATAATCGAGCCAGTCATTTCAGTGGTAAATTTTCAAAAAATCCTCTCTCGGACTGCAAATGGACATTCATTGAGCAAATATTTAGATTTTCGTGAAGCAAATTTAATCATTAAAGGGTTAAAGGTCACCGTCAAGCTGACCACAACCAGCTTCTGCACTAGTCCTAAGAAATAGCCATTTGCAGGCCAAGAGAAAACAATTTTTGAAATCTTATAACTGAAATGACTGGCTCGGCGAGCCAATCATTCCAGTTGAAGCCGAGCCAGTCATTCCAGTTGAAAATCTCTCTTGTCTGCAAATGGGACTTCACAGAGGAAAAATTTCTTTTTTAATTTGACCAATACATGGTGAAGCTGATGAATATTTTGAAAATAATTTGACTGGAAGATGCGACCTAACTGCTGCAGCAATGACTTCCAGTTAAATTATCATCAAAATATCCAAAATAATTTTTCCTACAGGTAGACAAAATTCTTTCAAATATTTTTTAATTAATTCGACTCGAAGCTATAGTTATGTAAACAGTAATTGCTATCTTAGCAGCTTCCAGTCAAAATCAAATTCAAAATAATTTTTAAACATTTGTTGAAATTGTCAAGAATGTGTTGTACACAGTGCGACTCGATACCAAACAACAATGAATTTTAACAATCTGACTGTAGCAGGCCACTAGACAATAACTTTCGGTCAAATTGTTTTCAAAATATTCAGCATATCCAGAGCTAAAGCCTATGGAAATTGCAGTCTGCATAAATTCACCAGACACAGTTAATAAAATATTAATCTCACAAAAATCTAATATAAATCCACATCAAAAGCTTTATCAGATCTCAGTCTATATATTATAAGAGGCCCAAAGGGCCTGTGTCGCTCACCTGGAGCACCATCAATTCTTGTCAAAATTGTTGGTGCGTGGTTTAGTAGTCTTTTAAATGAGTTTGTGGACATTTTTGCAAGTGAAATATGGCCGTTAAACACGTTACATTTTGATTGGCCCATGACGCCCATGTTTTTTTGATGGATCAACTTCCCTTGAACAAACTTTAATGTCCCTTAGTACTTAATCATACCGCCCAAATTTCGGCCTGATCCCTTCAGCGGTTCTGAAGGCATTTTCGGGAAAACTAGGTCATCCAAGATGGTCGCCGAACCATTTGGTCAATCAAGTCCTCTTGAAGAAACTTGCGGTACCTCTTGGCCTAGATGAAGATTCCCCAAGCAGTTTCGGAGAACATTTTTAGACGTTTCCTAAAATCGGTCGAAATTCAAAATAGCCGCCGGCCAAATTGCCCGATGCCATAAGGATGCTTCCTGCCTAATATAAATGAAATCGCCCCAGTAGTTCTCCAGAAGGCATTTTAAATTTCCCATTGCTTTAGTATGATAGCCTTTGGCGGGAAAATAATCCAAGATGGCCGCCAAACCGTTTATCCGACAGTTTTGAAAATGGCAAATTTGACCCCAGAATACCCAAAAACATTTCTAGAACCAATTTTGGCCTCAAAATCCATCAAATAAAAAAATCCAATATGGCTGCCAAACACACTACATTTTGATTGGCCGACAGCGGCCATGTTTTTTGACGGAGCAACTTCTATTGAACAAAATTTAATGGCCCTTAGTCCCTAATCATATCTCCCAAATTTCGGTCTGATCGCTTCAGCGGTTCTGGAGAAGTTATTTTCGGGGAAAACTAGGTCATCCAAGATGGCCACCAAATTATTTGGTCAATCAAGTCTTCTTGAACAAACTTGGCTTACCTCTTTCCGTAGATGATGTTTCATGAGTTTTGAATCGATTCCCCAAGCGGTTTCGGAGATTTTTAAAGACGCTTCCTAAAATCGGCCGAAATCCAAGATGGCCACCAGCCAAATTGGCCGATCGGCTCCATTTGAACAAACTTGGATCCCTATGTCCAAAGGATGCCTCCTGCCAAATATAATTGAAATCGGCTCACTGGTTCTTGAGAAGTGGTTTAAAGGAAAAGTTGACGGATGGACGACGGACGGTCGCCACGGCATAAGCTTTCAGGCCAGGTGAGCTAATAATACATACGAGGGGGTAAAACTGGGGTGATTAATATTCTGAAAACAACATTAAAATTTCAATTTTCTCATAGTCAATGACCATTTGAGAGACTATTTCTTGAATTAATTATCATAATATTAAGACTAGGAATATCCGTAAACAGTCCAACTGGCAAAAGAAGATAGCACCTAACCACAGACTAGCAACACAGTCTCATTTAGAGAAGCCAAGACACATTTGCAACTAAAATTGTGTTTTATTACCTCATATGCTTTGTAAAATGTCAAAGTGTAAATAAGCCGAACTTGAACTTGTTGCGGAACATATTCAAGATGGAATTCACTACTCTAGTCACATTTTCCACGTGATAACGGCTTAACAGGACATAGTCGCCTGCGAGCCTACCTAAAGCACCTTGGACTAGCAGACACAAAAAGATGCCAGTGTGGAAATGGTGACTACACGCCAGAAGATGTGCTCCAAAACTGTCCACTTTTTGATAACCAGAGGAAGGTTATGGCCAGATGAGATGGACCCTGCCAGAAACCAAGCTGTGGGGAATGGTAGCAAACTTTGCTTGGCTAACCAATTCATGGCATCCATCTGACTGAAGATATAAATATGGCTAGTCAAACGCAGAAAGAAGTCGTCTTTAAACCGTATATAAAAAAAAAAATTTGCTAATTGAATGTCCATTTGCAAGCCAAAAGGCTTTTTTCTGAAAATCTACTACTAGAATGGCTGGCTCGGTTACCGAGACAGTAATTCTAGTGGTAAATTTTCAAAGAAGCCTTCTCTTGGTCTGTGAATGGACATTCCTCAAAACCACTGCAGATGCCAGTTTTGGACGTCTTCAGCATGAACGGGTTAACGGTCAAGATGGCCGATATTCTGCAGTTGTCTTCACCAATGTTTATATGCATAAACACATTTTGAAAATTTATCGCTATAATACCTGTGACCATTTGTCAGTCTTTTCAGCATTTTAAAGACCAACCAGAGAACAAAGTTGATTTGAACAAGATGTTGCAAGTGCAACCTGCAGAGCGTTAACTTCAGGGAAATGCATTGTTCTGCGCAATATATACAACCAGATCAATCACTTGGAAATATTCACAGAAATATGTGTCAAAGCTAAAATAAATATATATAATATTCCAATAATTATTACTTAGATTTATTATATACATTGCTCAGTTAATATCGTGTAAGTTATTGAGATTACCTATAGATAAAATTCAAAATAAATATCATTAATATACCGGAAAAAAATGGTGTAGAAGGAATAAATATAACGGTAAATTTGTTTGTTTAATATATTTGTTCAACTTTTTCACAACAAAGAGTACAGTTTCACTCTGTTTTTTTTCTTTTTGTTTTTCACAAAAATATTAAAATTCTCTCATAGAAAATGTCCATTTGCAGACCAAGACTATTTTTGAAAATTTAGAACTGGAATGACTGGCTTAGTTATCGAGCCAGTACCTCCAGTGGTTAATTTTCAAAAATAGTTTTCTCTTGATTTTCAAATGGGCATTTCTCAACACCACTTCAGATGTTTTTGGCTGATATGAGTATTAAATGGCTACCAGCAACTACACAAAAATGGCATTGAATAATTATAATATAATTGAGATTGGAAGTTGTTGCTGATTTCGGCAGCATCGTCTTCCAGCGAGGTGTACTTTTAAAATATTCACATACGATATATATATACGATTCGTACGTGTCAAACTATTAAGCGCTAAAGACGCACTATATCAAGTCATTCAGGACATCATCATTATGACATTATCTTACACGTCACGTAGTTGATTATGACGTCTTATGATGGATGGATAAACTTGGAAAGGTCCAGTGAATTCCAGATTATACAACGGTTCCCAGTCAAATTAGTTTCAAAATATTTAAATTAATATTTATTATATAGTACATTCATCCGACATATAATTTGTACACTTCATGAGACTTAAATTTTTGTGACAGAGCTTTACATCATTTTGATTGTGATGTCAGCTATCATGTGACACAATTGATTATGATGTTAGACATTTGAGTGACAGATCAGATCCCACCATGACAAATAGTACAATGCTTATGAATGATATGTCAATATATCTCCATAACAGAGCTCATAGTCTCACAGAAACTGTTCAAACATTTTCAAGGATTCTTTACGATATTTCCGGGACACATAACCATTTTTAAATATATTGTTCACTTAACAGTCACCCCAGCCAAAAGTGCTGGTTGCAATGGTCATGAGGAGCGTCAATTTGCATGCCAAGAGGACTATTTTTGATATTGTACCACTGGAATGACTGCCTCAATAACTATCTTGGGATGCAAATTAACATACCCTAAAAAAGATTGTAAGTTTCTTGACACGTCTCAAACATTAAAGAGTTAAAAGATCAGTCACTATGGAGCTATAAATCTTAAGCGGCTTACTCAGAATAAGCTTCGTGACTTTCAACCATTTTTTAATATAAGCATTTTCAAGTCAATTAGCCAAAACTAATCACTGTTAATGAGAGGGAGAGAGAGGCGAGAGATAGGGAGGGGGAGAGAAAGGGGTGGGGGAGAGAAAGGGGGGAAGAGAGAGAGAGAGAGAGAGAGAGAGAGAGAGAGAGAGAGAGAGAGAGAGAGAGAGAGAGAGAGAGAGAGAGAGAGAGAGAGAGAGAGAGAGAGAGAGTGAGTAGTCAATGAAATGGTCATGCTGGTGTAACAATAACTTATCTTTTTAATAGCGCAATGCACAAAGCGTCCAAAAAGTGCATGGAAGAACAAAATTATAGTGGACTCATGGATGAAGGCACACATACGTTGATATAAGTGAAATTAAAATCTGAGTATTTGACCATGGAACTATGTGATGAGCATTTGAATGATAAATGTACCTCCAGCACCCTTATGAAGTCATAACATTTACAGCAAGTCAGCTCGCCAATAAACAATATACACAACTAAACAGGCATATATATATACATACACATATATAATTTTAACGCTTATACATACACATATATAATTTTAACGCATAACAATTTCATGCCAAAGCCTGACAAAAACAGCCTCTGTAGTAGAAAATTTACAACCAGAATGACTGGCTCGATAATCGAGCCAGACATAGTTTCAAAAATAATCTCCTGGCCTGCAAATGGAGATTCCTTACGAACACTGAAGAGGCTGGTTTTGGCCATTAAAGTGTTAAATCAGCCTAGAGCGGTCTCTAAAGACAGGTGGTCACGTAATACAAGGGATTTACCACAGTACATGGTGTTTGGGTCCACATGATGCCACTTCATTAACCTGTTGAGTATTTTGAAAAATTATTTGACTGGGAGCTGTTGCTGCCTCTGCCAACAGCAGCAATAACTTCCAGTTAAATTCGTTTCAAAATATTCAACAGTTTTCCTGTACAGTTGTCTTGAAATTGAGTGGTGTTTCGAGGGTAAAGGCTTAACTTGGATGGTCAAACCGGCCAGAACCGGACTTTGCAGTAGCATTGAGAAATGTCCATTTGCAGGACAAGAGAAAAGTATTTTTGAAAATTTACCAATAGATTGATTGGCTCAATAACCGAGCAAGTCAACCCAGAGGTTAATTTTCAAGAAATATTATCTTGGCTTGTAAATGGACATTTCACAAGCAAATATTAAAATTTTCTTGACAAATCTTGCCGATTAAATACGCACCATAGCGATGACACAAAGGAGGCTTTTATTGGCCTGAATACCATATAGTCATTTCTTCTCGGAGTGGGTGGATAAACAACCATTAACATCACACTGTATGAATTTAGGTGATTTGGGTAAAGGTCTAACTGATTGCCTGAAATTCGCAGTCTGAGATATTTCTACTTAACTTCATAACCCATTAACTCTCATATTAGCCAAAAATGGATTCTGCAGTGGTCTTGAGAAATGTCAATTTACAGACAAAAAGAAAACTTTTTAAAAAAATTTACCACTGGAATGACTGGCTCGATAATCGAGCCAGTCATTCCAAGGGTAAATTTTCAAAAATAGTCTTCTCTTGGTCTGCAAATGAACATTTTATATTTTCTTGAATAAACTCGAGGTTTAAAGAGTTAAGCTCATCCCATATATAACTGGTGTTCGGGAATGTCTGACTCTCTTTTGAAAATCGGTCATTAAACAAGCTGAATTTCGATCAATCGGGGAAAGGGAAAGCTACTGAGAAATTTTGTTCACTCTCAACCAATTAAGATAGGACATTGTGCAACGTGATAGTCTGACAAAATTGCCGGATTTAATATTTTGCAATTACTGACATGACTGATAAAAAAGAAATCTGATACAAAATAGCGGACCCTCCCATTTGGTATGGACTTTTGCCACGACCGTTTAGCAAACATGCATAACTTCAGCCACATTACCAAGTCGCTGATATTCGCATGCAGTGCAACTCTGGCAGAAGACTAATTCTCTATATACCGAAGATAAAGCTCTGAGCATGGCTACTGCGTCTCCTGCGCAGGCTTTACATGAAACCATTACTATGAGTGAAAGTATATTATACAAAGATCACAGAAAAAGCCACATTATAAATGCATATATTACCCCTAGACCACTGCAATTATATTATGATAAGTGCTGTTTGTTTGGAAACAATGTTGCTGTAAATGATTATTATCTAAGACAGTAGAATTGTACAACAGACTAGCGTGTGTGTGTGTGCATGCATGTGTGTGTGTTTGTGTGTGCACGCGTGTATGCGCTTTAGTGTAAAAAAACCCACTACATACACAGAAACATTGCACACAATCACATTAGCCAAGCACCCATGTCTCACTCCGCGGACACATTCATTGACCTCTTTGGTACATACTTGTAGTGAAGAATTGGAAAATTCTTTAACCCATGAATTTGTCCAAGAAAATCTTCTCTCAGAAAATGTCCATTTACAGACCAAGAGAAGACTATTTTTGAAAATTTACCACTGGAATGACTGGCTCGGTTATCGAGCCAGTCATTCCAGTGGTAAATTTTCGAAAATAGTCTTCTCTTGGTCGGCAAATGGACATTTCTCAGGACCACAGCAGAAGTCGTATTTGGCTGATATGAGTGTTAAAGGGTTAAACCGGTTTTAAATATTCAAGAAAACCACCCTTTTCTTAGGGATATTATATCTGGAAATTTGTTTTCAATTTCAAGCTTTGCCCCACCCATTTCTACTTACGCTCCACCCACATCTTGCGTGTGTTGGACTCGATTTATATACTTTGAACCCTGATTTCGCAGAAACCCATTTTCAAGGTAACTATACAGATAGGCTCTTGAATATTTTGAAACTAATTTGACTTGGGCTATTGCTGCCTATGGGGTACGAATAGGACTATTTTGGAAAAAACCACCACTAGAATGACTGGCACGATAGTTTGCCATTACCCCTTACCACACTGATATCAATATTCTATCTTTCACTGTGCCAATAGCAAAAAAAACTGTTGTACATTTTTCTACAATTTTGGTGGCCGATGTTGCTGTTTACGACAGCACCATCTTCCACCAAATTTGTTGAAAAATGAACACAAGTTCATCTTTTAATTTAATTTGAAAATTTAAAAGGGTTAAATCGGACAATGATCTATATGAAAATGTCAGAAATCATTCAGGTAAGTGACGGTAAAAAAGCTTGATACCGCACATCACATGGAGGAATCCAGTATTGTTGGGATCGATCGATCCCTGATTTCCCTGCATATCAATATCCAGAAAACTAAACAGGTAAGCTGTTGAATATTTTGAAACTAATTTGACTGGGAGCTGTTGCTGCCTATAGCATATTTATTAAATAGCAGACATACAATTTGTACAACCTCACGGACTATTAAGCGTTTAAGACAGACTAAATCAAGTCATCCATGACGTAATTGATTATGACGTCAGGCTACACATCACATAGTTGATTAAAACGTTATATAATTGACTGAGAAAATCAATTCCTCAATTCATTTGACATTTTTCTTAAATTATTTTTAATGTGACTATCTGTCGGTGTGACACATCTTTTTTACAAAGCTACTTTCATCGCCACTATAGAGCAGACGCTTATTTGCATGAAATTACATGTATATTGTGCAGAAGTTTCGGTTTCAGACAACGATTTGTGTTTCAATTTGTTCGCTAAAACTGACAAACATGATCTCAAACAAAGATTTATTTTTCAATATCTTAGTAGATCATTACCTCTTATCCTAAGAATTCGGCCCTTACGGTGGTTTAACCCCTTACTGGTGGTCAAGCTGGCCAAAATCGGCCTCTGCTATGGTCTTGAGGAATAAACATTTGTAGGCCACGAGAAGACTATTTTTGAAAACTTACCACTGGAATGCTTGTCTCGGTAGCCGAGCCAGTCATTCCAGTGGTAAATTCTCAAAAATAGTCTTCTTGTGGCTTGCAAGCAGGCGTTCAATAAGCAAGTATTTAGATGTTCTTGACCAAATTTAGTCATTAAAATGGCTTCTGAAGTGGTCTTGAGAAATGTCAATTTGCAGACCAAGAGAAGACTATTTTTGAAAATTTACAACTTGAATGACTGGATAAATAACCGAGCAAGTGATTTCAGTGGTAATCTTTCAGAAATAATCTTCTCTTGGTCTGCAAATCGACATTTTCTTTGATAAAATTGAAATTTTCTTGAACAAATTTGAGTTAGTGTCCCAAAAACGGCTTCGGCAATGGTATTACGAAACCCCACCTTACAGAACGAAAGCAGTATTTTTGAAAATCTACCACTGGAATGACTGGCTCGATAATAGAGCAAGACATTCCAGTGGTAAATCTTCAAAAATAATCTCCCCTTGGACATTTGCTATGAGAAAATTGAAATTTTTTATGAGAAAATTCTTACCATTAACGGATTAAGGTGTTCAAAACGAACACATATTATAACAAACAACAATTTCACATCTCAAAACACTGGATAGTCATAATACACATCACACATATATATAATCTCAAATTAATAAATTAATTTTTTAACATCCAAATTATCAATTGAGCAGCTATATCATTTTGACCAAGCGTTAGATCAAAATGATATTTACTAAACCATTTTACTCTTTAATGGTCAACCCGGTCAAAACCGGCCTCTCCAGAGGTCTAGAGGAATGTCAATTTGCAGGCCAAGAGAAGGCTGTTTTTGAAAATTTATAACTGGAATGACTGGCTCGGTAACCGAGCCAGCCATTCCAGTAGTAAATTTTCAAAAATAGTCTTCTCTTGGCCTGCAAATAGACATTCAATAAGGAAATAATTAGATTTTCTTGACCAAATTTGGTCATTAACGGGTTAACGGTTAAGGATGCAAAAAGACCAGTGACTGTCATAGTCTTGGGGAATACCAAGAGAAGACTATTTTTGAAATTGTACCACTGGATTGACTGGCTCCATTACGGCTCTTTCTAGTTGCATATTTTCAAAAATAGTCTTCTCTTAGCTTATGAATTGACATTCTATAAGAGGATATTTGGACTTTTTGGCAATATTTACCCAATAAAATTGTAATTAAGACACTTGATAAATTTTGATATATATTAATCAAGGTTATGATTTTATATATATGCGCGTGCATGTCTGTGTGTGTGTAGGTGTGTGTGCCTGCCTGCGTGCGTGCGTGCGTGCGTGCGTGCGTTTATGTATGCATTATGGTACATTGTCGATTTATCAACATAAAACCAAAGTACAGGGAATAGAGTTGTCAATTTTACTGTTCGTCCGGTGAATTGTCCGCAACTTGACACATGCTACATCATGAACAATTAAAATGCTCATCAGCAAAGCAGATAGTCGTCTTACAGTAGTTGCGTATTATTAATATTAAACTGGTGTAAAACCATAAATATCTTACGAGTCATTCTAGCCTCCGTTTGAACAATAAGCTATCTATTTTAAAAGTCAATCGCATCATCGTGCTCTTCTAAGGCGATAAGAGGAATTCTAGACTTTAAATCCGGGTCTGGCACACTGACAACTCTGATTGTGTTTGTCGACCCTTTACCCGCTTTCCACCCAGTCACGAACACGACCATGTCACCTGATAAAAACCACAAATAATACATATCTTTATTTAGCAACAAGTAAACCACTGACTTAAAGAAGACGGCCAAAACAGCATCTGCGGTGGTCAGGAAGATAAATGAAATCACAGATTTCTTTTTTCACGAGAGAGTAGTTATACTTACCTCCCTCACACTATGATATTTCCTAAATATCGACCTTCACTCAATAACCCCAGATTAAAAAAGATAGGCGCTCTTATTGGGCAGGAAGACAGGTGACAGTCAGCCGGATGCCGGCCCCAACCTTGTGCACGCGCAGACTGTCACTGCCTCAGCTTGACTATTGGCTGACACATGCAACTTAAAAGCCTGAAGACCGAGCCTCTGTGGGGCGGAGGCCGGGTCCGTGTTAGGGAGGTAAGTATAACTACTCTCAAGCGATATACTTACCTCCCTAACACTCCATGATATTGCCAGAATTCATAAGAGAATTTGGTGGGAGGGAGGCGAGGTCAAAAGACCAGTTCATCACTTGCGTGTTTTTTGCGCATGAAGCACTAACATCTAAAATTGTGTGACACACACACACAATCAGGCAATGATTTGAAACATCGGATAGCACAACTGATGGCGAGAGTAATGACCATATGTCAAATGTGCTCCCCACCCCCCTCCTTTTGGGAAAGGAGAAGCTATGACCTCAATGTCCCATATGCTCTCGAAGTACTGGTGCTAAGACTTCATTTCATATACTCTCAATAAATGAACCACATAATACACAGGTACCATTACATTCTGGTTAAATATGGGTAATACATCGTGACAATAAATTATGTAACAACAAAAGGCAATACTGACCGTATGCATGAAATCTGTAGCCATCCAGTAAACATCAGTGAAGGAAAAATGATACACAAATATGCTCTGTTTCCACAATTAAAATGTGCTGTCTGAAGACAGCAAGTGCAACTTATCTACAATATATTCACCTGATCATCTTTTAAATATCGATAAGGCAAACGGATTAGTGGTGTCCCGGAGGTAATGGTCGGTAAAACTTGACTCACAGGGCCACTGAGCTACCGACATAATGTCATCCACCAGCACCCCTTTAAACAGGCCGGTGGACACCACTACGCCACGGACACTGTGAGCCTTGGCTAAGTCAACTTGTTTACCAGTGTCAGATTTGTGGCAAAATTGAATACATTCCACAATCCACCTAGATATAGTGTCTTTTGACACCCCGCCATGGGGTTCAATATAAGACAACCATAACGAGGATGGGTCCGTCCGCCATTTCTGTGTACGTTGTTTGTACCAGTTTAATGCGCGGACTAGACACCATGCTTTTGAATTAGGATCAAAACTAGTCAAAGCTGGTAAAATAATTGGTTGACCTGCATATTTCAGACTGGTTCTTAGCCATGAAATTTATCCTAGTTAGAAACCTAAGGCCTTCCCCTGTAACTATTTAACGGTCTGCCTCGGTGGATAAAGCATGAATCTCGCTTCTCCGTCTTGCAGAGGCCGCAGCAATTAGAAATAGTTTTAAGTGTCAACATTTTCATAGAAATGGCACTTAGTGGTTCAAAGGTCTTATCTGCTAGCACTTTAAGTACTAGAGATAAACTTGAAGACGGAATTCCGTGTGGATTTCTCGGTCTTAGATTACCCATGCCTTTTATTAAAGTCTTCAATGAACAGACTTCGTCACTTCCCCTATCAGCCAAGCTAGGAATAACTGACATCAAAGCTGACTTGTAGCCAGCAATAGAGTTAGGCTTGAGGCTATAGGCATCATACAGGTGACAGAGGAAATCGGCTACTACCTGAATAGATGCATCCATTGGATTAACATCTCTGTTTGAGCACCATTCTGCAAATCTATTGATAATTATATGCTCTGGAGGTTGACCCCCTCCTGGCTTTCGCCATAAACATGGTTGCTTCCTCAGAAAAGCCCTCCTTAACTTTAGATTCCTTGATAACATCCATGCAGTCAGTTGGAACATTGATGGGTTATTGTGAAGAGACTTGGCCTGGAAAATAATATTGTCCATCAGAGGCAGAGGAACCGGATTGCAGACCAGAAGGTCCAGCAGATCCGCATACCATGATCGGCTTGGCCAATTTGGCACTCCTCCTGCCTGATTTTCTGAAGGACTTTTGGAATCAGGATTGCAGGTGGGAATGCGCATGCATACATTCCCTCCCAACTGATAGTTAACGCATCTGTTGCATAAGCGCTTGGGTCTGGAATCGGAGACGTACATCGTCATCTTCGCATTCTTGTTCGTTGCGAACAAATCTATGTTGGGTTTCCCCCAGTGATCGAACAGACGATCCATGACATATTGATTTAGTTGCCATTCCGTAGGCAAAACACTCATCCTTCGGCTCAATGAGTCTGCTAACAGATTTAACCTTCCCGGAATGTGAACTGCCTTCAAGGTGATCATATGATCTAGACACCAGCAAAGCAGTTTCCAAGTCATCATACAGACTGGGCGACTTCGTTCTGCCCTGGCGGTTTATGTAAGTCACTACTGTTGAGTTGTCTGATCGAACTAGAACAATCTTGCCATGAACTTTCTGTAAGAAAGGTTCCAGACCCAGAACTACTGCTCATAGTTCCAGTAGATTTATAGGTTCCTGTGACTGATCCAGATTCCAAAGCCCTGATACTGTGGTTTCCGGCAAGCCCCCCCCCCCCCCCCCACCCACTCCCTCCATTGATGCATCTGTGTACATCGTTATTTGAGGGTGGGGTGGGGTGAGCACCACACCTGCCAGGAGATTCTCTCTCTTCATCTACCATTGAAGGTGGTGAATAAGAGGTTCCAACACTGACACCTCTGAGTCCAGGGAACCTGTCCTCTGGGTCCTCATGTGTCATGAGAAATAACTGGATAGGTCACCTGCGCAAGGCTGCCTGTGGACTGACTGGTTCCATAGAAACCATCAACCCCAGCATTCTCAAGTAAACCTGTGCCAATACATGACGACTGTTGCACACTGACTGTATTACTGAGATGAGCATTTCTACTCTCTCTTGAGCAGGATAAACACACCCTATCTCTATCTCGAAGAACATTCCCAGGTAAACAAACTTCTGGAATGGAGTCAGCTGGATTTCTGAAAGTTTATTATCCAGCCTAAGTCTGTGAGAGTTTTCAAAACTATCTCCAGATTTGCTGCAAGACTTTCCTGATGGTGTGCTTTTAACAGCCAATCATCTATGTAAGTGTGGACTGCTATGCTTCTCCTGTGAAGGTTTGCTGTTATTGCAAGAACCACCCTGGTGAAGACCCGTGGAGCCGTGGAAGTTCCACTGTCGGCCCTGGAATGCGAATCTCAGATACCGACGAAAACTCTTCGCAATTGGAATGTGGAAATAAGCATCCTTCAGATCAATTGACGCCGTCCACATTCCCATCTTTAACCCCGCCAACACCGTTTTGACTGTTTCCATTTTGAAACTTGGTGTGTTTATGAACTTGTTCAATGGCTTGAGGTTGAGAATTGGTCTTCACCCTCCGGTGCTCTTTGTCACTAGAAACACGGTTGAATAGAAGCCTGGGCAATTTTGTGCCGGTTGAATTGCTCCTTTTTGTATGAGGGAATTTATCTCTTCCTCTATACACAACCACTGATCTGGATCTCTTGGAATTTGAGTCCAGATTGGAACCAGAGACAGGTGCGATGGTGGGCCTATCACCCAGTCAAGCTGGTACCCAGCTGAAAGCCATCGTAAGACTAAGCGGTCCTTGGTTAACCACTCCCACTCCTGCTTGTAGAAGGTCAATTGACCTCCCACGGGTCCACCTAGGGAGAGAGGTGGACAGAAGCAGTGCAAGAGTGGGACTGTCACTGGTTCTAGCATTGGTTTGGTTCTTGTGGAAAGGCACGATTACCACGACCAGATCCTCGCGCCTGCGGTGTGCGGGTGGCTGCCTGCACTTGAGGAGCCTGCGCACCCCCCCCCCCCCCCCACCCAGGCCGGTGCTGGTGTGACCATGACCTACGCTGCGCCGGTGGCTGGCCTCTGACTTGATCAGCGCCACTTTGGGCCCGCTGTGGATGGTACGCAGGGGTGCTGCGCGAACGTGCTCCCTATGAAGCACCTCAAATTGTTCACGTAGCGCCCTCTGATTGTTTGGCTAGAGTGACTGTCCCCTGGAGGTGTCTACATCTCTCACCTCCAAAGAGACCAGGACCTGACATAGGCGTTCGCAGCAGCCTGTTGTACAAATTCAGAGATGGACACAAATTATCTAGTGCAAATGTGCATCTCGCCCTGACACTTCTAGTCACTGCCCTCGTCATATAGTCCAGAGCCAGGTTAATACCATCCTGGATGGCTCTCTGAACTGAGACAGGGCTTGCTTGGTGTGATGCAGATGCTGTTACTACACCCTGTAACAGTTGTGAGACATGCGAGAGCACCACTATGGACGCTATCGAGCTCTCCTCTGCATCATGCAATGCAGTATTTGCTGAGCGCAGATTGCTCGAGCACAGTGCTCCCGTGTCAGAACTGGACCTTGGCTGCGTGTCCTCACCAAGCGCTGCGCAATCATCAGCGCTCGGCTTTGGCAATGTATCGTACTTCTGGTATTGACCAGCAATGATACGACACCGCCCCGCCACCTCATTAGGCTTAATGGACGTCTCTGCTGCCGTGAACATAGATGGTATAGCGGTAACTGTCGGCTTTCCAGCCAACCACGGGCGCTGGTCCCGCTGGCTTACCGACTGTTCTACACAGAGCTCTGGCCTAACGCTTACCAGCCATTGGTACGCGTCAGACCAGTCCTCCTCTGTGGCCACATGTGAGTGCTCGGCAAGGCACGGGCCATTGTCATCCTCTACTGCACTTGCAGGTGTAAACGTGGCTAGCAAAGAGCGATAAACCGGGCTGGCCAGGGAAGGTACCGTAAAAGGTGGCGGTACCTTTCGGGCATGGACACTCTAGGTGCGACCCTTTGTCCAGCAGCCCCGGCCCAAGATCAACCGACAAGGCAGGCCTCCAGCTGGGATCATTTAGGCCTGCTCCAGGATCCATTGGCAAGGCGGCGGGACTTCCAAGATCTACTGAAGCCACCACTGATTCTGAACCATTTTCGGACCACGATGGACACCAGAATCAGCGGTGGGGATTTTCTGCTCGGGAGCAGATGAAGAAGACAATAAAGAACTCGGCCCATGGAGCATGCTGCGAAGCAGCTCTGGTACCAAATCTTTTATCATCTTTTTCATCTCCCTCATCATTTCCAACCTGAAAGTCTCCATTTCTGAAGAAACAGAGGCCTTTCTCTTACCCTTGCCACTTACACTCTTCGCATACTTCTCCGCCGCCGCCTTATCCTTCACCTGTAACAAAAAGGATTCAAAGACCCCCCCCCCCCACCACTGTCTTCCTGCCCAAAAAGGGCGCCTATCTTTTTTAATCTGGGGTTATTGAGTGAAGGTCGATATTTGGGAAATATCATAGGGTTAGGGAGGTAAGTATATCTCTTGAAGTGAAAATGTCTATTTGCAGGGCAAGAAAGGCTCCTTTTTTAAAAAGTATCACTGGATTTAATAACTCTCAGCACTCTGATGTCAGAATTTTTAATTTTCAAATTAAATTAAAAGACGAACTGGATTTCATTTTTAAACAAATTTGGTGGAAGATGGTGCTGTCGTAGACAGCAGCATCATCGACCAAAATTGTTATAAAATGTACACCAGTTTCTTTGCTACTGGCACCGTAAAAAGATAGAATGTTGACATCATAGTGGCAAGGGTTAAGCAGATGACCAAAACTGCATCTGCAGTGGTCAGGAAAAATGTCCATTTGCAGAGCAAGAAAAGACTATTTTTGAAAAAGTATCATTGGATAACTGATAACAAAGCCAGTCATTCCAGCTGTAAATCTCTTGGTCTGCTTGCTAATATACCACATTGCTAACCCCCACCCCTCAATCACTACTTGCTAAATCAACTAATCTGCATTTAGCTACCAGAATAAGATTTTTATGCTCCTCAATCACTACTTGCTAAATCAACTAATCTGCATTTAGCTACCAGAATAAGATTTTTATGCTTGCTTACATTCCTCCATATGCCTGTTCCATATTAATATATACCCTCAACCAGGCTACTGGTAGGGTACACCCACAGCATATATTGTGATAAAGACTGGCACCAGTCTGTACTCACTCCCTGGTGACGCCTGTCACTAAGCATGCCCGCACATGCGCATTGGAGCCCAAATAGGAAACATTCACTTTTCCAAATTTAAGTGCCAAATATTACAAACAGATTCTCAAATCATTCCCATGCGGGGTGGTTGAGGTCGGGTCATAGTGATTGAACGGTAAGTATGTTTTATAGTGGTTAATAAAACTTCAGACCAATCTGCAAGGGGGGTCTGTAGGGGTTGTTATTACATCACAAAAACATCTATTACCATTCAATAACTACTTGCTAAACCCGTAAATTTGGTCAGTGGCCCACTTAAACCTAATTCCTCCTTTTAAAATTGAAAGAAAACCCTATGTCATTGACTGAATGAATCAAAATTTTGATGCCTATCACTCAATCCGATCAAAATTGGAGAGGCTTCAGAAGGAACTTAGAATGTACTGACTGCTACCAGAAGAAGATCAGGAACAACACTCTTCTCATCAACGTCACCCTGGAAATGACATTCTCGACGCTGATCATCAAGCCAAGAATCCTAAGAAAAAATCTTGCCCTGACATAGAAAGAGGATGTCAAGCTGATCACTGTCAACAAGACTGCCTCTACCCTTGTCTCTGAGCAAAAATACTTGACCCTGAAAACACCTTGAGGGAGATGCCTAGATGAGAGAAACTTGAGAAGGAACTAGGCTTGACCTATTGAAAAATAAAATTCAACCTAGGCTGCAAGGTGAACTGCAAACCTTTGGAATAAATCTTGAAAGAATTGAGAAAGACCTAGCTTTTATTAACCGAACGTCTATAAAGGATTAAGAATAAAACGACGGTGCAAGATACCTGCCACGCCTGAGACCAGATGTGTGAAAGAAAGGCGCCAAGGTCAGATCGAAGAGCACGGCTCAAACTGCCATACCCTCTCCTTGAAAGCAAAACTCATATACCTTTGGAAGTAAGGGTAAAAAATTGCACATGAAATAGGCATCCTAACTATCAATAGAAAAGGATCACATGCCTGAAAAATAGACTTGCGATAGGGGAGGACTCCATTTTGAATTTACGAGATAAAGAAAAAAGATATAACTTTTTCGGGAGATAAAAGGACGCCAGCCTTATAAGAACTGAAAACTCTGAAGATCGTTGAACAGAAGCCTGGGTCTACTTTCCAAGGTAAAGCCTCTTCTATAGACTCCTTGACAATCATAGAAAACCAACAACCCCTCTAATGCTAATAGCTTCTGATTGGAAGGAACAGAAGACCATTTGGGAGAAGAGACTGCAGAGAAGGGTCCTAGATCCAAGAACATCTGTCCCTTTTGATAAGGGTTGCCCTTAAAGATAGGGTAAACTTACTATATGCTAGAGAACTGCTCAGAGAAACACATAGATTACATATGCCATGATGATCCAACCATAAAATCCTGGGCTATATCCTTATGCTTAGTCATCAGGAAAAGTGGTAACTCGCGTTTATTTTGAATATTTTAATTTTACCGCTTGCTTTGAATGGAGAAAAAAGTATCATATAAGTATAGCCGTACTTCTTAAAATGCTGAAGACCCTGAAAATATTTTAGATAATTTTATTTATAGATTTAACCAGATATTATGGCAAACTGAAAACCCATAGTAAGCCTATGGGAGGGGTTAGAATCAAGATATAGCCACGTCCTGTACCTGAGAATCTGCAATAATCCTGTCTGGAAAACGAAAACATCAAATCGAGACTGAATTTAGCAAGATAGTAAGGAAAATGAAATTAGGGTTTCCCAAACCACCGCTCGAAATGTTAAATTAGTCCCTCCAAAAAAGGGCGTCACTCCAGGAACTGAGGGAAACTTACTTGTGATGACATCATCACAATTTTACGAATAGAATGTATGACATGGGCCTAAGAGAACTATGGCAAACCTTTGAGTGTCTTGGAATCTGACATAACTAGAAATCAAAATAAAAACAAAGCTTTGCCATTGAAATTATCTTATAATTGAAAAGAATTTCACAAAACGCAGAAACTTTACAAAACTCAGGATAAGAGCACACACCTTACAAAATGAGGACGATCGGCACAAAACACCACTAATACCTGCTCATCTACAATTCTGTAAGCTATGCAAACAGAACCTAATCGAGGATGAAAAAACACTTTATAAAGGAAAGACCACAATACAATCAGGAGACAAATGCTCTTTAAAAAGCTTAATGAGATTACTAATTTTGTCTCGCTTGATAGTAGTCAATTAAAATTTTGTTAAATCATAGTAATGGTGAAGATGATCTAATTAAAAAAATTGTTATTGATGACGTCAACGTTAGCCTAGTCACTCAGCTTGTCAGATCACCATCCTGTACACGAGGCAGGTTCCTATAATGATTGCATAACTGTGTCCTATATTTAAATCAATGTCCAAATCAATTTCATTGGGAAACAAGCAGCTTCAAGAGTCTTGGTATTTGATATATTGATTAATTAGATATCCCAAACAATCCGATATTTATGCCGAGAGGAAGTAAACTTAAAACACAGTCCTACACATTAAACCAGTAAATTCTTTACTTATTTATGTATATTTATATTTAAAGTCTTAGAACCAATATTTTCATCTGTGTAATGACGTATGTCATTGTGTTTGATATGTCAATAAAAGGAATGATTGATTGATAATGAATCTCCGGGATCAGCTCGAATGTTAAATACACAAAACACTGATACTTGAATAAAACAAATGAAAACGTTATAAATACGCATTTATGATGAAATAAAGCGAAATACACACTACTATGTGAAACATGCGCAGATAAGTCATACCTAATCATACCCATAGATGAAAATTAACTGCCAAATTAAAATAAAAACTGAGATTAAGAGTAAAAAATTACACTAGAAAAGGGAAAACAACAAAAATTTAGAAAATAATAGAGAAAAACTACAAAAAACGCTGAAAAGACAGAGGCGATATGAAAGCAAAGTGAAAAGACTCACCGAAACCATGACAATGCAGAAGAAAAAACTTGGCTTATATCCTTCTTCCTTCTCCCTTTTTGTCTTATTTCTATATATCCTCTACTGAATCTATTTCCTTTCAGCGCCTGTCAGATTTAGACTGAGATTTACGCTAGAATCAGGGTTTTTCTTCAACAAATTAACTCCCTTTGGTTAAAATAAATATGTCGTCCTGCTGACATGAGGAAGTTGGATGAAAGGAAAAATTACGTATCTAGAGATAATGCGTAGAATACAGACTGACTTATCGGCTGAGTGAGATCATTCGAATTTAATTGATGATATGTGCATATAAAATAAGCTGCAACAAAAAAACCCATATGGCAGCCAGTCGGAAGAGTCTTTAATTACGTTGAAAATTGTCCCTGATAAAAGAATAAATGCCGAATATCTACAATTTCAAGAGAGACTACAAGACTGGCAATGTCTCGGTATGAATATTTTCAGCCATTAAACATTCCCATTACTAAAAGCAATTACGGAAATAAGCCTAACTCTTAGGCAAGATGATGACTAGATCCTAGGAAAGCGAACATGTAAACAGGACCTGAAGAACAAACCTGGAACCCCAGGAAGTTCTCTATCACCAGAAATCCAAAACAGGAAGACAGAACCGGAAGTTAATCCTAGAACACCAGAAAGATCCATGAAAACCGGAGATTACCCTATCGCCGGATGTACGAAATCCGGAAGTGGAAAAATAGGAAACGGAAATGCGCAAACCGGAAGTAGACAACCGGAAACTGAACAGGATCCTACAACCCGGATGTACACTAAAAAACCAGAAGACGCATAGGAACCGGAAATATGCAAAGCAGAAGAAGAAACCCGGAAGCAGAAGAGGAATGACCGGAAATGGAAAACGGAAGTAGTCCCGGGTCTTGGAGACCTGAATCTACTGAGCACAAACCAGAAGTGCTTGCTAAACCGGAAGTTACCGAACTTCCTGATTGCATTAAGCTAGACACAGATGATCTTATAACATTCCTGGCTACTGGTATGACCGAAAACTTGACATTGGCATAGGTGTTGAGGACGGGGGTTTCAGCCGCCGCCACCACTGCTTGAGGGTAATTCCCTTCCTCAAGACTCACATGGATTTGCCCGGTGACTTACTCGATTTCACGTTCGAGAGCCTCTTCCTAGACTCCAAATTTCTGTATTGTTGACCGAATCTCCTGTCTGGATGTTCCTGGCTACTGGTATGACCGAAAACTTGATGTTGGCATAGGTGTTGAGGATGGGGGCTTCAGCCGCCGCCACCACTGCTTGAGGGTAATGCCCTTCCTCAAGAGTCCCATGGATTTGCCCCGGTGACCTACTCAAGGTCACCTTCGAGAGCCTCTTCCTAGAGTCTCTAAATCTATGTTTTCGTCAAGACAGTCACAAAAGACTCGAATCTATCAACAAGTGCTGATACGGCATCGGAATTTAAACATAACTTTTATCTTTCTTTTATACTGAATAATTGAATAAAAGGCTCCTATGAGTAATAGAGGGTTGAAATGATGACGATGACTTAGGCATTATTAAGGATAACCACGAAAATGCGATATATCACGAAAACCGGTAACATCTTTATACAGAGTATAAAAAGCAAATAAAACCATGAAATACTCCATCAACATAAATTAGGGAGGATTGAGACATTCCTAGGATTAAAGAACTCTCAAAACAGTAAGCTGACACAGAGCAAAGCCATAAAAACTTAGCTGGAATATTTTGCAGACTGTTCTGATTGAAAAGTGAATGTTTCCTATTTGGGCTCCAATGCGCATGTGCAGGCATGCTTAGTGACAGGCATCACCAGGGAGTGAGTACAGACTGGTGCCAGTCTTTATCAGGATATATGCTGTGGGTGTACCCTACCAGTAGCCTGGTTGAGGGTATATATTAATATGGAACAGGCATATTGAGGAATGTAAGCAAGCATAAAAATCTTATTCTGGTGGCAGCTTAGTTGATTTAGCAAGTAGTGATTGAACGGTAATGGATGTTTTTGTGGTGTAATAACAACTATAGATGGCAACTAAATGAATGAGTGCACATACTCGAGGCAGACACGCTAGATTTTTTCTGAATCACATATTTCAGCTTCTTCAGAAGATTTAGCAACATTGTTTCCAAAATTTACACCAGCATTTCTTCTCAAGACTCAGTAACAAATACAGGATCCATTTAGAGCTATGCCCCACGCATTTTTAGGTAACGTCTGCCCACTTTGTAGACGCATTTCAATCAATCTTATCATTGAACACTAATTTACCATTTCCGAAAAAGTTGGTCCCGATCCCAAGATGATTCATAATAAGGAAAAATTAGTTACCTCTCTGGGATGTAGAAACAATTTTTCCGATGGCCATCTTGGATTTCAAAAAATTTCAGGAATTAAGATAAAAGCCTACTCCACATTAACTACTTGACCAATTTCACGCAAAACTTGGCTGGAAGGACCCTAGTATGCTTCAGAAATTGTATACAGAATTTTGATTGGTAAATTTTCATGGCGGCCATCTTGAATTTTCCGAAAAAATGGCTGAAAATCATTTAAAATGCTACTCTTCTTAATTGCTTGGGCAATTTCAACCAGATTTGGTGTCAAGAATACTAGGCTAATAGGTTTCCGAACTTGTATTCAGAATTTTGATTGGGCAATCTTTTCGGGAGCCATCTTGGATTTTCTGAGAATTTATGGAAATCAGTTAAAAGCCTACTCATTAACCACTAGGCCGAATTCAATCAAACTCAGTGGGAAGGACCCTAGAGTAGTATGCTTCAGAACTTGTATACAGAATTTTGATTGGATAATCTTTTTGGCGGCCATCTTGAATTTTCTGAAAATTGGCAGGAAATTGTTTAAAACGCTACTCCTCATTAACTTCTTGGGTGATTTCAACCAGACTTAGCTGGAAGGATACTAGATGGGAGCTTTCAGATCTTGTATACAGAATTTCGATTGGTCAATTTTTCTGGCACCCCTCATGGATTTTCTGAAAATCAGTTATAAGCCTACTTACTCTTCATTAACCACTGGGCTGATTTCAATCAAACTCAGTGGAAAGGACCCTAGAGTAGGATGCTTCAGAGAATGTATACAAAACTTTGATTGGACAATTTTTTTGGTGGCCATCTTGAATTTTTTTAAAATTGGCTACTCCTCTAACTTCTTGGGCAATTTTAGCCAGACTTGACTGGAAGGATACTATTGTGGGAGGTTTCAGAACCTGTATACAGAATTTTGATCGATCAATTTTTCCGGCGGCCATTTTGGATTTTCTGAAAATCAGTTAAAAGTCTACTCCTCATTAGCCACTCGGTCGATTTCAAGCAAACTCGGTTGGAAGGACCCTAGACTGGTATTTATCACTGGAATGACTGGCTCGATAACCGAGCCAGATAACCGAGCTAGCCATTAGTGATAACTTTTCAAAACTAGTCCTTTGGCCAGCAAATGGACATTACTCAAAACCAGTGTGCAGAGGCCGGTTGTGACCGTCTTGACCATTAAAGGGTTGACACTTTAATCCTCAAATGTGTTCAGAAAATTTCATTTTTCCCAAAGAAAATATCCATTGCGGACTCAAGAGAAAATTATTTTTGAAAATTTATCAGTAGAATGACTGGCTCGCCCATCGTCTGCAAATGGACATTTCTCAAGACTACTGCTGTTCTTTGGGTGGTTTACATAATATTTTCAGGACGGACAAATAGACGGATGTAGCTACAGACAGACATAGATATGTACGGATGGGACGAAAACATAATATCCCTGCTATGCATAGCGGGGTATAAAATATACAGATAAAAACAGTCGACAGCGATCATATTTGTTTGGTGGCCAAATCTATATGCATTGTGA